>CM057460.1:8741445-9191445 GCA_030035585.1 Dugong dugon
AGAAAATACACAACCAGAATGTTCCTTAGCAGCAAGGATGGTGAGACTTCAACACATCATCAGGAGAGACTCATCGCTAGAAAAGGACATCATGTTTGGTAAAGCAGAGGACCAATGAAAGTGAGGGAAACTCTCGGTGCGATAGATTGACACAATAGCTGCAGCAATGGACTCAAGCATAGCGAATGATCATGAAGATGGTGCAGGACTGGGGAAAGTTTCATTCTGCTACAGAAGGTGGCCATGATTGGAACTGACTAGATGACCACTAAAACAACAATAATAATTTTACCCAAGATTTTTGAACTGATCTAGTCTCCTGCAGATTAAAAACCCCGTTGCTGTGGAGTCAATTCTGAGTCATAGTGACCCTATAGGACAGAGTAGAACTGCCCCATAAGGTTTCCAAGGAGCAGCTGGTAAATCCAAATGGCCAACTTTTTGGTTAGTAGCTTGAGCTCTTAACTATGTACCACTGTACCCCATAAACTCCTGAACTTTCTATTAGGTTTCCAGAAACAGTCCAAGTGGAGACCCAAGGGATCCCAAGATGAAGGGAGATCAGGACGTAAGAATTAGGGACCTGGTGACATTTCACTCTGGATATAAAATCCCATGGACCTCTGTTCTGTGGAAAATGCACTGGTTGCATGCATTCCCCTCCTCACTTGATAAAACCACTGCTGGTGGCAGATGTCCTCAGGGGCAGAGGCCCTTGTCAAGATTCACCAGAGGATGGGTGTTGACCCTTGGGTACCATCTCACACAGAATAACAGTTTTCAAGACCAGGTTTTCCCTATCACCCCTTAGCAACGTACTCAGAGAAGGATGTAAGGAATCATCATACCAGAAATATCAAATCCAAGGGTCCGTGCAATTATCTCATCGTATAAAACCCATTGAAAAATCTGCCACCAGATTAAATGAAACAAAAAAAAAAATGCATTTAGTTTTTTTGAAACCACCAAGAAATTGAGAGGCCGATTTATATTCATAACTCCATAATTACTAGTGGCATACGGTTTTTAACCCGTCAACACACACTAGTTAAATATTACTCATTGCCACGGAGTGAATTCCAACTCATAGTGACCCTACAGGACAGAGTAGAGCTGCCCCATAGAGCTTCCAAGGCTGTAATCTTTTTGAACGTAGAATAGTATGAGCATGATGGTAAGACAATGGCCGTGGAAACACTAAGGAAGACAAGGGCATGGTGTCTTCTTAAGTAATTTCAAGTCTGACAAGGGAGAGCAACCTCTTACTCTAGGTCAGTATTAGTCAGGAAAGGGGAAAAGCTAGGATCCATCAAGGAAAGGTCAATCAGCTACTGTCAGAATGGAAAGGGACTGCACTTCAGAAGGAGCAGACAAATTTAGACCAGACATTAGTTAGGTGACCAGTTGTCTGAGTTCCAGGTTGTGGGGGTAGGGAGCATCAGAGGGCTCATGTTCACACCTGGTGCTAGTATTTTAATGCATAGTCATGTTTTACCAGCATATTGTAGGTGCTAGATAATTATTAATTTTTCTACGTACTGTTAGTAAGTAAACCAAAACCAAGCCCATTGCAATTGACTCAATTCAAACTCACAGCAACCCTATAGGACAGAGTAGAACTGCTCCCATAAGGTTCCCAGGGCTGTAAATATTTACAGAAGCAGACTGCCACATCTTTCTCCTGCAGAATTGCTGGTATATTCAAACATCTGACATTTCAGTTGGTAGCCAAGCACTTTAACCACTGCACCATAATACGTAGTTGTTAATAATTAATAATTAAATCTTCTAATATTTGTCCAGAAAGATATACGTTAATGTGCATATGTAGAGGCACTGGTGGATCAGTAATAGGGTAGAATTCTTGCCCTCCGTGCCAGAAACCCAGGTTCAATTTTCAGCTAATGCACCTCATGCACAGCCACCACCCTGATATCCATGGAGGATCCCCTGTTGCTATGATGCTGAACAGGTTGCAGTAGAGCTTCCGGACTAAGACAGACTAAGAAGAAAGGCCTGGTGACCTACTTCTGAAAATCAGCCAATGAAAGCCCTATGTATCTCAATGGTCCATTATACAACGGATCATGGATATGACACAGGATTGAGCAGCATTTCATTGTTCCATCGTGAATATGGTCACCATGAATCGGGAGCTGACTCCAGGGCAGCTAACAACAACAACAGTATGCACATAGCAGGAAGTGTAAGTTGATGAGATTCAATAGTCAGTTAAGCCTGGATTCATGTTCTGTCAACCAGTCCATCCTGAGGTCCCAATCAAGGGAGCAGTGAAGACAAAAATCAGGGCTGACTCTGGATCTCAGAACTCCAGTTCGGACGAAAGAGACAACGGCTGTTAGAGTTCTGACCCAAGTAAAAAACCTAGCCCAGGCCCAAGAAGTATTGAGTAACTTTTTATAAAATAAGTTAAATCTTAGAAAGAATGTACAGTTTTTTGAATGATTATTTCCTCCATGATTTGACATCACACATTAAAAACTTCCATGGGCCTACTCTGGCACAATTGTCCCTGAACTATCCTGGTAGGAGTGGTCTCTGGGGAACACGGGTTTTTTCTGATGGCGTTTGAAGACAGATCTGACTAGTTCTGAATAAACATCAAGCTTTCTCCTTTGCTAAGCTGGATTTTCAAACCACTTGACAGCTGAGGACAGAATGTATTTTTGACTTAGAATTTGGAAAACATTTTGTGATAATTAGCTATTTTGGGTGCTATGACAACAAAAATTGCAATCGAAGTGTTTACAAGACGTCTTACTCTGTGGATCACCCCACATTCTACTGCAGTAACTCATTCAGCGTGCATGTTGCCTATTGTGTCAAGATACGTTTTTAGGAACACTTAATTTGTATAATATTGACAACTAGACTATAACTGTCAATGAGAAGGGTGTATTTTAAATTAACATGCCATGCAACTAGCTTATTATGCAATATTTCAGCAGGCTCAAATGCAAATACTTATTGGTCAAATTTTATGTTGTAATGCATGCTTTCAATGACATTGGGTATTCCCTACTGAAGAATGACGGCGATTTTTTATAGTAAACTATTTACTAAAAATGTTACACATTCTAATAATCAAGCAGGAGTCTTATTATGTTGTAAGTTATACGTCATGTGGAGGAAAGAGATTCTTTGGTCTTCACTGGAAGTTTAATAAGTATTGAACAGCCACAAGATGAACACTCTATTAACAATACAGTATCATTAAATAAAACATAGCACTCTTTTTTTTTTTTTTTTTTTTGGTACTACTAACACAAACATCTTCTGTTTTAGAATCCATATCAAGATTTAAGAGAATGTTTCCAACAAATTCAGGAAGAACTTGTTGAATAAAACGATACCAGACTAGGCAACAAATTGCCAAAGAAAATTGGATCCCTTTTTGGAAAGAGACATGCAACCTCTGGTTGAATTTGTGGGATTAGAAAAATAACATTGACTTGAAAGGGTTTCCAAGAGTTGGGTTTATTGCAGCCCTCTTGGAGCGTTTACCACGCTTGTTCCAGGAAATTGGGGTCCTTGTGTCTTTGAATCGTAGTCTGGCAGAGATGGATACGTATTCCAGAGACTTGTTCCCAGAAAGATGACATGGGATCCATTCACATTCCAAAGTCATACGGGTAAAAGAATGCTTAACAGAGTTCTCCCTCCCATTGTATCTCAATCAGTAACTTCAATGGCCTTATGACCCTTTGGATCATTGACACCCGGTGATGAGTTCAATAAAAATATTAAGATTATTTTTAACTAACTCAAATGTGAAAAAAACAAAAACAGTCAACTCAACACCTTTTCTCCCTTAAGGTAGTCAAAATAAATAAATAAAAATATCCACAGCTGATATTTTACCTCTGGGATCCAAAATGGTGACCACTGGGGAGTGATTTGCCTACAGTCATCTATAAAAAAATCTGTAGGTCTGATACTTTTCAAGTAACCCTTATTTTCATTTTTTAATTCTAAAATCACATTTTTATAGTTTTTTTAATATATAAGAATCCATTATTTTTCAAGTAAACGTTAAAAGTCTTGTGTGAATGGGTCAGCAGCTTTTGCTTGGTTTCAAGATTGTCACGGATGCATTTTTTATATGTATTTCGGACAATCGTATGTAGCTTAAAGTACCTGTCTGGCATTTTTTATAGGTATGCAGTTTGTTTCTCCTTTTGTAATTAAGTAAAATTATTTTGCAACCTATCTTAGTCATCTAGTGCTGTTCTAACAGAAATACCCCAAGTTGATGGCTTTGACAAAGAGAAATTTATTTTCACACATTCTAGTAGGCTACAAGTCCATATTCAGGGCATCAACTCCAGGGAAAGGCTTTCTCTCTCTGTCAGCTCTGGAGGAAAGTCCTTGTGATGCATCAGTCTTCCCTTGGTCTGGGAGCATCTCAGCGCAGGAACCTCAGGTCCAGTGGACGCACTCTTCTCCCTGTGCTGCTTTCTTGATGGTATGAGGTTTCCATGTGTCTCTGCTCACTTCTCTTTTTTATATCTCAAAAGAGATTGGCTTAAGACACTTTCTAATCTTGTAGATCTCATCAGTATAACTGCTGCTAATCCGTCTTATTAGATCATAGTGATTGAATTTACAACACGTAAGGAAATCACGTCAGATTACTAAATGGTACACAATCATACAATACTGGGAATCAAGATCCAGCCAAGTCGACAGGTCTTTTTGGCTTACACAATTCTATCCATGCCACTTCCAAGCCTATAATGTCTGCCTCATGTCTAGTTCCTCAAATTCGTGATTTGAAACTTGGTGAACAGAATGTGACTGACACCGAGGTTTAGAGATGTCATGGTTCGTGGCCCAGCCTGGCGTTGGATGTAGACGTCATGACAGCAGGCACTGCGACTGCGCAAACTATGGCGGAGGAAGCTGTCCGTGGTGCACTCTAACAAGCACTGGCCAACCTGCTCATAAAGGGGTTCATTAGTTCAGAGTGTGTCCTCTACTTGCTCACTCTTCAGTACAGTGCCCACAGCAGTTAGTCGGCAAATCCCAAGGTTCCTGCTGGAAGTGATAGGGCCAGGGGCACCTGAAGCAAAAAGGTCTTAGAGGGAGTAGGGACTAAGCTCTGTAGCCTTGTCTTCCTTCATGTTTAAGGTTAACAGAGGTGAGAAATGAATACAGTTAAGCTTTCCAAGTCCTGGAAACATAATTAAGGGGCACTTGTTGAGAAATGCCTGTTAAAGATTGTCTTTTAATTGCTATCTCAACGGAAGAGACCAAAATCAATGAGATTGTCACAATTTCCTAGTTCATTCTGAATGTTCCATTTTCGTAATTGTTGTAGAACAGTTGAAGGTTGAATTCAAGAGACTGCTTCCTTGGCCCATCATTTACAAACGAGTCCTGTTTTCTCTTGTCCTTCTGACATTGGGGTGTAGACCACTGGACCTGCCCTCTTCTCCCCAGAGCCTCATTCCATGGGTACTCTTTCTACCTTACCATATCTGCACTTATGGAAACTTACTTCCAGGGGACCAAACAGTCAAAATTGCCAATGCTTGCAAGCTTTTCTGTACAGTGTTCTGCTTTGCTCTTGTTTGTTAAAGTTTTGGAATGAAATTCATTACAGCTTGGGGCTGAGTATGTTCAGCACTGTCCTCATTGTTATTTCCTATGCATGTGGATTATTTTATGTAAATAATCACTTTGGACATAGTTTTGTCTAACTCTCAAATTCTGTGCTGTAGCACAGAGCTCAGCAAATTATGCCCCACAGGGCAAATTTGGTCAGCCACCTATTTTTGTAAGACTGTAGAGATAAGAATGGTGCTTACATTTTTTTAATAGTTGGAAAAAAATCAAAAGGAGACTAATACTTCATCACATTTGAAAATTACATGAGATTCAAATTTCAGTGTCCATAAATAAAATTTTATTGGAATACAGCAACACCCATTGGTCTACATATTATCTATGACTGTTTTTGCCCTAAAATTGGTGTAGAATTGAGTAGTTGTAACAGGACCTTATGCCCTACAAAGTCTAAAATAGTTGCTGTCTTCAAGGGGAAGAATAGTCCAAAGGACTAATGGACCACAATTACCACAGCCTCCACCAGACTGAGTCCAGCACAACTAAATGGTGTCCAGCTACCACCACGGACTGCTCTGACAGGGATCACAATAAAGGGTCCCAGACAGAGCTGGAGAAAGATATAGAACAAAATTCTAACTCACAAAAACAGACCAGACTTACTGGTTTGACAGAGACTGGAGAAACCCCGAGAGTATGGCCCCTGGACACCTGTTTTACTCAGTACCAAAGTCACTCCTGAGGTTCACCCTTCAGCAAAAGATTAGACAGGCCTATAAACTGAACAATAACACACGTAGTTCAACCATGTATACAAGACTAAATGGGCACATCAGCCCAGGGGCAAGGAAGAGAAGGAAGGAGGGGACAGGAAAGCTGGAAGAATAAAAATGGGGAAACCGTTGTCCAGAAGGGGAGAGTGTTGACACGTTAGCAGGTTGGCAACCAATGTCACTTAACAATATGTGTGTTGTTTAATGACAAACTAGTGTGCACTGTGAACTTTCACGTAAAGCACAATTTTAAAAAAATGAAGACAAAAAGTAAATAAATAAATACACAAAATGTTTGCTCTCTTGGCCCTTTACAGAGCAATTTTGCCCACCCTGATATGGTATATCTGGGGTCATGTAAGCCTGAGGGGCATGATGGGGATCACAAAGACTGGGGAGCCAATGCCACAGCTTGATCTGCTTCAGCAAGCAGTCACCAGGTCACCATGTGGGAAGGCTGGCTTAGCATGGCTGGATTCTCCAAGTTTTCAAGAAAATCCAGTGATCATGATTTTGTGTGGTTAAAAAACAAATTAACACTGTGTATGGGAAAACAAATATGTCTGTGGGACATGTATGTGCATGGGCTGCAAACCATGACATCGCCACAACCAGCAGTCTGTAAGAGTGGATGGGGGATGCACAAGGAGATCTGCTCAGGTGACTGATGCTCTTAATGCTTGGGAGCCAGAAAAGACATCTCTAAATGCCACCACTTGTCCGTCAGTTTGTCATACTGTGGTGGCTTACATGTTGCTGTGATGCTAGAAGCTATGCCACTAATATTTTAAACACCAGCAGGGTCACCCATAGTGGACAGGTTTCAGCAGAGCTTCCAGACTAGGAAGAAAGGCCTGGCAATATATTTCTGAAAACAAGCCAATGAAAACCCTACTTATCACAACAGAATATTGTCCAATATTGTTCTGGAAGATGAACCGCTTAGGTTGGAAGTCACTCAAAATACACAGTGATTGCAACAACGGACTTGAGCATACCAACGATCATGAAGATAGTGCAGGACCAGGCAACATTTCATTCTGTTGTGTGTGGAATTGCCATGAGTCGGCGCCAGCTTGATGGTAATTAGTAATACCAACAAACACAGAAAGAGAGCACTGTTCTCCTCACAGCCAGCTCCAGGTGTGCGGCGCAAATTTGCATTTTCCACTGAAGAGGTTCAAACTGGTGTTGTCAAGTTATTAATGAATTCAGACTGGTTTTCTGAAATTAATGATTAATACTGGTATATTATTAGTATGACACTCATGTTATTGTCTAACCCATTTAGCTGAAGTAAAGATTGTTCTTGTAGTGTACCATCACTTTCAGTTGGACACCACAAAATGTTAAACACGAAAGAGAAATTACAAGATCAATGTGTTCCTGTAATACTTCTATATCCACACTTCATTGTCATCCAATAAAAAGCTGATGAATTAATAAGTATTTATATACTTATGGATATATCTGGTATATACGTACATGTGTGTATAATGAACATATATGGATATATAGGTAAAATCCATTGCCACTGAGTTGATTGACTCATAAATACCTATAGGACAGAGTAGAACTTCCCCATAGGGTTTCCAAAGAGTATCTGGTGGACTTGAACTGCTGACCTTCTGGTATGCAGCCATAGTTCTTGACTACTACACCCTCAGGGCTCCAGATATAGGTACATGTACATATATGTGTTTTCATATATATATATTCATATGTCTCTGTTTTATATATATATATATATATATATATATATATATATATATATATATAAATATGTACATATATATTTATATCCTAAACCTGTTGCTGTCCAGTGGATTCTGACTTAAAGCAATCCTATAGGACAGAGTAGAACTGCCCCATAGGGTTTCCAAGGCTGTAATCTTTATGTAAACAGACTGCCACATCTTTCTCCCAGAGTGGCTGGTGGATTTGAACCACCGACATTTTGGTTAGTAGACAAGAGCTTAATCACTGCACCACCAGGGCTCCATATACGTATATGACTTTGTTCTCTCTCTCTCTCTCATATTTATGTGTGTGTGTGTGTGTCTGTGTATGTTGGCCTTGTTCTCTTGCTCTCTCTCTCTATCTATATATATAGGTTCCATCCAGATGTTCATAGATTTCCATTTACTCAGCTATCCCTCAGATATTCATGACATGCCTCCGTGGTGCCTATGCAGGAATTGCCAATTTATCCATTAAAACAATCATATCACAGTACCAGAGTGAAAAGGGCAACCCACCACTGGGGACCTCCCTTGATCTGGCCCAGCCCCTGATTCCTTCCTTGCTGTGGGAACTGGGTATGCAGTGAGCATTCTACACATGTTCTCGATCAGTAAGATTCACCAATGGGTGTGAAAGGAGGGTAAAGAGCCTTTGGGTGTCTGAAGTGTATGCGCAAGTAGGTGTGATGCCCTTCACTCAAAAAGGGAGAGCAGGCCAGCCAGACATACACTTTGACAGGGAGACCAGATGCGTTCTGTTGTGACATGCCCAACTTGAATGGTAACAAGGTATCCAAGTAGAAATGATGGCATAGGAAGGCGTTCCCAAGCTCGTGGTCAGTGCCAGGAAGGCGTGGGCCAGAGGCAGAGAGTTGAGCGTCTTTAGATGAGGGTGATGGCTGAAGCCAGGGCCATGAAAGATGCCTGGGGTCATAGAGAGAGACAGCAGGAGGCTTGGGAGGACTCTGGAGGGCCTCCACATTTCAGGCAGTGTCAGGGAGGAGGACCAGTCAGAGGTCAGGAGAAAAAGCAGGACAGCGTGATGATGTAGCAATAAGGAAGGATGTGGCTGCAAAAAGGGAATTGCTAGTACCTACTTAGTCTGTAAGCTGAGAGATGACCTGTGACAGGAGAGCAGTGCTTGGGGAATGGAGAGTGCAGCAGCTGGATCTTTAGGAGAGAAAATAAGTACAAATAAAAAGAGGTTAATTTTTAAAGAGTTTGGCCATAAAAAAAGAGAAATACATTGCAGAGCTCAAATGATGATGATGATAGTATGTATGTGGGTGTGTGTGTACATAGGCACATTTATTTAATGTTTCTTGGTGAAGAAGTTGGGAAGGATGATCTCATCATACCTGTGTGCTCTCAGATTTGATGAACACAGTGTACTCAGAGATCGAACGGCAGAGAAGTCCACCAGCATGGTACCCTCAGCCATCTCCTCCATCGGGAGCCAGCTGTACAAGCGGAAAGTGTTCAGAACCTCCCTGGGCCACCGTGTTCCCATCAGTCAGACAAACATGTGAGGAAAAATGATACTCAAGGTTCTTTAATGTCCCCTGAACCTAATATTTTATTGCTGAAAATCAGTCTTCAGTACCTATGCATTTATCTGTACACATACAGTGTTTATCGAGTTGAGGACTTTGCAGGGTTGATGGCAAACTCAACTGCTGGACAAGTGAAGGCCACATCCTTCAGTAGTTCTGCCCAAGCCCTAGCTCTCACCCTAAGAGGTGGCTTGGATCAGGACCCTTGAATGTCCAGCTTGGTTTCCTGGTCTTTCACACTCTGGCCTGGCATTTACTCTTTAAATTTTACTTGTGACAACTCATCTTTTCTGTTTGGCTTCAATAATTCTCTAACAGCACAAAGCCGTTAGAGAAAGATAAAGGACGACAGCATCTTGTTCTTGTTTTCAAAGTTAGGCATGTCAACGCCCAAAAGTATTGATTTTATTTTTATTTCCCTATAATGTGATAGGAGAGAGAGACATAAGAAAACACATCCCCCCACTTAGAGCTCCCTCTGTGCTTACACATGGTGTATGTGTGTGTGCAGCCAATGTTAACTTTGGAAACTTTTCAAGTTTTTGTTTAGAGATAGGGACATAGAAAGCAGATGTTTCTCTATTTACCGACAGGGTCCTTGTGTGTTTTAATGAGAAGCTCCACTCAAGCATGAGCTGTATTATTTGACAGTTGGTTCTGAGACTTCATCTTGATTTTTTTGAAAGCAACTCAGATCATATTACCCTTCACATGAATTCAAAGTATCTAAAAACAAACAAACAAAACCCCCCAAAATTTCAATGCTCTAAAGTTTTCAATACTCTCTGACTAGCTCGACTTCTCTCCTGAGATCAATGGACAGCATCACTTAAAGGGATTACCCTCGTTGTACAATATTTAGGACATATCATTGTAGGGCTCATCTGCTCATATTTCCTCCTTCTGTCTGTGTGTGCCCAGAGCTTCCTAGCACATTGCTCCATCCCTCTCACCCAGCTTAGAGACACCATTCTGAGCTGCAGCTCAGAAGAAACCACTTTATCAGTCATTCAGTGAGCACTGGCTCAGCCCTGAAGGGTCTTTAATTACCCTCTTGCTAATGGTCACTGGGCCACCACAAACTCCCTCCCTCTACTGTCTTCTGCCTGGTTCTCTGGATTCTGTTGGAATATGTGCTGTACTCATCTTTCTAGCACTAATGCTCTTGGGCCATGGGTTTTTAAAAAAATCAATTTTATTGAGGTATACATTGCATACAATAAAATGCCCACCTATAAAGTGTACATTGTACCTTTGTAACCACTGTAATCATCATGTAGAACATTACCATAACCACGAAACATTCCCTTGGCCCTCTTCTCATTCAATCTTTGCTCTTCAGAAGTAGCCTTGAGCGACTAATGATTGGTTGTTATCACTATAGAGCAAATTCATCTTTCCTCACATTTCATATGAATGGGATCATATATTTGTGGCTGATTTTTTTCACACAGAATAATGATTTTGAGATGCTAACTGCTGTCGTGTGTATCAGTAGTTCATTCCTTTTAACTGCTGAGTAGTATTCCATTGTATGGACTTACCACAATTTATCTATACATCTCTTGAGAGATGTTTGGGTAGTTTCCAGTTTTTCACAATTACAACTAAAATTTCCATGTCCATTCATGTACAAGATTTTTGGGGGGCACATCTTTCCATTTTTCTTGGATAAATACTGAGGAATCACATAGTAAGAGTATGTTTAAACATATAAGAAGCCTCCAAACTATTCTCCAAAGTGGTGGTATCATTTCACTGCTGTTGTTGTTGGTAGGTGCCATCAAGTTTGTTCCAACTCATAGTGACCCTATGTACAACAGAACAAAACAGTGCCCGGTCATACACCAGCCTCAAAATCGTTGGCATGTTTGAGCCGATTGTTGCAGCCACAGTTCATATTGTTGAGGGTTTTCCTCTTTTTCATTAACCCTCTACTTTACCAAGCATGATGTCCTTCTCTAGGGACTGGTCCCTCCTGATTACTTGTCCAAAGTACATAAGATAAAATCTTGCCATCCTCTCTTCTAAGAAGCATTCTGGCTGTACTTCTTCCAAGATGGACTTGTTGGTTCTTCTGGCATTACATGGTAGACAAGTATCCCCCACTTTTGGAAAGTTCGCTTCATGCCACTTCACTTTTATGAAAGACCTACATTAGTGCCTGGACTATATTAAGAAAGTGACATCAAGGTTGATGGAAGACTCATTAACAACCTGCGATATGCAGATGACACAACTTTGCTTGCTGAAAGCGAAGAGGATTTGAAGCACTTACTGATGAAAATCAAAGACCAGAGACTTCAGTATAGATTACACCTCAACATAAAGAAAACAAAAATCCTCACAACTGGACCAATAAGCAACATCATGATAAATGGAGAAAAGATTGATGCTGTCAAGGATTTCATCTTATTTGGATTCAGAATCAACACACATGGAAGCAGCAGTCAAGAAATCGTGTAATGGGAGGGGTGGTGGGGAGAATACTAAATAGACAATAGAAATACAGCCAGACCGCTCCTTGGAAGCCAGGATGGTGAGACTTCTTCTTACTTACTTTGGTCATGTTATCAGGAGGGATCAGTCCCTGGAGAAAGACATCTAGCTTGGTAAAGTGGAGGGTCAGAAAAAAGAGGAAGCCTTCCTATCAACGAGATGAATTGACACAATGGTTCCAACAATGGGCTCAAACATAACAATGATTGTGAGGATGGCACAGGACCAGGCAATGTTTTGTTCTGTTGTACTTAGGGTCGCTATGAGTAGGAACTGACCTGATGGCACTTAACAATAACAACAGCACATTAAAACCTGTTTTGGCTAACCAGAAGAAGTCTCAAGAGGATTTTCGTTTTTATGAAGAAAGACTAAAGGCAGAAATAGTGTTCAGAGTTTGTTTTGCAGCAAGCTGTTAAAGTGGCAGTGCCCACACGGATCGGCAAGAGTGGCATTGCCAAGTGCCTTTCCCAGGAACTACACTCGGTATCTCAGCATTGATCAGGCATAACTTTGAACTGTGTGAGGATCTGTGCTTTATCTGGATTTATTTTGTGCATCCGTTAGCAAGAAGTATTCAAAGGTATTTTTTGGGTCTGGGGACGCTCAACAATTTTTCCCATATAAATTAATGGTAATTGCTTCTTCAATTTACGCCATTTTGGCTTACGAAAAGTTTCATAGGAATGTTCTACTTTCAGATAGTGGGGGTAACCTGTATTCAATGTCACCCCCACCATAATTCAAATACATCAATTCTTCTTTGGTCTTCCTTATTCATCATCCAGCTTTTGCATGCATATGAGGGGACTGAAAATATCATGGCTTGGGTCAGGTGCACCTCAGTCCTCAGAGTGACACCTTTGCTTTTCAACACTTAAAAGAGGTCTTCTGCAGTAGATTTGCCCAAGGCAATGCGTCATTTGGTTTCTTAACTTCTCTTGCACGCGTGGATTGTGGATCCAAGTAAAATGAAACCCTTGACCCTTCAGTCTTTTTTTCTGTGTATCGTGGTATTGCTTATCGGTCCAGTTGTGAGGATTTTTGTTTTCTTTATGTTGAAGTTTAATCCATTCTGAAGTCTGTAGTCTTTGATCTTCATCAGTAAGTGCTTCAAGCCCTCTTTGTTTTTAGCAAGTAAGGTTGTGTCATCTTCATATCTACCACCTACCAGCAGACTCTTGTATCTGCCAGCTATGTAGGTTCTCTCTCATTCAGCAAAACTTAACATTTTCTGTCTTTTCTAACTTTAGTCATACTAGTGGGCATGTGGTTGTATCAAACTGTTGTTTTAATTTGCATTTCTCTGATGATTAATGATATTGAATATCTTTTTTTGTGCACATTGGCTATTCATATCTCTTCTTTGGTGATAAGTCTATTAAAATCTTACCTCTTCCCCTTTATTAAAATTTGGTTGTTTGTCTTCTTATTTAGTTGTAAATGTTTGCTATGTATTCTGGATAAAAGTTATTTGTCAGATATAAGTATGGCGGATATTTTCTTCCAGTTATTGGCTTGGCTTTTAATTTTCTCCTACATTTTCCTCTAGAAATTATATATTTTGAGCTTGTATATTTGTGTCTATGAAGCATTTTGAAGTAATTTTGTGTATATTGTGTGAGGTAATGGTAGTGATTCTTATGATATTGATATACAGTTTTTGGAGGACCACTTCTTTAAAGGAGCCCTGGTGGCTGAGTGGTTAAGAGCTCAGCTGCTAACCAAAAGGTAGGCAGTTCAAATCCACCAGCCACTCCTTGGAAACCTCATGGGGCAGTTCTACTCTGTCCTATAGGGTCACTATGAGTTGGAACCGACCCGAAGGCACCTAACAATACCAACAACAACTTCTTTAAAAGAATACCCTTTCCCCCATTTAGTTGCCATTGCATCTTTGTAAATTTACCATATATACATGTGTCTGTACTTGAACTTTCTGCTCTGTTTTATTAATTACGTCTCTTCTTATGCCAATTACATACTTTCTTTATTACAGTAACTTTATAGTAACTCTTGAAGCCTTACTATACTTCAAACTTGTTATTTTTCTAATTATTTTGATTATTCTAGGTCCTTTGTATTTCCATATACATTTTAGAATCATCTTGTTTGTTTCTACAAAAAAAAAAAAAAAAAAGCTTGATGGGTATTTGGTTGAGATTGGATTTAATTTATAGATCAATTTTAGGAGAAATGCTAGCTTAAGAACATTAAGTTTTGGAATCAATGGACATGATATCTGTTCAGTTATATAAGTCTTTAATTTCCCTGAGCAGTGTTCATAGCTTTTATTGTATATGTCTTGCACATATGTTGCTTAATTTGTCCCTAGGGATTTATGTTTACTGAAGCTGATGTTAATGACATATTAAAATTTCAATTTCCCGTTGTTTTTTGCTAATACATAGAAATACAATAGATTTTTTGTGTATCTACTTATATCCTATGACCTTGCTAAACTCTCCTAGTGTTGTTGTGGGGTGCCATCTTGTCAGTTCTGATTCATAGTGACCCTGTGTACAACGGAATGAAACTTGCCTGGTCCTGTGCCATCCTCACAGTTGTTGCTATGCTTGAGCCCATTGTTGCAGCCACTGTGTCAGTACATCTCTTTGAACTCACCAAGTAGTTCTAGTTATTGTAGTTATTTTTGTTTGTAGATTTCTTATGATCATCTCTTACACCATTATGTTTTCTGTGAGTAAATATGAGTTTATTTCTTCATTTCCAATTTGTATGACTTATACAGGGTAAGATCTCCAGTACAGTGTTGAAGAGGATTGGTAAGTGAGACATTCTTGTCTTTTTTTCAGTCTTAGGGGAAAAGCATTCAATCTTTCACCATTAAATACGACATTACCAGTAGATTTTTTCATGGATACTCTTTATAAGTTTGAGGAACTTCCAGACATAGTTTCCTGAGAGATCTGTGCTAACACGAGTGAGTTGGTTTTTTTTTCCCCAGATGATTCTCTCCACCTATTGAAATGATTATTTTTCTTTTCTTTTTTAGTCTGTTACTATGGTGAATTACATTAACTAATTTTTCAGTGTTATTCAAACTATGCATTCCTGGAATAAGCCCCATTTGGCCAGAGTGTGTTACTATTTTGATATATTATTGGGTTCAATATGGTAATATTTTATTAGGGATTCTTGCATCTAAGTTCATAAAACATACTGGTGCATAGCTTTATTTCTGGTAAAGTCTTTGCCTGGTTTTGGTATTAGGGTAATGCTGGCCTCAAAGTATGAGTTAGAATTATTTCTTCTTCCTCTATGTTCTGAAAAAGTTAGTATAGAATTGTTAATACTTCTACCTTGAATTTTTTAATTTACCAGTGAATCACTTCTTGTTTTTCATTACAAATTCAATTTCTTTAATAGGTATAGGACTATACTGATTCTTCCCTTTCTTTTTCAGTCAGTTTTGATATGTATCTTTTAAAGAATTTTTCCATTTTATCGAGGTGGTTGTCTTATTGGCATAAAGTAGTTCCTAATATTCTCTATTGTTCTTTTAGTATTAATAAGATCAATAGTTATGTTCCCTCTTTCATTACTGATATTGTAAATTTGTCTTTTCTCTCATTGTATTTTTCAACCTAGCAAGAAATGTATCAATTTTATTAATCTTTTCAAAACTACAACCATTGGTTTCATTGATTTCTCTACTGTTGTTCTGATTTCCATTTCACTGATTTCAATTCTTATTTTTATTACCCCTCCTTTTTTTGTTTATTTTGTGCTTAATTTGTTCTTTTCTTGGCTTCTTAAGATGGAAACTTAGATAATCTATTTTGAACCTTTCTTCTATTTTGACATGAGCATTAAACAATATAAATCCCCCCCTAAATAAAGTTTTGGCTACATCCCACACATTTTGATAATTATGTTTTAATTATTAGTTAAAAAATATTTTATGCCTTCTATCATGAATTCTTCTTTGATTCATGAATTATTTAGAAGATTATTATTTAATTTCGAAGTACTTGAACATTTTTCCAGATAGTTTTCTGTTATTAATTTTTAATTGAATTTCTGTCATGGTCAAAGAATATACTTTATATGATTTCAATCTTTCTACAGTTTTTAATTCTCACTTTATGGCTCAGAATATGGTCCATCTTGGTGAATATTCCTTGGGAAGTTTCAGAGAATACTAATCCTGCTGTGGTTGCATAGAGCGTTCTATGAATGCCACTTCTGTCAAATTGGTTGATAGTGCTGTTGAAGTCTTCTATATTCTTACTTATTTTCTGTCTAATTTTTCTATTAATTGCTGGGAGGTGAGTGTTAAATTCTCCATCTATAATTGTGACTTCTGCATTTCTCCTTTAGATTCCTTTGGGTATTGCTTTATGTATTTTAAATCTCTGTTATTGGGTGCATGCACATATGTAATTGCTACATTCTTATCATTATGAAATGACCCTCTTCATCCTTATTAATATTTCTTGTCCTGAAGTGTACTTAATCTAATATCAATATAGCTACTCCATCTTTCTTATGCTTACTATTTGCGTGATGTATTTTTCTCATTGTTTTTACCTTGCATCATTATATTTAAAAAGGCCCTCTTGTAGATGGACTGTAGTTGTCTCTGCCTTCTAATTGTAGTGTTTCCTCCACCTGCATATAATGTAATTTTTAATAAGGTAGGGTTTAAGTCTACCATCTTGTTACTCATGTTTTGTTTTATCTTTTTAAATATATCTTAAAAAATAATATTTAAAAAATGAATTATTTCAGATTAGTTTTAGATTGACAGAAAAGTTGCAAAAATAGTACCGGTACTTACACAGCCTGTTTCACCTATTATTAACAGCTTACATTAATATGGTATATTTTTCACAATTAATGAACAAATACTGATGAATTATTAACAACTAAAGGCTATACTTTATTCACATTTGCTTAGTTTTACATAAGGTCTTTTTTTTTTTTTTTCCTCCTATTCTAGGATCCCATCTAAGATACCACATGACATTTAGTCATTATGTCTCCTTAGGCTCCTATTGGCTGTGATGGTTTCTTACACTTTCTTTGCTTTTGATAACCTTGAAAATTTCAAAAACTGTTGTTTAGGTAATCTGTAGACTGTCCCTCAAATAATATTTATCTGATGTTTCTTTCATGATGGAACTAGGTTACATTTTCTGTGATTAAAGACAGGTTTATTTTATTTTTTTCCAATTCTTATGACTTGTATCTCTATGCCTTGACTTATTGCAAGGGGAGTAAAATCACAAATGAAAAGTACCATTCTCATCACATCATATCATCATATAAAGAGCTGTTGTTGTAGTAGGTGCCCTTGAGTCAGTTCTGACTAATAGTTACCCTATGTACAACAGAATGAAAGACTGCTCCATCCTGCACCATCCTCATGGTCCTTGCTATGTTTGAACCCATTGATGCAGCCACAATGTCAATCCATCTCTTCGAGGGTCTTCCACTTTTTTGATGACTCTTTACCAAGCATGATGTCCTTCTCCAGGGACTAGTTCCTCCTGATAACATGTCTAAAGTACGTGAGATGAAGTCTCATCATCCTCACTTCCAAGGAGCATGCTGGCTGTTCTTATTCCAAGACAAATTTGTTCATTCATCTGGCAGTTCATGGTATATTCAATATTCTTTGCTAACACCATAATTCAAAAGCATCAACCTTCTTTGGTCTTCCTTACTCATTGTCTAGCTCTCATATACATATGAGGCAATAGAAAATACCATGGCTTGGGTCAACCTTAGTCCTCAAAGTGACATCTTTGTTTTTCAACACTTTAAAGAGGTATTTTGCAGCAGATTTGCCCCAAACAATAAGTTATTTTATTTCTTGACTACTGTTTCCATGGTTGTTGATTGTGGATCCAAGTAAAATGAAATCCTTGACAAATTCAATAATTTCTCCATGTATCATCATGTTGCTTATTGGTCTAGTTGTGAGGATTTTTGTTTTCTTTATGTTGAGGTATAATACATAGTGAAGGCTGTATATAGTCTTTGATCTTGATCAGTAAATGCTTCAAGCCCTCTTTGCTTTTAGCAAGCAAGGTTGTGTCTTCTGCATATTGTAGGTTATTGATGAGTCTTCCTCCAATCCTGATGCTGTGTTCTTCACATAGTCCAGCTTCTTGGATTATTGGTTTAGCATACAGATTGGGTAAGTATAGTGAAAGGATACAGTCCTGACACACATCTTTTCTGATTTTAAATCATACAGTAACCCCATGTTCTGTTCAAATGACTGTCTCTCGGTCTATGTACAGATTTTGCATGAGCACAATTAAGTGTTCTGGAATTCTCATTCTTTGCAATGTTAACCGTAATGTGTTATAATCCACACAGTCGAATGTCTTTGCATAGTCAATAAAATACAGATAAACGTCTTTCTGGTATTCTCTCATTTCAGCCAAGATTCACCAGACATCAGCAATGGTATCCCTCGTCCTGTATACTCTTCTGAATCTGGCTTGAATTTCTGGCAGTTCCTCTTGGATATACTGCTGCTACTGATTTTGAGTTATCTTCAGGAAAATTTTACTTATATCTGATATTATCAGATGATTTCCAGATTCCATTGAATCACCTTTCTTTGGAATGGGTGCAAATATGAGTCTCTTCCAGTGCAGGCCAGGTAGCTATCTTCCAAATTTCTTGGCATAGAAGAGTGAGCGCCTCTAGTGCTGCATTCATTAGTTGAGACTTCTCAGTTGGTATTTTGTCAATTCCTGGAGTCTTGTTTTTTTTTGCCAATGTCTTCAATGCAGACTGAGCTTCTTTCTTCAATACCATTGGTTCTTGATCATATGCTACCTCCTGAAATGGCTGAAAGTAGACCGATTCTTTTTGGTACAGATACTCTATGTATTCTTTCCATCTTCTTTTGAAGCTTCCTGCATCGTTCAATGTTTTGTCCATAAAATCTCACTGCTGTCGCGTCAATTCCAACTCCTAGTGACCGTATAGGACAGAGTGGAACTGCTCCATGGAGTTTCCAAGGAGTGGCTGGTAGATTTGAACTGCCAACCTTTTGGTTGACAGCTGAACTCTTAACCACTGTGCCACCAGAGCTCCATTTTGCCCATAGAATCCTTCGATATTGCAAGTTGAGACTTGAATTTTTTTCTTCAGTTCTTTCAGCTTGAGAAATGCTGAGGGATATCAATCTTTATAACCAGGATACATCCTATCAATATGATCTATCGCTGTTGATGTTAATCTTGATTACCTTGATTAGGTAATGTTTATCAGGTTTCTTCACTGTGAGGTTACTCTCTTTTTACTCCCATCCCTACTGTGCTCTTTGGAAAGAAGTTATTGTGTTCAACCCAAAATTAAGGAGTGAGGAGTTATGCTCCTCCTTCCCACTTGCATGTTATTTGGAATCGTTCTGCATGGGAGATTTATCTCTTCTCCCTATTTATTTATTTATTCAATCATTTATTTATATCAGTATGCATCATGGACATCTATTTTATTGTTTGGGTTATATTCTAATGATATTATATTTATATTGTTGTTAAAATATTTCCAGCTTTTGTTACTGAGAAACCTTGTGTCCCCTTGATATACCCTCATAACCTGTGTGTCCCAGTGACATATATAGTTGTACTTTTCTTTTTGTTTGTTTTTGGCATGCCCTTACTTTCTGGCACTATAAAATACCTAGTCTTATTTTGTATATTTCCTGTCCCCCATCCTAGAATCAACCATTTCTCCAAAGAGTGCTGATTCCTTTTATTAGAGAATGGTATTAGAAACCAAGATACGGGTGTTAAAAAGACCAAACCTGTTGCTGTTGAGTCGATTTTGGCTCATAGCGACCCTCCAGGACAGAGTAGAACTGCCCCATAGAGTTTCCAAGGAGCTCCTGATGGATTCGAACAGCCGACCTTTTGGTTAGCAGCTGTAACACTTAACCACTACACCACCAGGGTGTTAATTGTTTTTATTTCTGGTGAAATATCATTTCTTCTAGGTTCTCTCAGCTGAAAGAGCAAGAAAATAAATGTACATATAAAATCCATGTATACATACATATATGTATCTATATTTATATGTATGCACACACCCCCATATATATATGCATTTTATGTTTCCATCTATGTCTATAATAAGCTAAATATGAGTTGATACTATGTCTGCAACTCGAATTTATTACCAAGTAGATCATTTTAACCTTCTTTCCTTGATTATCTCTACCTCCACTCTAATATTGAGAAACTTGGCTCTTGCCATCTGCTTGCTATTCATCTACTTAGTTGCTCAGTTCCAGTACATATGTAGAGTGCTTTCAGAACTGTTAACTAGTGCTCCTGTACAAAACAACTTTCTCAACTAGAGTACAGTGTTCATGGATATTTCCTTTTGCCTGTAGTCTTACTGACTCTACTCATTTCCAAATTTATCTAGATTAGTAATCTCTGCCCTCTGGCTTTCTTCAGTGAGGGATTTTTTTTTTTTTCCTACGTTTGTAACACTGTTAGAATCTTTTGTCACAGTTTGCATTCCATCCTGGGAACTCCCAATCTCCTAAAGGACTTTTTAAAATTTGCATTCATTTAGGTTCACTCTTTGTGCTGTAAAGTACTATGAGTATTGACAAATGCATACTGTCATGTATCCACCATCACAGTGTCATGCAGAATAATTTCACTATGCACTACCTGATCTTCATCTATTCAACCTTCCCCCACAAACCCTCTGACAATCACTGATCTGTTTACTATCTCCATAATTTTGCCTTTCCAGAACGTCATATACATGGAATCTTACAGTATGCAGCCCTTTTAGACACTTAGTAATATGCATGTAAGATTCCTCTGTGTCTTTGCATGGTTTGACACCTCATTCCTTTTTTTGACTGGATAGTATTCCATTGTGTGAATGTACCACAGTTTATTCATCTACTTATCTATTAAAAGACCTTTTGATTGTTTCTAGTTTTTAGCTTTTATGAATAACGCTGCTATGAACATTTGTGTGCAGTGTTTTTATGGACATAAATTTTCAAGTAAATTGGGTGTGATGGTTAAGGATGTGTGTCACCTTGGCTGGGCCATGATTCTCAGTGGTTTGGCAGTCATATGATGTTTTAATCACTTCTATGATGAGATTTGATATAATGTGATCACCTCCATGATGACATCTGCTGTGAGTAGCCAGTCAGTTGAAAGGGAGTTTCCTTGAGCATGTGGCCTGCATCAAATATAAGTGGAAGCTCTGGTAAAGCAGGTGGGCTGTTGCTCATTCTGGATCCCTCAGCTGGCTGCTGTTTGTCTGGCCTCTGGTTCCTGGGACTTGAGCTAGCAGCTTACCTCGGGTCTTGCCTGCCAGTCTTGGGATTCATAGATCTTCGCAGCCTGTTGGCAAGAGCTCTGCTCTCTAACCTGCCGATCTTTGGTTTGACAGCCCCTGTGGCTATGTGAATCAGGAGAGGCCTCTATCTTGACTCAGGGACTTGGAACATTCCAGCCTCTACAACCGCATAAGCCATTTCCTTGATCTAAATTTCTCTTTATATATATACTTATATGATTTACTGGTTTTGCTTCTCTAGTGAACCCAACCTAGGACATTGGGTAAATACCTATGAGTGTGATTGTTAGATTTAAAAAAAAAAAAATTTTATTGTACTTTAGATGAAGGTTTATAGAACAAATAGTTTCTCATTAAACAGTTAGTACACATATTGTTTTATGACATTGGTTAACAACACCACAACATGTCAACACTCTCCCTTCTCGACCTTTGGTTCCTTATTACCAGCTTTCCTGTCCCCTCCCACCTTCCAGTCTTTGTCCCTGGGCTATAGTTCCCCATTAGTACCATTTTATTTTATGGAGCTGTTTAATCTTTGGCTGAAGTGTGAACCTCAGGAGTGACTTCATTACTAAGCTAAAAGGGTGTCCAGGGGCCGTACTCTCTGTGTTTCTCCAGTCTCTGTCAGGCCAGTAAGTCTAGTCTTTTTTTGTGAGTTAGTGATTGCTGGATTTTAAGGTAAGACTTTGTTTAGTGCTGTTAGAAACTAACAAACTGTCTTCTGAAGTGACTGTTCTAATTCACATTTTCACTTGCAATGAATCAATGAATAAAACTTCCTTTGCCTCTGCATCCTTGACAATAACGAGTATTGTCAATTTTTTTCTCTTTTAAGATTTCAGCCTTTCTAGTACATAGGTAGTGGTGTCTCATTGTTGGTTTAAGTATTATCTGTTTTTGTGTTCCTTTTTTCCTGCATTCTTTTTGATAGACTGACTATTTTTGGAGATTTCACTTTATCTCCATATTGGCTTATTAGTCAAACCCTTTTGTTATTTTTCTTAGGGGTTGCAGTGAGGTTTATAATATCCTTCTTTAACTTACCAGAGTTTACTTTGAAGTAACATCATACCAGAATATGTATAATGTGAGAATATCACAACAATTTTCCACCTCGAATCATATTTCTTCCACTTAAGAACTTCCTTTAACCTTGTGTTTTAGTCCAGTTCTGTTAGTGACAAATTCTCTCAGCTTTGTTTATCTGAGAAAATCTTGATTTCTCTTCCATCCATTTTTTAAACTTATTTTTGTTGGCTGTAGATGCATATGTGCACAGTTTCTCTCAGCACTTTAAGCACGCTGTTCCACTGTTTTCTGTTTTGAACACTTCCCAATGAAAAGTTCACTTGAATTTCTTCTTTTCATAGCAAGTCTTTTTACTCTCCCTGATTTTAACCTTTTTTTCTTTATCTGAAGCTTTCATAATATAATTGTGAATTGTTTTATTGCGGTTTCTATGTGGTTATCCTGCTTTTTTTAATTGATCTTGGGAGTTCTTTGAGGCGCTCCTGAATACCCTGAATGACCATCAACAACTCTCTACTCTGCAAGTAAGAAGTTGTATGACTTCAAATACTAAAACTCACAGCTTGCTTATCTTTCCCACAACTTGAAGTGTTTCATCCTATGCATGTTCACCACCTCTACTGGTTGTAGTCAAGTCAATTCTGACTCATAGCAACTCCATGTGTGTCAGAGTAGAAATGTGCTCCATAGAGTTTTCAATGGCTAATTTTTTGGAATTAGATCGCCAAGACTTTCTTCTGAAATGCAGCTGGGTGAACTGAACCTCCATCTTTTCTGTTAGTAGCCAAGTGCATTAACCATTTGTACCATCCAGGACTTCTTGTTATGTGTGCCTTAATATTCAACAAAGACTGAAGGGGATGACAATGTAAATTCTGAATTCTTTTTTTGCGTCGCGTGAGATTCCATTTCCTACCTTGTGGTCCAAAATGTGTGTCCTTCTACAAAGCTGGGATAATGGGCTCATCTTTTTGTTCCACTTGTTTCAAGGGTCCTGAGTTGCCTGTTGTCCAATGACTGAAGAGTTTATTGTTGTTGTTGTTGTTGTTTAATTTTCTAGTTATTTCTATTGAGTGCATGGACTCTTGCAGTCTGAACCCAACAAGATTAATGGCTTGCTAAAAAAGAAGTATCAACAGTGTTCATAGGATTTAAACGTGATCCCGAATTTCATAGCATAATATTCAAAATGTCCAAGACACAATCCAAAACTACCCGCACAAAAGAGGAGAGAAATCTCAGCACTCATATGAAATGATATCCAACATATAGAAACATTCAGATGAGACAGATGTTGGAATTATCTGATAAAGGCTCCAATATGCTCCAATCAGCAATCTTGATCGCTCTTGAAGTGAATGAAAACATAGAAATTCTGAGCAAAAAATGGAAGATATAAAGAAGAACCAAATGGAAATTTTATGTGAGAAATGTAATTAAAGAAACTTGAAAAAGAGAAAATGGTTTGAAAAGATGACCCGTAACTCAGGGGCCTGTGGAATAAAAACAAAAACTCTGACATTTTATGTCATCAGAGTTCCAAAAGAAGAAGAAAAAAAGTTAAAAAATATTTGAAACAATAATAGCTGAAAATGTCTCAAGCTTACTGAAAGACAAAATTCTAAAGAATCTAGAAGCTGAGCATCTCCAAAGCAAAACACACCCAAAGAAAACTACACAAAGACACATAATAATCCCACTGCTGAAAACTTAAGACAAAAAAAGAAAAAAAAAAATCTTGAAAATATCCAGAGAAAAATGATGCATTACCTATAAAGTCTGTTGCCGTCTAGTCAATTCTGACTCATAAAGACCCTATAAAACAGAGTAGAACTGCCCCATAGGGTTTCCAAGGGGTGACTGGTGGATTTGAACTACTGTCCTTTGGTTAGAAGGCAAGCTCTTAACCACTGTGCCACCAGGGCTCCACATTACCTATAGTGGGATGATTATATACATAATAAGTAACATATATAACATAGGTAAAAGGCGGAGTCTCAAAGCACATTACAAATTATGGTGGATAGAATGAAAATGAAAATATAACGTATCTAAATTTTGGGGTTGTACCTGAAACAATGCTTAGATGGAAACATATAGCATTAGAAATGTATATATAAAAAGAAAAAAAGATTTCAAATAAAAAAATCTATTCTATCTTCATATGAAACTAGCAAAAGAAGGGCAAAGTAAACACAGATCAATGAAAGAAAAGGTAAAAATAACAATAAGTAGAAATCCATGAAACTGAAAACAGAAAAGCTGTAGAGGAAATGAATGAAACTAAAAGCTACTTCTTTAAAAAGATCAATAAAACTGATAAACTTCTAACAAGATAGACAAATTAAAAAGAGAGAGAGAGAAGATACAAACTACCAATATCAGGAGTGAAAGAAGGGATGTCACTTCTCAGACAATAAAGGAATAATACTGAAATACTACAAACAGAAGTCGACACTCAGAATATTGAGTGTATTGACAACTTAAGAAAAAGGGTCTAATTACCTAAATTTGACTTCATCAAAATTAAAATATTTTGCTCCTTGAGAAATACTATTGAGACAATGAAATACAAGCTACAGATTGGGAGAAAATATTTTCAAATCACATATCTGACAAAAGGATTATATCCAGAACATGTATAAAATTCTTATCTCAAATATAAGAAAATAGATAACTAAGTTTGAAAAATGGGCAAAAGGTTTGGACAGACATTTCACCCAAGAGGATATAAGGAATAATATAAGTTTATGAAAAGATGTCTAATATTATTAGCCATTAGGGAAATATAAAACTATGATGAGATCCTCTTACATGTCTGTTAAAATGGCTAAAATAAAAAAAAAAAAGTTACAATTTCAAGTACTGGTGAAGATGTGGAGCAATGAAATCTCATACATTGCTGGTTGGAATATGAAATGATACAGCCACTCTGGAAAATTGTTTATTTGTTTCCATTTTTATAAAGTTAACTATATATTTACCACATGACTCAGCAATCCCTTTTCTGGGTATTTATCTTAGAGAAAACCTATACACAGGTATTTATAGCAGCTGTATTTGTAATAGCCAAAATATACTAGAAATACCATAAATGTTCAACAGGTGAACAGATTAAGAAGCTGTGGAAAACTACTTAGGAATGGACTTGTGCCACATGCAACCACTTGGATGAATCTCACAGATACTATGTTGAGTGAAAGAAGCCAGTTTTTGAAGATTACATGTAGTAAGATTCCATTTATATGACATCCTCAAACACACAAAAATATACTCTAATGAGGAGAACAGATCAGTGGTTGGTAAGTGTGATGGCTAAGGTTGTATGTCAACTTTTCTGGGCAATAATTCTCAGTAGTTTGATAGTCATGTGATGTTGTGATCACTTCCATGATGAGATTTGATACTACGGGATCACCTCCGTGATGAGATCTGCTGTGAGTAGCCAGTCAGTTGAAAGGGAATTTCCTTGGGCAAGTGACCTGCATTGAATATAAGTGGATATTCTAGCAAGGCTTGTGGACTTCTGCTCATTCTGGATCCTGCAGCTGGCTCCTGTTCGTCCGGCCTCTGGTTCTTGGAACTTGAGCTAGCAGGTTATCTTCAGTCTTGCCTGCAGATGTTGGGATTCATCGATCTTCACAGCCTGTGAGCAGGAGCCCTGCTCTCTGACTTGCCTTATCTTGGGTTCATCAATCCCAAGGACTACAAGAATCAGGAGAGGTATCTATCCTGACCCACACACTTGGGACTTTCCAGCCTCTGCAACCACGTGAGCCATTTCCTTGATATAAATCTCTCTCTATATATATTTATATTACCAGGAACAGATGGTACTGAAGAGAGAAGTCCAAGCTGCACTGAAGGCATTGGCAAAAAAAACAAGGCTCCAGGAATTGATGGAATATTAATTGAGATGTTTAACCAATGGATGCAGCCCTGGAAGTGGTCGCTTGTCTATGCCAAAAAATTTGGAAGACACCTACCTGGCCAAATGACTGGTAGAGATCCATATTTATGCCTATTCATGAGAAAGGTGATCCAACCAAATGTGGAAATTATTGGACAATATTAATATTACACGTAAGTAAAAGTTTGCCAAAGATCATTCAAAAGCAGCTGCAGCAGTATATCAACAGGGAACAACCAGAAATTCAGGCTGGATTCAGAAGAAGACGTGGAACCAGGGATATCAGTGCTGATGTCAGATCGATCTTGGCTGAAAGCAGAGAATACCAGAAAAATGTTTACATGTGTTTTATTGACTATGCAAAGGCATTTGACTGGGTGGATCATAACAAATTATGAATGGATAACATTTCGAAGAATGGGAATTCTAGAACACTTTTTTGTGCTTGTGAGGAACCTGTCCATAGATCAAGAGGCAGTTGTTTGGACAGAACAAGGGTACTGCGTGGTTTAAAGTCAGGAAAGTTGTGCACCAGGGTTGTATCCTTTTAGCATACCTATTCAGTCTATATGCTGAGCAAATAATCCAAGAAACTGGACTATATGAAGAACGGGGCATCAGGATTGGAGGAAGACTCATTAACAACCTATGTTATGCAGATGACACAACCTTGCTTGCTGAAAGGGAATAAGACTTGAAGCACTCACTGGTGAAGATCAAAGACCACAGCCTTCAGTATGGATTACATCTCAACATCAAGAAAACAAAAATCCTCACAACTGGACCAATAAGCAACATCATGACAAACGGAGAGAAGATCAAAGTTGTCAAAAATTTCATTTTACTTGGATCCACAATCAAAACTCATGGAAGCAGCAGTCAAGAAATCAAAAGATGCATTGCATTGAGCAAATGTACTGCAAAAGACCTCTTTAAAGTGTTGAAAAACAAAGACGTCACTTTAAGGACTAAGGTGTGCCTGACCCAAGCCATGGTGTTTTCAATCGCATCATATGCATGTGAAAGCTGGACAATGAATAAGAAAGACTGAAGAAGAATTGATGTCTTTGAATTGAGGCATTGAGGCATAATATTGAATATACCATGGACTGCCAAAAGAACAAACAAATCTGTCTTGGAAGAAGTACAATCAGAATGCTCCTTAGAAGCAAGAATGACTAGACTAAGTCTTACATACTTTGGACTAGTTGTCAGGAGGGATCAGTCCCTGGAGAAGGACATCATGCTTGGTAAAGTACAGGGTCAGCGAGAAAGAGGAAGACCCTCAATGAGATGGACTGACACAGTGGCTGCAACAATGGGTTCAAGCATAACAATGTTTGTGAGCATGGCACAGGACTGGGCAGTACTTTGTTCTGTGGTACATAGGGTTGCTATGAGTCAGAACCATCTTGACGGCACCTAACAACAAGAACAACACATATATTTATACGCTTTACTGGTTTTGCTTCTCTAGAGAACCCAACCTAAGACAGTAGGTATCAGGGGTCAGGGAAGGTGCAGTTATGAAGAGGTAAAGGGATAGCAAGAGGGAGGTTTTCACGTGAAGGAACTGTCCTATGTCCTGATTGTGGTAGTTGAAGCACAGAGCTACACATACGCACAGGAGCCCTGGTGGCACAGCCAAAGGTCAGCAGCTCAAACGCACCCAGCAGCTCCCTGGGAGAAAGACCTGGTGATCTGCTTCTATAAAGATTATAGCCTTGGAGACCCCATGTGGCAGTTTTACTCTGTCCTATAGGGTTGCTATGAGTTGCAATTGATTGGACAGCAAAGCGTATATATATGTCCACCAATGCACCCCCAAAAAGGGCAATCTTACTGTATGTTATTCTTGAAAAATAAGGAAAACATTCAAATGGCCAATAATGGATGTTTAGGTGAATTATGATAATGATACTTGCTAAAATAATAAAATAATCATAAATACTGCAGTAACATGTTGTTCTTGAAGTTGTTGTTGGTGTGGCCATTGAGTGGATTCTGACTCATATAAATACTATAGGACAGAGTAGAACTGCCCCCATAGGGTTTCTGAGGCTATAATCTTTATGGATGCAGATTGTCAGGTCTTTTCTTCCCTGGAGTCACTGGCAGGTTCCAACTGCCAACCTTTCAGTTAGCAGCCAAGCACTTAACCATTGCGCCACCAGGGCTCCTGGCAGCAACATGGAAAAGCAAATTTTAAATAGTATTAAGTGAAATGGATTATAGTGCACAATTGTGGATTATGTTTACTCTCATAAAAATTCTGGATGAAAAAATAGAAGCGAATAAACAAAGTCATAAAGATATATTGGTTTTACAGGATTATGGGTGATATTCTTTCATTCTTTACAGAATTGTTCTAGTGATGGTATATTAATTTTATAGTGTTAAAAATAATTTGACCAATACAAATTATTGAATTTTGCTCTTATTGATAGAATGTACTCCAAACCTCATATGTTGTTGGTAGGTGCCATAGAGTTGATTCCAACTCATAGCAATTCTGTGTACAGCAGAACGAAACACTGCCCGGTCCTGAGCCATCCTGACAATGGTTTTATGTTTGAGCCCATTGTTGCAGCCACTGTGTCAATCCGTCTTGTCGAGGGTCTTCCTCTTTTTCGCTGACCCTCTACTTTACCAAGCATGCTGTCCTTCTCGGGGGACTGGTCCCTCCTGATAACATGTCTGAAATAAGTAAGACAAAGTTTCACCAGCTTCTCTTCTAAAGAGCATTCTGGCTGTGCTTCCTCCAAAACAGATTTGTTCGTTCTTTTGGCAGTCCATGGTATATTCAATATTCTTCACCAACACCATAATTCATATGCATCAATTCTTCAGTCTTCCTTATTCATTGTCCAGCTTTCACACATATATGAGGTGATTGAAAATACTGTGGCTTGGGTTAGGCGCACCTTAGTCTTCAAGGTGACATCACATTGGAATGTATAAATATATTTTAAAAATCATCAAGCTTATAAAAGCTGACTTGAAGTTCCTGCTTTTTTCCTCTTGGGATGTATTTTGAAACAATTTTCACATCATAATAATGAAGTTCAGTATTTACCAATGGAGGCCACCTAATGAAACTCAAATCGGGACAAAAAAGAATACGTTTTTATTTGTGCAGAGTGAGGGATTGTGCCTGAGGTGATATTTTTACAATGATCATTTTAAAGTTGTGAAATCAATAATATAAGGAGAAACTAAATTCCTATTTCTAAATGTAAGAAACGTGGCAAAAGTAAACCCTTCTTCAAATATAAGGTGGAATAAAATTCCAACGTTTTTCATCAGTTATTTTGTCTTTTTGTAAAAGATAAAGGAGCACTGGTGTTTTGCATCACTTTGAATCATTCATTCATCCACTCAACTTACACAACGTCTCCAGATGCCAAATGTCCAAGGATTTCCCACTTTCTGGCTTTGGGACAGGAGGCAGTTAGCATGAGTGAAAAAACACTTTGCATCATGAGATATTAAGGAGCAGACTTGTAATTAAAATGTTCAGTAAGCCACAAAACCAGACACGGGGAGGGCGGGGCAAGATGGCGCTCTAGGCAGAAGCACCACGCCGTCCCTCCACAGCAAAAATCCGAAAAACTAAACCTAACAGAGAATCAACAATCCTGAAACCCTAGAACACCAAATGAAGAGATAAAGAACTCAGCCAAACACCAAACGGAATGAGAATACTAAAAGAGAACGGAGAATGAGGAGAGACCCATGCAGAGATTCCTTACCAGCTAACGCAGCACGGATCCACCATCTTGGATTCCTATCGGAGACCAGCGAACGGGAGAGCAGCCTTGCAGAGCATCCAGTGGGAGACAGAACCACCGGTAAACTGCGGTGCGCGCTTTCCCACCCACCACCCCTCTCCGCCTCAGCTGGGGCTCCCCTGCTTTCCGTGGCCAGGGTCCCTGGGCTGGGGGGTGCCGGTGCTTGGATTCAACGCGCCCGGGCTGGCGGCTTTCTGAGAGCCGTTTGCTGGCCGCTGGCAAAACTCTTTCTGCCGCAACCCCCTCCTTTTGCCTGGGTGACTGGTTCCGAGTGCCGTCTTTGCTCTCTCCGGCGGGTCTGTGGGGCTGCGTTCGGACGTGTGGCTGCTTCCAGGTCTGGGCTGCTGCACTGGTGAGATCCTGGGGCCTTTGTTCGTTCGCCCCTCTGCTTCCCGTGGCCATGGTCTCTTAATCCTGAGACTCCCGGCTTCTTGGAATTCGCGCCCCAGAGTGGGGGCTCTCTGGGTCCCATTTGTTGGCACTGACTGCTGGTGTTGCTTTTTTTTTTTTTTCTTTTTTTAATTTTATTTTTCTTCTTTTTTTGATTAGTTTTGTCATCTTTTCCCTCTTTTTCCCTTGTGTCTTTCTTCATTGCTTAATCTCTCGTCTCTCTATCTCTTCCTTCTCTTTCTGATCCCTGAATACCAGGCGATGTATGCCTCTGTACCTTCTGGCCAGGCTGTGCTGTGAAAACTGAGACCGACTCCCCCAGACCTCATAGCTGCATCGGTGGGATCCCTGGGAACTTTGCAGTTCTTTAACTTTTCTGATTTTTATTTGTTCATTCTTTCCTCTTCTTTCTCTTCCCCCTTCTGGTTTCCTCCATCGCATAGTCTCTCATCTGTACATTCCAACGACAAGCTCCCCTAGCATTCTTTTATGTTTGTATGCTTTTTGCTCCTCCTCCTCTATCCTCTCTCCCATATCCAGCTTAGCTTCACACATAACCATCTTCCCGCTGCACCTTAACTACCTGCACCGTACACTTGACATCACACCACCAAGCTGTGCAGGCACGCCCTATTGGAACCTGCCCAGCACTGACTACCGACCGTCCTGGTGGCTGCGGTGAGTGTCACAAACAACCCGTCCCAGTGGCTCCTCCACAGCTAGATCTGCCCAGCTGTACCACAAGGACGAAACAAACAAACAAAAAAATCTACAATCAATAAACAAGAGAAATATCTACTGAATGCCCCGAAAACAGCAAACAATATCAAAACATTTACAAAAACAAGACAAGATGGCTCCAATAGGCGTCCAAATTAAAACACCAGATAACTCTCCTGTGGAAGAAAATGCACTAGAAGTATCCGATAGGGAACTCAAATCACTAATACTCGGAATTTTCCAAGAACTGAGGCAAAAAGCTGACAAACATGAGGAAAAAATAGACAAATTTATGGAAAATACAGACAAAAAATTGGAAGAATTCAGGAAGATGATGCAGGAACAAAATGCCAAAATAAATTCACAACTCGAAATTATACAAAAACAACAATTAGAAATCCAAAAGATAAACAACAAGATTTCAGAAATGAACGGTGTCACAGAAGGGCTAAGAAGTAGATTTGAAACCATGGAAGACAGGATCAGTGGAACTGAAGACAAACACTTGGATACAACTCTGTTCCAGGAAAACTCAGAAAAAAGAACAAAGAAAAATGAAGAGACCCTGAGAGTTATGTGGGACACAATTAAAAGCAAAAACTTAGGAGTGATTGGCATACCAGAACAGGGGGAGAAAACAGAAAACACAGAGAGGATCATTGAGGAACTGCTGACAGAAAACTTCCCCAATATCATGAAACATGAAAAGCTGGCCATCCAAGAAGCTCAACGAACCCCATATAGAAGTGGCCCCAAAAGAAAATCATCAAGACATATCATATTCACACTCACTAAAACTAAAGACAAAGAATCCTGAGAGCAGCTCGTGAAAAACAAGAAGTCACATACAGAGGAGAACCAATAAGACTAAGCTCAGATTATTCGGCAGAAAACATGCAGGCAAGAAGGCAATGGGATGACATGTATAAAATCTTGAAAGAAAAAAATTGTCAGCCAAGAATAATATATCCTGCAAAACTCTCATTCAAATTTGATGGTGAAATTAGGTCATTTCCAGATAAACAGAAACTAAAGGAATATGCAAAAGTCAAACCAAACTTACAAGAATTATTAAAGGGAGTTCTTCGATCTGAGGACAAACAGCTTCAGCCCTCAGGCAGGAGCTAGGACCTAGGACGCAGGTTCATATGAACCAGATACCATTCTAGGAACTGAACTACAGAGGACTTCCCAAAAACAAAAGAAATACAACAGGGAATCAGAGAAATCAATCAAATGATGACAACAACATCAAAACAATGAAAGAGGGAACATACGGCATAGGTATAGAACCTTCTAAAGGAGAGGAAGGCAAGGCGATACCAAGTAAGGGTAGACTGCTTCAAAATTATAAAGATAAGGGTAAAATTCATGGTAACCACAAAAAAAGATAACAAACCAACTCATAAAAATTAAGATGAAAAACATAAAGTCTCAACAAAAACAAAACCTACAAAAACAAAAGAAATGAGCACAAAATCCACAAACAAAAGTAACTCAGCACAAGAGAGTAAGAAGAACAAAGAAAACTTCAGCACCACAAAAAAAGCACTACAAAATGACAGCAACAAACTTCCATCTATCAATAATTACACTGAACGTAAATGGACTCAATGCACCCATAAAGAGACGGAGAGTGGCAGAATGGATACGAAAACAGGATCCATCAATTTGCTGTCTACAGGAGACACACCTTAGAAACAAAGATGTGAATTTATTAAAAATCAAAGGTTGGAAAAAAATATATCAAGCTAACAACTATCAAAAAAGAGCAGGAGTGGCAATTCTAATCTCAGATAAAATAGACTTTAAAACAAAATCTACCATAAAAGACAAAGAAGGACACTATATAATGATTAAGGGGATGATCCATCATGAAGACATAGCCATAATAAATATCTATGCACCCAATGACAGGGCTCCAAAATATATTAAAAAAACTCTAACAGCACTGAAAAGAGAAATTGACAGTTCCACAATAATAGTAGGAGACTTCAACACACCACTCTCAGTAAAGGACAGAACAACTAAAAAGAAACTCAGCAAAGATACAGAAGACCTAAAGGACACAGTCAGCCAAGTGGACCTCATAGACATATGTAGAACAATCCATCCAACCGCTGCAAAGTACACATTCTTTTCCAATGCACATGGAACGTTCTCCAGAATAGACCACATCTTAGGCCACAGAGAAATCCTCAACAAGATCCAAAATGCTGAGATAATTCACAACCTCTTCTCTGACCACAATGCCATCAAGGTAGAAATTAACACTAGAAAGAGCAAGGAAAAAAAATCAAACACATGGAAACTGAATAATAATCTGCTTACACATCAATGGGTAATAGAAGAAATCAGAGATGGAATTAAAAAATTCCTAGAATCAAATGAAAATGAAAACACATCATACCAAATCCTTTGGGACACAGCAAAGGCAGTCCTCAGAGGACAATTTATAGCAATAGATGCACATATCAAAAAAGAAGAAAGGGACAAAATCAAAACATTAACTACAGAACACAAACAAATAGAAAGAGAACAGCAAAAAAAGCCTACAACCACTGGAAGAGAGGAAATAGTAAAGATCAGAGCAGAAATAAATGAAATAGAGAACAGAAAAACAATAGAAAGAATCAACAAAACCAAAAGTTGGTTCTTTGAAAGAATCAACAAAATCGACAAACCACTGGCCAGACTGACAAAAGAAAAACAGCAGAGGGCACAAATAACACCAATAAGAAATGAAATGGGGGACATTACAACAGACCCAACCGAAATAAAAAGGATTATAACAGAATATTATGAAAAACTATATTCCAACAAATTTGAAAACCTAGAGGAAATGGATAAATTTCTAGAAACATATGGCCTTCCCAAAGTGATATTGAAAATCTGAAGAGACCCATAACAAGAGAAGAGATTGGATTGAAAAGGTAATAAAAAAAACTCCCAATCAAAAAAAGCCCTGGCCCAGATGGCTTCACTGGAGAATTCTACAAAACATTTACAGAAGAGCTTGTACCAGTTCTACTCAAGCTATTTCAGAGCATAGAAGAGGAAGCAACACTTCCAAATTCATTCTATGAAGCCAGCATAACGCTGATACCAAAACCAGGCAAAGACATCACAAAAAAAGAAAATTACAGACCAATATCTCTCATGAATATAGATGCAAAAATTCTGAACAAAATTCTAGCCAATAGAATTCAGTATCATATCAAAAAAATAATACACCACGACCAAGTAGGATTCATACCAGGTATGCAAGGATGGTTTAACATTAGAAAATCCATCAACGTAATCCACCAAATAAATAAAAGGAAAGGAAAGAATCACATGATCAACTCAATTGACGCAGAAAAGGCATTTGACAAAGTCCAACACCCATTCCTGATAAAAGCTCTCAATAAAATAGGTATAGAAGGGAAATTTCTCAACATAATAAAGGGCATCTATGCAAAACCAACGGCCAACATCATTCTTAATGGGCAGAGGCTGAAAACATTCCCCTTGAAAACAGGAACAATACAAGGATGCCCTTTATCACCACTCCTATTTAACATCGTGCTGGAAGTTCTAGCTAGAGCAATAAGGCAAAAGAAAGAAATAAAGGGCATCCAAATTGGTAATGAAGAAGTTAAACTCTCCCTGTTTGCAGATGATATGATACTATACATAGAAAACCCTAAAGACTCCACGAGAAATCTACTGGAACTAATAGAAAGATTCAGCAAAGTAGCAGGATACAAAATAAACATTCAAAAATCAGTTGGATTCCTATACACCAATAAAGAGAACGATGAAAAGGAGATCAGGAAATCAATACCATTTTCAATAGCCCCTAAAAAGATAAAATACTTAGGAATAAATCTGACCAGGAATGTAAAAGACCTATACAAAGAAAACTACAAAACACTGCTGCATGAAACCCAAAGGGATCTACATAAATGGAAAAACACACCATGCTCATGGATAGGCAGACTCAACATTGTGAAAATGGCAATTCTACCTAAAGCAATTTACAAATACAATGCAGTCCCGATACAAATACCAACAACATTCTTCAAAGAGATGGAAAAACTAATTATTAACTTTACATGGAAAGGGAAGAAACCCCGAATAAGTAAAGCACTACTGAAGAAGAAGAATAAAGTTGGAGGACTCACACTACCTGACTCGAGAACCTACTATACAGCTACAGTACTCAAAACAGCCTGGTACTGGTACAACAACAGAGACATTGACCAATGGAACAGAATTGAGAACCCAGATGTAAATCCATCCACCTACGGTCACCTGATCTTTGACAAGGTACCAAAATACATCAAATGGGGAAAAGACAGTCTTTAACAAATGGTGCTGGCAAAACTGGATACCCATTTGTAGAAAAATGAAACAGGACCTATACCTCACACCATACACAAAAACTACTTCAAAATGGATCAAAGACCTGAATATAAAGCCTCAAACTATAAAATTCATAGAAGAAAAAATAGGACCAACACTTCAGGCCTTAATACATGGCATTAACAGGATACAAACCATAAACATCAACACAAAAAACCCAACAGATAAACTAGATAACTGGGATCTTCTAAAAATCAAACATCTATGCTCTTCAAAAGACTTCACCAAAAGAGTCAAAAGAGAACTTACAGACTGGGAAAAAATTTTTGGACAGTATAAGTCAGACAAAGGTCTAATCTCCATAATCTACAAGAAAATCCAACACCTCTACAACAAAAAGACAACCAATCCTATCAAAAAATGGGCAAAGGAAATGAACAGACACTTCACCAAGGAAGACATTCAAATGGCCAACAGACACATGAGGAAATGCTCGCGTTCACTAGCCATTAGAGAAATGCAAATTAAAACCACAATGAGATACCATCTCACCCCGGCATTACTGGCACGAATCAAAAATACTGGAAATAACAAATGTTGGAGGGGCTTCGGGGAGATGGGAACTCTTATACACTGCTGGTGGGAATGCAAAACGATACAACCATTTTGGAAAATGATATGGCGTTTCCTCAGAAAGCTAGAAATAGACATACCATTCGATCCAGCAATCCCACTCCTAGGAATATATCCTAGAGAAATAAGAGTCATCACTCGAATAGACATATGCACACCTATGTTCATGGCAGCATTGTTCACAATAGCAAAACAATGGAAACAACCTCGATGTCCATCAACAGATGAATGGATACACAAACTACGGTACATACACACAATGGAGTACTATGCAACGAGAAAGAACAACAATGAATCTGTGAACCATCTCATAACATGGATGAAACTGGAGGACATTATGCTGAGTGAAATAAGTCAATCACAAAAGGACAAATATTGTATGAGACCTCTATTGTAAAAACCCATGAAAAAATTCACATGCAAAATGTAACAATCCTTGTTGGTTACCAGGGATGGGAGGGGAGGGGGGGGGGAAATACTAAATAGGCAATAGATAAGTGGTAACTTGGGTGACAGGTGAGATAGTACACAGTACAGGGGAAACTAACACAACCTGCACAGGGAAAGGTCATGGAGGCCCTATAGACACATCCAAACCCCCCGAGGGACTGAGTTGTTGGACGGAGGGCTCTGGGGACCATGGTCTCGGGGAACATCTAGCTCAATTGGCATGACACTACTTATGGGGATAGTGCTCTACATTCTACCTTGTTGAGTAGCATCTGGGGTCTTAAAAGCCTGTGAGCGGCCATCTAAGATACTCCACTGGTCTCATCCCTTTGGGAGCAAGGGAGAATGAGGAGAACAGGATTCAACGAAAAGATTAGTCCAAAGGACTAATTGTCCACAGCTACCAAGGCCTCCACCGGACTGAGTCCAGTACAGCTGGATGGTGCCCGGCTACCACCACTGACTGCTCTGACCAGGATCACAACAGAGGTTTCTGGGCAGAGCTGGAGAAGGATGTAGAGCATAATTCTAACTCACAAAAAAAAAAAAAAAAAAAGATCAAATTTACTGGCCTAAAGAATACTAGAGAAACCTCGAGAGTGTGGCCCCCAGACACCCTTTCAGCTCACAGGTGAAGTTACCTTCGAGTTTCGATGTTAAGCCTGCGAGTGGACAGCCCAGTAAAACTAAATGGGACTAACGAGGTACAGGAGTCCGGTGACAAGGGCCAGAAGGCAGAGGGAGAGTAGGAAACTGATGATAAGGAACACAAATTGAATAAGGACACTGTCGATGTATTGTGAGATTGTTGACCACTGCTATAGGGCAACATTTGTAGTAACTATTAAATGGGAGGCTGTTTTATCCTGTAAGCCTTCATCTTGGGCGAGAATGGCAGCACAATTGGAAGAGCATAGTCAATATCACTTAAATGTGTAAGTAAAAAGTTTTGAAATGGTGTTAAATAAAATAAAATAAAATAAAATAAAAACTAAATGAGACTAAAGAGGTACAGTAGTCCACTGACAAGGTCCAGAAGACAGAAGGGGACAAGGAAGCCCCCTGGTGATAGGGAACACAAGGTGGAGTAAGGATATTCTTGATGTGCTGTGAGATTGTTAACCATTGTCATAGGGCAACATGTGTAGTAACTGTTAAATGAAAAACTATTTTGTTCTGTAAGCCTTCATCTTAAGTGAGAATAACAGCACAGTTGGAAGAGCGTAGTCAATGTCACTGAACTGTGAATGTAGAAATTTTTGAAATGGTGTATCTTTGGCTATCTGTATTTTCATCAAAAAAAAAAAAAAAAAGGTTGAGAATTTAGAGGCTTAATATGTTGTGGGGTTGTTAACCAATGTCATAGAACAACATGTGTACTACTATTTCATGAGAAACTATTTGCTTTGTAAGCTTTCACCTGAAGTACAATAAAATATATTAAAAAAAAAAAAAAAGACACAGGATTTTACTTCTTGTCAGAGAAATATATAATTCTGAGTGGTGTTGCTAAAGTTGTACTTCGCACACACACACAGACACAGAGAGAGAGACACACACACACAGATACACAGACAGACAGACACACAGACACACACACACAGACACAGGGAGAGAGAGAAAGAGAACAGGTTTAAAATGAGAAACTACACAGCCCTTTAATTACACAGTCATGACAGATCCAGAGCTGGGGACTAAGACACAGAAATATCCATTAATTCAGATCACCAGAATCAAAGGCAGCACAAAAAGCATCTGTTGGGGATAAGGGTTAAGTTTATTTAAAAAATACAACAACAAAACAGCCCCAAGAGCATGGATTTGAGGAATCCAAGGCACTGGAGCTCAGAATCTGAAGGGGACACCCACCATGCGCAGCCGACGCGTGACCCTTGCGTCTTCCTTTTCCTTGGGTCATCCCGCTGGCGTTCTGTTTAACAAGACAAGTGGTGTGACCAGTAATTGTGGCGGATCCGCAGCGGGTTTTGAGGGGCTTTTTCAGCCGCGGTGCCCAGGCCGCCTCCATCTGCTGTAGCTGAGCGGCCCTCCCGTGGGGGGCCCCGGCTAATTTTTCAGTCAATTAGCAGAGGGCCGCTTTTGTTCTGCCGGCGCCCCCTTGGGCTCTGCTTACACAGGAGTCGGCGTTCAGATGGGGTGGGTTTGGAACAGCATATTGTGTCGGGTTTCTTTCCTGACCTTTGCGACACTGTTGGGCAAATGTTATCTCAGTAATCTCAGCGGTTTGCTGGAAGATGTGCCGGGCTTGATGTTCACTGTTGTGGTGTCTGAGTGCGTGTGTGTGTGTGTGTGTGTGTGTGTGTGTGGTGTATGATGAGCTGTTTTAAATAAATCACTTAATTTGTATTTTGTGACTCTATACGTCTCGTCTCATGTATTCTTTTCTTTTTCAATCCGACTCCTCAACCAAGACAAGGAAGAGTTGCACTGATATGAATTGATTTGTTGGGTAAAAAGAAGAAATTTACTCCATTCAAACCTGCCCCAGGTGTCTGGTGTGGAGTCAGTACTGGAAGGGACTATTGATCTAGCTTGGAGAAATTCTGGGCAAGGGGCTGCCCGGTCTATGAAGCCATCTGAGAGCCCAAAAGCCTTTATCTCGGTCACCACTTGACTCAGTTTCCCTGGACAAGCTGGGAGAGAAGCAGAGTGGGGAGGGGTGCAGGCTTGCCTGAGGGCGCCCAAGGTGAGGACAAAGCACCGCTGAGAGGGGCCACCTGCCTTGGTGCCTTCTCCCTCCTAGTGGCCCCAGCATGCTCTTCTTTTTCCCTTTCTATCTTCAGGCTGCTGGGGGCTTCCCCTGACGTAGGAGGCCCAGCCACCCCACCAACCTCTCTGGACACACCCTCCCTGCCCGTCCACTCTCCTTGAGAAGCTTGAAAAACACATCTAGTCCCAAAATGTGATGCCTTACTGGCCCAAACCGTCTGACATGCAAGTAATTTGAAGGCCATTTTATTCAGAGATTTTTGCCTTGACCACGTATCTTACCATCTGGTAAGTGGCTCTCATATACAAGCAGCTTGAGGTTTGTCTCAAAGTCCATGATCCTAAGACATGCTTTGTGTCCCATTTTACCTCCACGATAAAACCCACCTTTCCTTGCCATTATGATTAAAAATGGCCAAAGTCCCAAATACAGTATAGCTCTCTGTGTTTCAGAGAAAACATTTATAAAGAAAATTCAGTTTAGAACTCTCTCTTCCCCCTCTCTGGAGATAGACGGCTTTTCTGCTGCAAGCTATTTTTTTAATGTTACTTTGCCCTAAGTACCTTAAAACAACACCACCTTGGAGAATCGTGAAGGTCTCCAGACTGAGAACCATTCCCATCTGAAAAGACCCCTTCTGCCCACCGTCCCCGGGGATCCCCCACCCCCTAACTCCTGGTTGAACGAGGTCAGCCCCTTCCCCTGCCCTACCGTCTTCACAGCCGTTCTGCGATTTTTCCTGCACGATATTAAGCCAGGCTGGCTTCTCTCACCTTTCATCTGCCCAGCCTCTTGGCTATGTCTTTCTATAGTTAATAAATATACTTTTTCTCAGTGTTAAGCAATAAAATATTCACTGGGTCTGAGCTGGGGTTAACAGATTTCTGAAAATTTCATTGCATGACAGGCTGTCCTGCATAATCCCCTCCGCTGTCTCATGTTCCGGGGCAGAAATGCTCTTCTATGTCACTCTAATAGTCTAGAATTACACTTGTATCCCTGTTGTCGGCATATGGGGCTGTGTATACCCCTAGGCCCAGCTCCCTCTCCTTCACGGCTTTTAAAATGATAACATTTGGCAAAGCCAGCTCCAACAGAAAGGGCACTCTCCTTTCACGTCGGTGACAAAGCAGGCCACCAGAGGCCTGACCACGCAGCCAGTCATGGCGTTTCTGGCCGAGTAATGAGAGGGGTTCCTCCGTCTTAATAACACCCACTGCGGAGGGAGGCTGAGCACACAGCTCACTTAATTATACAGTCCTCCCTGTAAGTGCTCTATCGGGGGGCCTTCAGCTGTGCAGGGCTTACCAGGGGACTGCCCCCTCTGACCACATGTATTGATTGCCCAACAGTAGAAGGGGCCTAGAGGACTCAAAGTGGATAATACAGAGGAAGCAACCGGCTCAGCCACACTGAGAGGGGAGAAAGGAGATGACCAGAAGAGCAGGGGGCACTGATGTCATCATCACAGGGCGTCCGAATGCCCTGCTCTGCCCACAGTTATTTATACTAATTGGGATAGTGAGTGCCTGTGTGTGTGTGCACGCGTGTGTGTGCGTGTGTGTGCAGGTGCTCACAAGTGTGTGTGTGCGCGTGTGTGCCTGTGTGTGTATCTGTGCCTGGGGGCCTGTGGCTGATAATGCAAAAGGTAGAGAATGGAAGTCAACAGCTCAATGAAAAAAAAATGGGAGGGGGAAGGAACAGATTGCAGAGGAAACAGAACCCAGGCCAGATCTGACAGGGTCTAATTCTGAAAGAAGTAAAGCACCGTGGTAATAGATCTGTGCAGCACTTGTTGCTGGCAAGTGTAATAAATATTGCTTGATGATGAAGAAACCTTTGTCACGGAGGACCAGCTGTCCCATTCTCGGATAAAGAGCCATGGCAGCTGGTCATCGAGATGGGTTAGGAGAGCACTGAGCTCTCTCTGCTGTTCCTGTTCTATGTGGCCTGCCTCTTTCTGCCTACCTGTCTGGTTTATCCTTTCCTCTTTGGAGGGGAGTTTCTGTGTTCATTTCTAGGGAAGGCTAAAACCAGCACCACCAGCAGCAGTTACCACAGAGTCAATTCAGACTCATGACAACTACTTAGGTGTCAGAGCAGAACTCTGCTCCATTGGGTTTTCACTGACTGGTTTTTGTGAAATAGACTGCCAGACCTTTCTTCCAAGGCATCTCTGATGGACTCCAACTTCCAACCCTTCAGTTTGCAGCCAAGAATGTTAACCATTCTGTACCACCCAAGGACTCCTAGGGAAGGTGGAGTCTTGCTAAAGCTTGCTGCTGAGTGTGATCTGTCTTTCTGAATGAACTCACATTAATTCTCACTGGAGTGGCTGTTCTTGGATTGTAGGATCTTATACCATTTGTCATAACCTTATAAAAGGCTGGGTTGTTCCAGACTTAGGCCCTTGAGTGGGTGAGAGTGTGAACCTGGCTAAAAGCCTGAAGTACCAACAAGTGCATTCACACTGGGTGTTAGCAAAGATCTTCTCTTGGGCAGGAGTTGCAGTGACTATTTATACAACCTAGTAAAGTGTATGGTTTAAAATCAGGAAGGGTGTGCATCAGGGCTGTATCCTTTCACCATACTTATTCATCTGTATGCTGAGTAAATAATCCGAGAAACTGGACCATAGGAAGAAGAACGGGGCATCAGGATTTGAGGAAGACTCATTAACAACTTGCAATATGCAGATGACACAATCTTGCTTGATGAACGTGAAGAGGACTTGAAGCACTTACTGATCAAGATCAAAGGCTACAGCCTTCAGTATGGATTACACCTCAACATAAAGAAAACAAAAATCCTCACAACTGGGCCAATAAGCAACATCATGATAAATGGAGAAAATATTGGCGTTGTCAAGGATTTCATTTTACTTGGATCCACAATCAACACTCCCGGAAGCAGCACTCAAGAAATCAAAGGACACATTTCATTTGGCATGTTTGCTGCAAAAGACCTCTCTAAAGTGTTAAAAAGCAAAGATGTCACTTTGAGGACTAAGGTGTGCCTGACCCAAGCCATGGTGTTTTAAGTTGCCTCATATGCATGCAAAAGATGGACAATACATAAGGAAGACCAAAGAAGAACTGATGCCTTTGAATTATGGTGTTGGCAAAGAATATTGAATATACCATGGAGAGTCAGAAGAATGAACAAATCTGTCTTGGAAGAACAGCCAGAATGCTCCTTAGAAGTGAGGATAGCATTACTTCATCCTATGTACTTTGGACATGTTATCAGGAGGGTACAGTCCCTGGTGAAGAACATCATGCTTGGTAATGTAAAGTGTGAACAAAAAAGGATACGGTTTGACATAGCGGCTGCAACAATGAGCTCAAACATAGCAACAATTGGGAGGATGTCCCAGGACCAGGAGTGTTTCTTTCTGCTGTATTCAGGGCAGCTAAGAGCCAGAACTAACAACAGTAGAGTGTCTGCTGTTCCTCAAAGTCAGCGTGGTCTGTCTTTGCAAGACCTTGTCCCATCTGGGGTTATTACTCAGCATTTGTCTTCTGGTCAAGTTGCCTCTTTCCAAGTTTTGATTCAGTGAGTTCTTGAGGTAATTTGTTTTGCTTTGTCTTGGCTGTGGCCCATTCTGCTGTGTTGGCTGCCTTAGTGGTCTCTGCAAACCCAGCTTAGATACGCTGCTATCACCCTATGAGCTTCTAAGTCCACAAAAGGTTAAATTACTATAGAAGTCGTCTAGGGCCCACACTGGCAGGTGAGCTGCTGTTCATTGCTCGTGGTTGAAGAGTTTATTTTGAGCGTTGTCACCATATAGGGTCCATATCAGCTGTAAGAAGCCAGTTGTGGTGCTTGTTAGAACTTCTAGGTTTCACAAAAAATGAAACAAACTAAGACCAGCAAAATAAAATGAAATGGCAGCAACAATAACAACAACAAAATTCTGGACCAGAATTGAACCATATAACTCATATAACTCTGAGGCCAGCATTGTGTGGTGGAGGATGGGAGCTGTCCTCATGTGCTTCAATATCCTTCAATGGTGGGGGCTATATCCTTTGAGGGTGGGGGCTATATCCTTGGGATCTGATTTTGACAACTTTTGGAAAAATTCACACTTTACTACCTCTTCTTAAGGTAAGACTTGCCCCAATAATTCTTTTTGTGTTTCCAGGCCCATGAAAGAGCATGCGTTGTTGTTGTTAGGTGCTATAAGGTTGGTTCTGACTCATACTGAACGACCCTGTGTACAACAGAAGGAAACACCGCCTGGTCCTGCACCATCCTCCCATTGTCGCTATATTTGAGCCCATTGTTGCAGCCACTGTGTCAACCCACCTCATTTAGGGTCTTCCTCTTTTTCTCTGACCCTCTACTTTACAGAACATGATGTTCTTTTCCAGGGACTGGTTCCTACTGATAACATGTCCAAATCCTTGCTCTAAGGAGCATTCTGGCTATACTTCTTCCAAGACAGACTTGTTCCTTCTTCTGGTAGCCAATGGTATATTCAGTATTCTTCACCGACACCATAATTCAAAGGCATCAATTCTACTTCAGTCTTCCTTATTCATTGACCATCTTTTGCACACATATGAGGTGACTGAGTCAAAGTAACATCTTTCCTTCTTAACACTTTAAAGAGGTCTTTAAAGAGGTCTTTAGCAGCAGATTTTCCCAATGCAATACATTGTCTGATTTCTTTTTTTCCTTGTTTATTTATTTTTTCCCATTCAAAAATTTATACATACATTGTTATGTGACCCTAATTGCTCTCCTCATACTATGACAGCACACTCCCCTTTTCCACCCCTGATTCCCCATGTCCATTCAACCAGCTCCTAACCCTCTCTACCTTCCCATCTCACCTCTGAAAAGAAGCTGCCCATTTAGTCTCCTGTATCTACTTGAGCTAAGAGGCACACTCCTCATGAGTATCACTTCATGTCCCATGGTCCAGTCCAATCCCTGTCTGAAGAGTTGGCCTTGGGAATTATTTTAGTTCTGGGCTAATAGAAAATCTAGGGGCCATGCTTTCTGGGGTTCCTCCAGTCATAGCATTAAGTCTTGTCTACTTACTAGAATTTGAGTTCTGCAACCCACCTTTCTCCTGCTCCATCTGGGACTCTGTTGTGTTCCCTGTCACGGTGGTCATTGGTGGTAGCCAGGCACCATCTAGTTCTTCTGGTCTCAGGCTGATGAAGTCTCTGGTTTATGTGGCCCTTTCTGTCTCTTCGGTTAATACTTTCCTTATGTCTTTGATGTACTTCATTCTCCTTTACACCAGGTGGTTGGGACTAATCAAAGCATCTTAGATAGCCACTTGAAAGCTTCTAAAATCCTAGATGACACTCACCAAGTAAGATGCAGAACATTTTCTTAATAAGCTTTGTTATGCCAATTGACCTAGACGCTCCCTGAAAGCATGGTCCCCAGACCCCTACCCCTGCAACTCGGTCCCTCAAAGTGTTTGATTGTATTCAGGAAACTTCTTAGCTTTGGTTTAGTCCATTTGTGCTGACTTCCCCTGTAGTCTGTGCTGTCCTTCCCTTCACCTAAGATAATTCTTATCTACTATCTAGTTAGTAAATAACACTCACCCTCCCTTCCCACCCTCGAAACCATCAAAGAATGTTTTCTTCTGTATTTAAACCTTTTCTTGAGTTCTTATACTAGTGGTCTTATACAATATTTGTCCTTCTGTGACTGATTAAATTCACTCAGCATAATGACCTCCAGCTTCCTCCGTGTTATGTTTCACGGCTCCATCGGTGTTCTTTTTCATTGTGTAGTATTCCATTGTGTGGATATACCATAATTTTTTATCCATTTGTCTGTTGATGGGCACCTAGGTTGTTTCCATTTTTTGCTGTTGTTAACAGTGCTGCAATGAATACGGCTGTGCATATATCTATTCGTGTGAAAGCTCTTATTTCTCTAGGATATAGTCAAAGGAGCCGGATAGCCGGATCGTATGCTACTTCTATTTCTAGCTTTTTAAGGAAGTGCCAAATGGATTTCGAGAGTAATTGTACCATTTTACATTCCCAACAACAGTGTATAAGTGCTCCAGTCTCTCCACAACCTCTCCAACATTTATTATTTTGTATTGTTTGGATTACTGCTAGCCCTGTTGGCGTGAGATGATATCTCATTGTAGTTTGGATCTCCATTTCTCTAATGGCTAATGATCGTGAGCATTTCTTCATGTGTCTGTTAGCTGCCTAAATATCTTCTTTGGCGTAGTGTCTGTTCATATCCTTTGCCCATTTATTAATTGGGTTATTTGTCTTTTTGTTGTTGACGTTCTGCAGTATCTTATAGACTTTACAGATCAGATGCTGATTGGATTTGTCATAGCCAAAAACCTTTTCCCAGTCTGTAGGTTGCCTTTTGACTCTTTTGGTGAAGTTTTTTGATGAGCGTAAGTGTTTGACTTTTAGGAGCTCCCATTTATCTAGTCTCTCTTCTGGTGCCTGTGTATTGTTACTTATGGATCGTGTTGCGTTTATGCCATGTATTAGGGCTCCTAGCATTGTCCCTATTATTTCTTCCATGATCTTTACCATTTTCGATTTTATATTTAAGAATTTGATCCATTTTGAGTTAGTTTTTGTGCATGGTCTGTGGTATGGGTCTTGTTTCAGTTTTTTGCAGATGAATATCCAGTTATGCCAGAACAATTTGTTAAAGAAACTGTCTTTTCCCCAATTAAGGGCCTTTGGGCCTTTGTCAAATAACAGCTGCTCATAGGCAGATGAATTTGTTTCTGGATTCTCAATTCTGTTCCATTGGTCTACATATCTGTTGTTGTACCAGTATCAGGCAGTTTTGACTACTGTGGGGGCAAAATAGGTTCTGAAATCAGGTAGTGTGAGGTATCCCACTCTGTTCTTTTTCTTTTCTTTTCTTTTTTTATTGTACTGCAGGTGAAGGCTTACAGAACAAATAGTTTTTCACGAAACAGTAGTACACATATTCTTTTATGACATCGGTTAACAACCCCACAACATGTCAACCCTCTCCCTTCTCGACATTTTTTTTTTTTTTTGGTGAAAATATACATAGGCAAAGATACACCATTTAAAAATTTCCACATGCACAGTTCAGTGACATCTACTACGCTCTTCCAATTGTGCTGCTATTCTCACTTTAGATGAAGGCTTACAGAACAAAATAGTTTCTCATTTAACAGTTACTACAAATATTGCCCTATGACAATGCTTAACAATCTCACAACACATCAACAGTATCCTTACTCAACCTTGGGTTCCTTATCACCAGCTTCCTTGTCCCCTTCTGCTTTCCGGCCCTTGTCACTGGACTCCTGTACCTCGTTAGTCTCATTTGGTTTTACGGGGCTGTCCACTCCCAGGCTGAACAGTGAACCTCGGAGGTAACCTCAACACTGAGCTAGGAGGCTGTCTGGGGGCCATACTCTCCGGGTTTCTTCAGTCTCCTTTAGGCCAGTAAATCTGGTCTTTTTTTTGTGAGTTAGAATTATGCTCTACATCCTTCTCCAGCTCTGTCCAGAACCCTCTGTTGTGATCCTGGTCAGAGCAGTCAGTGGTGGTAGCCAGGTACCATCTAGCTGTACTGGACTCAGTCTGGTGGAGGCCTTGGTAGCTGTGGACAATTAGTCTTTTGGACTAATCTTTTCCTTGTATCCTGTTCTCATCATTCTCCCTGCTCCTGAAGGGATGAGACCAGTGGAGTATTTTAGATGGCTGCTCACAAGCTTTTAAGACCCCAGACACTACTCACCAAGGTAGAATGTAGAATATTGTCTTTATAAACTGTGTTATGCCAATTGAGCTAGATGTTTCCGCAAGACCATGGTCCCCACAGCCCTACACCCAGGGAGTTTGCATGTGTCTATGGAGCTTCCATGACCTTTCATTGTACAAGCTGTGCTGGTTTCCCCTGTATTGGGTACTGTCTCACCCTTCATCCAAGATACCACTCATATATTGCCTTTTTAGTATTCCCCCCCCCCCACCCCTCCCATCCCTGCTAACCAACAAAGATTGTTACATTTTGTGTGTGAACTTTTCATGGGTTTTCACAATAGAGGTCTCATATAATATTTGTCCTATCGTGATTGACTCATTTCACTCAGCATAATGTCCTCCAGTTTCATTTATGTCATGAGATGCTTCAGATTCATCGTTGTTCTTTCTCGTTGCACAGTACTCCACTGTGTGTATGTACCATAGTTTGTTTATCCATTCATCTGTTGATGGGCATCTAGGTTGTTTCCATCGTTTCGCTATTGCGAACAATGCTGCCATGAACATAGATGTGCATATGTCTATTCGAGTGATGACTCTTATTTCTTTAGGATACATTCCTAGGAGTGGGATGTCTATTTCTAGCTTTCTGAGGAGGCGTCACATCATTTTCAAAATGGTTGTGTCATTTTCCATTCCCACCAGTAGTGAATAAGAGTTCCGATCTCCCCATAGCCCCTCCAACATTATTTCCAGTGTTTTGGATTCGTGCCAGTAATGCCGGGGTGAGATGGTATCTCATTGTGGTTTTAATTTACATTTCTCTAAGGGCTAATGATCGCGAGCATTTCCTCATATGTCTGTTGGCCATTTGAATGTCTTCTTTGGTGAAGTGTCTGTTCATTTCCTTTGCCCATTTTTTATAGGATAATTTGTCTTTTTCTTGTAGAGGAGTTGGATTTTCTTGTAGATTATGGAGATTAGAACTTTGTCTGACTTGTACTGTCCAAAATTTTTTTCCCAGTTTGTAGGTTCTCTTTTTACTCTTTTGATGAAGTCTTTTGAAGAGCATAGGTGTTTGATTTTTAGAAGATCCCAGTTATGTAGCTTATCTTTTGGGGTTTGTGCATTGATGGCTATGGTTTTTATCCTGTTAATGCCGTGTAATAAGGCATGAAGCATTGGTCCTATTTTTTCTTCTATGAACTTTATAGTTTTAGGCTTTATATTCAGGTCTTTGATCCACTTTGAAGTAGTTTTTTAAATACGGTGTGAGGTATGGGTCCTGTTTCATTTTTTGCAGATGCATATCCAGTTATGCCAGCACTATTTGTTAAAAAGACTGTCTTTTCCCCATATGATGGACATTGGGCCTTTGTCCAAGATCAGGTGACCGTAGGTGGATGAATTTACATCTGGGTTCTCAATTCTGTTCTATTGGTCAATGTGGCTATCGTTGTACAAGTACCAGGCTGTTTTGACTACTGTAGCTGTATAGTAGGTTCTGAAGTCAGGTAGTGTAAGTCCTCCAACTTTAGTCTTCTTCAGTAGTGCTTTACTTATTCGGGGCTTCTTCCCTTTCCATATAAAGTTAATGATTAGTTTTTTCATCTCTTTAAAGAATGTTGTTGGTATTTGGATTGGGATTGCATTGTATTTGTAAATTGCTTTGGGTAGAATTGTCATTTTCACAATGTTGAGTTTACCTATCCATGAGCATGGTATGTTTTTCCATTTATGTAGATCCCTTTGGGTTTCTTGCAGCAGTGTTTTGTAGTTTTCTCTGTATAGGTCTTTTACATCACTGGTTAGATTTATTCCTAAGTATTTTATCTTTTTAGGGGCTATTATAAATGGTATTCTTTTCCTGATTTCCTGTTCATCATTCTCCTTATTGGTGTATAGGAATCTAACTGATTTTTGTATGTTTATTTTGTATCCTGCTACTCTGCTGAATCTTTCTACTAGTTCCAGTAGATTTCTCGTGGAGTCTTTAGGGCTTTCTATGTATAGTATCATATCATCTGCAAACAGGGACAGTTTGACTTCTTCATTACCAATTTGGATGCCCTTTATTTCTTTTTCTTGCCTTATTGCTCTAGATAGAACTTCCAGCACAATCTTAAATAGGAGTGGCGATAAAGGGCATCCTTGTATTGTTCCTGTTTTCAAGGGGAATATTTTCAGCCTCTACCCATTAAGAATAATGTTGGCCATTGTTTTTGCATAGATACCCTTTATTATGTTGAGAAATTTCCCTTCTATACCTATTTTGTTGAGAGCTTTTATCAGGAATGGGTGTTGGACTTTGTCAAATGCCTTTTTTGCATCAATTGAGGTGATCATGTGATTCTTTCCTTTCCTTTTATTTATTTGGTGGATTATGTTGATTGATTTTCTAATGCTGAACCATCCTTGCATACCTGGTATGAATCCTACTTGGTCATGGTGTATTATTTTTTTGATATTATACTGAATTCTATTGGCTAGAATTTTGTTCAGAATTTTTGCATCTATATTCATGAGAGATATTGGTCTGTAATTTTCTTTTTTTGTGATGTCTTTGCCTGGTCTTGGTATCAGCGTTATGCTGGTTTCATAGAATGAATTTGGAAGTGTTGCTTCCTCTTCTATGCTCTGAAATAGCTTGAGTAGTATTGGTACAAGCTCTTCTGTAAATGTTTCGTAGAATTCTCCAGTGAAGCCATCTGGGCCAGGGCTTTTTTTGGTTGGCAGTTTTTTTTTTCATCCTTTCAATGTCTTCTCTTGTTATGGGTCTGTTCAGATTTTCAACATAACTTTGTTGTAGTTTGGGTAGGCTGTGTGTTTCTAGAAATTTATCCATTTCCTCTAGATTTTCAAATTTGTTGGAGTATAGTTTTTCATAATATCCTGTTATAATCCTTTTTATTTCAGTTGGGTCTGTTGTAATTCCCCATTTCATTTCTTATTTGGGTTATTTGTGTCCTCTCCTGTTTTTCATTTGTCGGTCTGTCCAGTGGTTTGTCGATTTTGTTGATTCTTTCTATTGTTTTTCTGTTCTCTATTTCCTCTTTTTTTCTGTTCTGATCTTTACTATTTCCTTTATTCTGGTGGTAGTGGTTTTTTTTTTTTTTTTTTTTTTTTTTTTTTTTTTTTTTTGCTGTTCTCTTTCTATTTGTTTGAATTCTGTAGTTAATGTTTTGATTTTGTCCCTTTCTTCTTTTTTTATATGTGCATCTATTGCTATAAATTATCCTCTGAGGACTGCCTTTGCTGTGTCCCAAAGTTTTTGCCACAAGGTGCTTTCATGCTCATTTGATTCTAGGAATTTTTTGATTCCATCTTTGATTTCTTCTATTACCCAATGATGGGTAAGCAGAGTGTTATTCAGTTTCCATGTAATTGATTTTTTTCCTTGCTCTTTCTGTTGTTAATTTCTACCTTGATGGCACTGTGGTCAGAGAAGATACTTTGAATTATCTCAGCGTTTTGGATCTTGTTGAGGATTGCTCTGTGGCCTAAGATGTGGTCTATTCTGGAGAACGTTCCATGTGCATTGGAAAAGAATGTGTACTTTGCAGCGGTTGGATGGAGTGTTCTATATATGTCTATGAGGTCAAGTTGGCTGATTGTGTCTTTAGGTCTTCTGTATCTTTGCTGAGTTTCTTCTTAGCTGTTCTGTCCTTTACTGAGAGTGATGTGTTGAAGTCTCCTACTATTATTGTGGAACTGTCAGTTTCTCTCTTCAGTGCTGTTAGTTTTTTTTATGTATTTTGGAGCCCTGTCATTGGGTGAGTAGATGTTTATTATGGTTATGTCTTTATGATGGATCATCCCCTTAATCATTATATAGTGTCCTTCTTTGTCCTTTATGGTGGATTTTGTTTTAAAATTTATTTTATCTGAGATTAGTTATTGCCACTCCTGCTCTTTTTTGGTAGTTGTTAGCTTGACATATTTTTTTCCAACCTTTGACTTTTAATAAATTCACATCTTTGTTTCTAAGATGTGTCTCTTGCAGACAGCATATTGATGGATCCTGTTTTCTTATCCATTCTGTCACTGTCCGTCTCTTTATGGGTGTGTTGAGTCCATTTACATTCAGTGTAACTATTGATAGATGTGAGTTTGTTGCTGTCATTTTGTAGTGCTTGTTTTTGTGGTGCTAAGTTTTCTTTGTTCTTCTTACTCTCTTGTGCTGAGTTACTTTTGTTTGTGATCTTTTTTTTTTCATTTCTTTTGTTTTTGTAGGTTTTGTTTTTGCTGAGACTTTATGATTTTTCTCTTTATTTTTATGAGTATGTTTGTTAACTTTCTTTGTGGTTACCATGAATTTTACCCTTGTCTTTCTAAGTTTGAAGCAGTCTAACATTTCTTGGTATTGCCTTGCCTTCCTCTCCATTAGAAGGTTCTATACCTATGCCATTTGTTCCCTCTTTTATAGTTTTGATGTTGTGGTCATTTACTGATTAACTGCTCTGATTCCGTTTTGTATTTCTTTTTGTTTTGGATAGTCCTTGAGAGTTCATTTCCTAGATTGGTATCTGGCTGGTACGATCTTGAGTCCTAGATTCTGCCTGTGAGCTGAAGTTGTTTGTTCTCAGTATGAAGAACTCCCTTTAATAGTTCTTGTAAAGTTTGTTTGGCTTTTACATATTCCCTTAATTTCTGTTTATCTGGAAATGACCTAATTTCACCATTATATTTGAATGAGAGTTTTGCACGATATATTATTCTTGTCTGGAATTTTTTTTATTTCAAGATTTTGTATATGTCATCCCATTTCCTCCTTGCCTGTAAGGTTTCTGTTGAATAATCTGAGCTTAGTCTTATTGTTTCTCCTCTGTATGTGACTTCTTGTTTTTCACGAGCTGCTCTCAGGATTCTTTGTTTGTCTTTGGTTTTGGCGAGTATGGTTATGATATGCCTTGGTGATTTTCTTTTGGGATTTCTCCTGTATGGGTTCCGTTGAGCTTCTTGGATGGCCAGCTTTTCATCTTTCATGATATTGGGGAAGTTTTCTGTCAGCAGTTTGTCAATTATCCTCTCTGTGTTTTCTGTTTTCTCCCCCTGTTCTGGAACTCCAATCACTCGGAAATTTTTGCTTTTGATTTTATCCCACATAACTCTCAGCGTATCTTCATTTTTCTTTGTTCTTTTTTCTGAGTTTTCCTCAGACAGAGTTGTATCCAAGTGTTTGTCTTCAATTCCACTGATCCTGTCTTCCACCGTTTCAAATCTGCTTCTCAGCCCTTCTATGACACCATCCATTTCTGAAATCTTGTTGTTTATCTTTTGGATTTCTAATTGTTGTCTTTGTATAATTTCTAGTTGTGAATTTATTTTGGCATTTTGTTCCTGCATTATTTTCCTCAATTGTTCCAATTTTTTGTCCATATTTTCCATGAATTTGCCTATTTTTTCCTCATTTTTGTCTGCGTTTTGCTTCAGCCCTTGGACAATTGTGAGTATTATTGATTTAAATTCTTTATCAGGTAGTTCTAGTGCCTTTTCTTCCACTGGAAGTTCATCTGGTGTTTTAGTTTGGATGCCTACTGGAACCATCCTGTCCTGTTTTTGTAAATGTTTTGATATTGTCTGCTCTCTTTGGGATATTCAGTAGTTATTTTTCTCATTTTTTGATTGTAGATTTGTTTGTTTTTTCCCTTTTTTTTTAAAATTTGGCTATGTCTCAGCAGGCAGGCTGTGTATTCTTTGTTGTTTGCTTGTCTGTGGGCACAATACATTTCACCTCCTTCTCCAATTGGCAGGGTTAGTCACTCAGGTTTGGTATGGCAGGGCAGGTGTAGCTGAAGAGGAGTTACTGGGACAGGTTGTTTGTGGCACTTACTACAGCCACCAAGGCAGGTCGGTGATCAGTGCAGGGCAGGTTCCAGTAGGCCATGCCTGTGCTGCTTGGTGGTTTGATGTTAAGTGCACGGTAAAGGTAGGCAGGATGTAGCGGGAGATTGTTATGTGAGGAACTAAGATAGATATGGGAGACAGGAGAGAGGAACAGGAGCCAAAAACATACAAACAAACAAAAAAGAATGCTAGGGGAGCTTGCCGTTGGAGTGGAGAGACGAGAGACTATGAAATGGATAAAAACAAAAAGGGGAAGAGAAAGAAAAGAAAAGAATGAATAAATAAAAATCAGAAAGGTTAAAGAACAGCAAAGTTCCCAGGGATCCCACCGGTGCAGCTGTGCTGTCTCGGGAAGTTGTTCTCAGGTGTTGCAGTATAGCTTGGCTAGAAGGCGTAGAGATATACAATTCCAGGTATTCAGGGAACAGAAAAAGAAGGAAGATAAAGAGAGACAAGAAACTGAATAATGAAGAAAGACAAAAAGGAAAAAAGAGGGAAAAGAAAAGAAAACAAAAAAAAAAAAACAAAAACAATAACAAGAAAAGTCCCCCAGAAAACAGAAAAAAAAGAATGAATGAAAAAAGAAATGCTCTCAGGTATCCTTCTGCACGTCTGTGAAAGCTGAGGGGGTAGATTCCAAGCCACACAGCAAAGCCTGGCCAGAAAGGGCTCCAAACTCAAGAAAAGGAAAAGAAAACAAACAAACAGTTCAAAACAAACAAACAAACAAAAGTCCCGGGATCCCACCAGCACAGCAGCCCAGATGGGGAAGCAGCTCCACACTCAATCGGAGCTCCACAGCCCCTCAGGAAGAAGCAAAGATGGCGCACAGAGCCAGATATTTGAGCAAAAGTAGGGGGAGGTGGTGACAGGTAAGGAAGAAATCAAAAGAAGCGGAAAAAAGCAACACCAGCAGCCAACAAATAGCACTCAGAGAGATGGTCCACTCCGGTGGGTGGAATCCAAGCAGCCGGTGCTTCCCAGACAAGAGTTTGTGGCTGCTGGAAGCAGAGGAGGCCGAGTTGGGGTGAAGAATGGTGGCGGTTGGGAAATCATATATTGCAAATTACTGGTTGTTTTTTCTCCCGCTGGAAGCTCCGTTAAGCTGCTTTCTTGTACCGCCTGTTTGCTGGTCTCTGACAGGAGTTCAAGATGGAGGATCCGTGCTGCTTTACCTGTTAGGGGACCTCTGCATGAATCTCTTCTCACTCTCTGTTGTCTGTCAGCTTTCTCACTCCATTTGGTGCTTGGCTGAGTTCTTTATCTCTTCATTTGATGTTTTAGGGTTTCAGGATTGTTGTTTTCTCTGTTCAGCTTAGTTTTTCGGATCTTTGCTGTGGAGGGACGGCATGGTGCTTCTACGTAGAGCACCATTTTGCCGGAAGTCCTCTGTTCTTTTTCTTGAGTAATGCTTTACTTATCCAGGACCTCTTCCCTTTTCATAAGAATTTGGTGATTTGTTTCTCCTTTTCATTAAAAAATGCCCGTGAGATTTGGATTGGGATTGCATTGTATCTGTAGATCGCTTTGTGAAGAATTGACATTTTCAGTATGTTGGGTCTACCTATCCATGAGCAAGGTCTGTTTTTTCACTTATGCAAGTGTCTTTTGGTTTCTTGCAGTTCCGTCTTGTAGTTTTCATTGTATAGATATTTTACATCTCTGATTAGATTTATTCCTAAATATTTTATCTTCTTGGGGGCTATTGTAAAGGGTATTGATTTGGTGATATCCTCTTTGAGGTTCTCTTTGTTGTTGTAAAGGAATCCAACTGATTTTTGTATGTTTATCTTATATCCTGAAACTTTACTGAAATCTTCTATTGGTTACAGTAGTTTTCTTGTGGATTCTTTGGGTGTTTTCTCTATAAAAGATCATATCATCTGCAAATAGAGATACTTTGACTTCTTCCCTACCAATTCGGATGCCCTTTATTTCCTTTTCTAGCCTAATTTCTCTGCTATGACCTCCAGCACAATGTTGAATAATAGTGGTGATAAAGGGCATCCTAGTCTGGTTCCAGTTTAATGGGGAATGCTTTCAAAGTCTCTAAATTTAGGATGATGTTGGCTGTTGGACTTGTATAAATACCCTTAATTATACTGTGGAATTTCCCTTCTATTCCTATTTTGTTGAGAGTTTTTATCATGAATTGGTGATGGACTTTGTCGAACTCCTTTTCTGCATAGATTTATAAGATCATGTGGTTCTTGTCTTTTGTTTTATTTATGTGATGGATTACATTGATTGTTTTTGTAATGTTGAACCATCCCTGCATACCTGGTATAAATCCCACTTGATCATGGTGAATTTTTTTTTTTTTTATATGTTGCTGAATTCTATTGGCTAGAATTTTGTTGACGATTTTTGTGACAATATTCATGAGGGATATTGGTTAGCAATTTTCTTTTTTAGTGGTGTGTTTACCTGGTTTTGGTATCAGGGTTATACTGGCTTCATAGAAGGAGTTTGGGAGTGTTCCATCCTTTTCTATGCTCTGAAATACCTTTGGTAGTAGTGGTGTTAACTTTTCTCTGAAAGTTTGGTAGAATTCTCCAGTGAAGCCATCCAGGCCAGGGCTTCTTTGTTGTTGTTGTTGGGAGTGTTTTAATTACCTTTTCAATCTCTTCTTTTGTTATGGGTTCATTTAGTCATTCTACCTCTGTTTGTATTAGTTTAGGTAGGTAGTGAGTTTCTACAAATTTGTCCATTTCCTCTAGGTTTTCAAATTTGTTAGAGTACAATTTTTCATAGTATTCTGTTATGATTCTTTTAATTTCAGTTTGGTCTGTTGTGATATCAACCATCTCATTTCTTATCAGGATTATCTGCTTCCTCTCCTGTTTTTCTTTTTGTCAGTTTGACCAATGGTGTATCAATTTTGTTGATCTTTTCAAAGAACCAGCTTTTGGTCTTGTTAACTCTCTCAATTGTTTCTCTATTCTCTATTTCATTTAATTCTGCTCTGATTCTTATTATTTACTTTCCTTTGGTGCCTGAGGGCTTCTTTCGCTGCTCTCTTTCTACTTGTTCCAGTTGTAGGGTTAATGTTTTGATTATGGCCCTTTCTTCTTTTTGGATGTGTGCATTTATTGCTATAAACTGACCTGTGAACAGTGATTTTGCTGTGCCCCAAAGGTTCTGGTAGGATGTGTTTTCATTCTCGTTTGATTCTATGAATTTCTTTATTCCATCCTTAATTTCTTCTAGAACCCAGTAGTTTTTGAGCAAGTAGTTGTTCAGTTTCTATGTGTTTGATTAGTTTTCCTTGCTTTCTCTGTTGTTGATTTCTACTTTTATGGCTTTATGGTCAGAAAATATGCTTTATATTTCAATGCTTTGGATTTTGTTGAGGTTTGCTTTATAGCCTAAATGTGGTCTATTCTGAGAATGTTCCATGTGCATTGGAAAAGAAAGTACACTTGGCTGCTGTTTGGTGGAGTGTTTGGTATATGTCTATGAGATCAAGTTGGCTGATTGTAGCACTTAGCTCTTCCATGTCTTTGTTGAGCTTCTTTCCGGATGTTCTGTCCTTCACCTAAAGTGGTGTGTTGAAATCTCCTACTACTATTGTGGAACTGTCTATCTCTCTTTTCAGTGCCGTTAGAGTTTGTTTTACGTATTTTGGAGCCCTGCGTTAAGTGCATAAATATTTATTATACTTATGTTCTCCTGGTTTATTGACCCTTTAATCATTATATAGTGTCCTTCCTTATCCTTTATGGTGGATTTTACTTTAAAGTCTATTTTGTCAGAGGTTAGTATTGCACTCCTCCTCTTTTTTGCGTTTTGTTTGCTTGATGTATTTTTTTCCATCCTTTGAGTTTTAGTTTGTTTGTGTCTTTAAGTCTAATGTGTGTCTCTTGTAGGCAGCATATAGACGGATCATGTTTTTTTTTGGCAATCAGCCACTCTCTGTCTCTTTATTGGTGCATTTAGTACATTTACATTCAGTGTAATTATTGATAGGTATGAGTTTAGTGCTATCATTTTGATGTCTTTTTTGTGTGTTGTTCACGCTTTCTTTGTTCCACTTAATTTTCTGTGCCAATTCGTTTTTCTTTATGTATTTTCTTTTCATCATTTTCATTATTGTTGATTTTGTGTTTGCTGAGTCTTTATATTTTTCTAGTTTTTTATTTTGACTTGTAAGATTGTTGGTTTCCTTTTTGGTTACCTTAATATTTACCCCTATTTTTCTACATTTATACCAGTGTTTTATTTCTTTATATCTCCTTGACTTCCTTTCATATGAAAACTCTTTATCTAAATTTTTTAAGTCCGTCTTTTTTGTTTTAGTGTTGTTATCTTTTACATATTGACATCTGTTTCCCTATTATCAGTGTTTAAGCTTTGATTGACTTTTGTGTCTTCCCTATCTGTTATGATACCTGGTTGTTCTGTCCTGTGTTCTACTCTTAGGTTGTTATCTGAAGTTACTGACTTTTTAACCAGAGGACTCTCTTTAGTATGTCTTATAATTTTGGTTTGGTTTTTTCAAATCCCCTAAACTTCTATTTATCTGGAAATGCCCTAATTTCACCATCACATTTGAGAGACAGTTTTTCTGGATATATAATTCTTGGCTGGCAGTTTTTTTCCTTCAAGTCTTTATATATGTCATCCTATTGCCTTCTTGCCTGCATGGGTTCTGCTTATTCTTATTGACTCTCGTTTGTAGATGACTTTTTGTTTATGCCTAGTTGTTCTTAAAATTCTCTCTTTATCTTTGGTTTTGGCAAGTTTGATAATAATATGTCTTGGTGACTTTCTTTTGGAATCTACCTTATGTGGGGTTTGATGAGCATCTTGGATAGATATCTTGCTATTTTTCATGATATCAGGGAAGTTTTCTGCCAACAAATCTTCAACTTGTCCTGGTACTCCAGTCACTCATAGGTTATTCCTCTTGATTGAGTCCCTCATAATTCTTAGGGTTTCTTCATTTTTTAAAATCCTTTTATCTGAATTTTCCTCAAATAAGTTGGTGTCAAGTGTTTTCTCTTAAATCTCACTGATTCTGACTTTCATTGACTCAGTTCTGTTCCTATGACTTTCTATTGAATTGTCAATTCTGAAATTTTATTGTTAATCTTCTGGATTTCTGATTGCTGTCTCTTTATGGATTCTTGCAGCCTGTTAAATTTGTCATTTTACTCTTCTCTAATTTTTTTTTTATTTCCTCTATTGCGTGTTCTACGTTTTGCTTAATTTCCTTCCTAATTTCTTGAAAAGTTCTCTATATTAATCTTTTGTATTCTGCCTCTGGTAATTCCAAGAAATTTTCCTCCTCTGGAAAATTTCTAGATTCTTTATTTTGGAAGCTTGCTGAAGCCATCATGGATTGCCTCTTTATGTGATTTGATATTGACTGTTGTCTCTGAGCCATCAATAAGTTATTATATTTATTTATTTTATGTTTGCTTACTGTGTCTTAGCTTCTTCTCTGTTTTGATATGCCCAAATAGGCTCCTCATATGAGCTAGTTTGATTATTGGCACCTTTGAAACTCTAATATCCTTTCACCCACTGGTCAGATCTGTTGCTAGGTATGTGAGCTCAGGAGTCTGCCAACTCATCCTGTATGGATTCAGCTGAGGTGCCCAGGCAGACGGCCACCAAGTATATGGTGTAGGCTCTCACTTACAGTCCTAGACATGCATGGGTGATTGGTGTAGGCACAGGCATCTGGCTGTAGCATGGGGATACATTCTAAGCATGGCAGAGGGTTGACAGCCGCCCCCTAGTGTCCAGGAGCACGTAGATGGGTGGGGTTTGTAGCCAGACTATGAGCACCTAATGTTGTCTATAATGACTGAGGGGGCTCCTCTTAATAATGGGCGCTTATCTCAGGTGGCTTTGTGGCATGGGTGAAGCCACCAGTCCTCAGGTCCCTGATGTGGGTAGGTGAAGCTCCTGCTTAATGGGCAGAGCAGTGTCAAATGTCAAGAACCTGCTGCTTCACAGCTGAAACTGTTGAATTTAAGGTTCCAGTATATACTCTGTTGTACTTTAGTAATGAGCGCCTATGTTGTTGAGATGGGTCCACACAAGTCTATGCAGGGGGAAAGTCACTCAAAGTCTGTGGATCCCTTATGCCTGTGCCTAGGCAAAGGATCTGTGCCTATCCTGGGTTCCTGGCTCAGGGGAGCTGGTAGTTTATTTTTCCCGTTTGTTAATTTGTTCCCTCTCTAAGGCAGGGACTATGCTTTCGGGCATGTGATGGATCCTACTCCCAGCCCGGGCACTTGGCAATTGCTGAAACTGGTCTGGGACCCAGTGCAGATCAGCAAGCAAGGAGGTAAATGGGAGAGTGGATTTCCCTAAAGGAGGAGTTTTCAGTCTGTGCAGGAGGCCATATGTAATTACTTATCTTTCACCGGATCTAGGGCTGCTTCCCACTGGTTCCAGCTGGCCGTGTAGACTCTCTGGCACTGGGTCTCTCCCAGTGCAGAAAAGGTGCCTCCTGACCATGGCTGCTTGCCTGCCTCACAGCTCACCCCCGAGCTGATGAGGCCTGAAGTGCTCAGGCTCTCGCTGGCTCAGGTCTGGCAACTCCTCGCTGCTTCTGAACCGTCTCTCCCTCCCCCTGCCACTCTGTCTGGTTCTTCAACTCTTCCTTTGATGTTCAGGTCTCCCAGATTGCTACATATAATTGAATCACTTGTTTTTTCGGGTCTTTGTTGTAAGAGGGTCCACCGGAAGCATCTGACTACTTTGTCATCTTGGTCCTGCCCTCCATTGTCTGATTTCTTTACTGTTGCTTCCTTGAGTGTATATACTGGTCCAATTGAACAATGGCTGTTTGCTCTATTTAGTATCAACAGTGTTTAACCCATGGATTCCCTGGTTCCCTGCAAGATTAGCTTCAATCTTTGAAGTCCTATGGGCCTAAGAAAGTAGTTGCTTTCCAGTGGCATATTTACCACCTGTCTCATGATAAAGTCATAAGAGCTGTGTGATGAGTATATGGATTAGGGAGAGGTTTTATAACCTGCATGGCACCAGAGGGTTGAGTGATGTATTTGAGAGCCTGAGGGAATAAAATTCATAGGAAACTCAGCAAGAATACTTACTCTTAAGAATATGATGGCCAGACCAGATCAGTTGTCCTTGAGTCAACTCCGACTCATAGCAACCACGTGTGTCAGAATAGAACAGTGTGTTTTCAGTGAATAATTTTTGGGCTGCAGATTTCCAGGCCTTTCTTCCAAAGTGCCCCTGGATGGACTTGTACCTCCAAACTTTAAGGTAGCAGATGAGTGTGGTAACTGTTTGCACCACCCAGGAGTGTGAGAGTATGATAGTTTAAATTTAAGTTGATTTGATGATGTTAGAAATTATTAAAATTTTCTCTAATTTTTATTTGAAATTTTAAGACTTCTCCATCTGAATAGTCCACAGTTTGAAACATTTGCCCATACAGCATTGTTGTTCACACCTTTGAACTAAAATTGAGATTTCTGCTTAACCCTTTGCATTATGATTTAATTTTTGTTGTATCTCTGGATGCCATGTAAATTTGCAAGATTCTTTGGAGTAAATAAATGTTCAGTTTGAATCTGGGGTTACATTATGCATCCAAATGCATGTGTTATGAAGTTAAGAATGAACAAATGAGTTATACGTTATGCACACAAAAAATTTCTGCAGGCCCCTGGAGTACTGTACTACACAGCCCAGCTCTACCAGGCTGACATACATTATTTGGCCTACAGTTTTTTAATCATTTAAAAATTCCTCACAATCTAGAGGATTTTGTATAGTGGTTTATTTAGCTGATTCTTCCCTTCCCATAGATAGAGTTATATTACTATTTATCATAAAAATTGCAACTCTAGCCAATTTAATTTTTCATGCCATGATTCGATTTTAACAGGTGTCTGTAAAATTCAAACTTTCATGCCTCAGAATGCTGAAGATTACACTGTGGTGTTTAGCCATTCTACCAAATGAGATATTGCTCTTGGAGCCACTGAGGAGCCCAGGCTGTTTTCAGGTAGTGCCCCACTTAGATCAATGCCAATATTTTTATGCATAAAAAGAAAGTGATGAACAGTATACAAGGTGTGACAATGCTGTCATGAGGATGAGTTTAACCAACAAGCTAACCAACTCACTTCCAAATGAGTGCCATCCTCTCTTGAGGTGTCCCCTTGGGGGGTTTCCTTCTTGCTCTGGTGTTGCTCAAAGTGCTTCCATTTAGCCTCTTGGAATTGCCTTTAAATCCTGTGACACATCATTTGGGATAAACTCGGTGTTGGCAAGTATTTGTCCTTTGGGGATTTGTTGTTGTGGTGGTGAATGTATATGTAACAAAAAATTTGCCATTTCAACATTCTTCACATGCACAGTTAAGTGACATTAACTTGGCTTCATCATAAGTTCAACCATCACCCTTATCAGCTTCCCAAATTTTCCGTCACCCTTACAAAAAGCTCAGTGTCCACTAAGCATTGAGTCCTCTTTCCCCTTCCCTCTTGCCTGCCCCTGATAATTTGTAATAGACTTTGCTCTCTATACATTTTCCTATTCAAACATCCACTATTTGTCCTTTTGTGGTCAAAAACCTTCCAATTTAAGAGAACCACATTGAGAAGCTTCACTCCGTCTTCCAGGACATCAAGACGTCACTAAACAAGGCTTGTAAAACTCTAGTTTAGTGTCACCTCTGAGAAATAGCTTCCACTTTAGGAAAGAGGCACAAGAGAAGTACAGCCTGGTATCAATCCATATGTAGTCACTTTTGCCTATATTTATAGTGAGCTCTGCGTTTGCTGTTGTTAGTGCCCTCGAGTCGATTCTGACCCATAGGGACCCTACATACAACAAAACCAAACACTGCCTGGTCCTGCGCCATCCTCATGACCATTGTTATGCTTGAGCGCATTGTTGCAGCCACTATATCAATCCATCTCATTGAGGGTCTTCTTCTTTTTTTGATGACTTTCTGTTTTACCAAGCATGATGTCCTTCTCCAGGGACTGATCCCTCCTGATAACATGTCCAAAGTATGTGAGGTGTAGTCTAGCCATCCTTGCTTCTAAGGAGCATTCTGCCTGTACTTCTTCCAAGACAGATTTGTTTGTTCTTTTGGCAGTCCATGATATATTCAACATTCTTCACCAACACCATAACTCAAAGGTGTCAATTCTTCGGTCTTCCTTATTCATTGTCTAGCTTTCATATGCATATGTGGTGATTGAAAACACCATGGCTTGGGTTAGGCGCACCTTAGTCCTTAGAGTGACATCTTTGCTTTTTAATGCTTTAAAGAGGTCTTTTGCATCAGATTTGCCCAATGCAATGTGTCATTTGATTTCTTGACTGGTGTTTCCATGGAAGTTGATAGTGGATCCAAGTAAAATGAAGTCCTTGACAATATCAATCTTTTCTCAGCTTATCATGTTGTTGCTTATTGGTCCAATTGTGAGGAATTTTGTTTTCTTTATGTTGAGGTGGCTGTGTTCTGACTGATGATATTGAGCTTTTCCATTGTCTGTTTGCAGAGATGTAGTCGATTTGATTCCCATGTGTTCAATCCGGTGAGGTCCATGAGTAGAGTCACTTTTTATGTTATTCAAAAAATGCATTTTGTCTGCATTTAATTAACTTCAAATGTATATACATATATATGCATGTGTGTGTGTCTGTGTGTGTGTGTTGTATACAAGGACCTATATAAACTTTTTTTACATTTATCGTGAAGATGAATAGCTATAGCTATGGTTCACTTCATCCACTCTGCATACACAACCGTCTTCAATTTTAAAACTGATATATGCAATTTGTAAAATTATTCCTATTTTACAGATGAGGAGTCTGAGGCTCAAAAAGGAAAGTGTTTTTCGACACAAACAGCTATTAAGAGAAGGAACTGATTGATTCGGAGACCCAGGCTTTCCCAAACTATTCCTGAAAGAATGAGTCCCTAGCCCAATAGGCTGATTAAGCTTTCAATCACTACCACCGCCCATTTCCATCGAGTCAATTCTGACTCATAATGAACCTATAGGGCAGAGTAGAATTGCCGCACGGGGTTTCCAAGGCTTCCTTAAGGAAGCAGACTACTACATCTTTCTCCTGGCGAGTGGCTGGGGAGTTTGAACTGCCTACCTCTTGGGTAATTTCTAAGAACTTAACCACTGCACCACCAGGGCTCCTTAAAGTTTCAATAGTCCTTCCATTTCATGGCCTTACATGGATCTTTGAAAGATTTTAGAAGATGGATGAGGTGCAGCAGGGAATAAGAACTAAGCCTGTGAAAAGCTTAGGGACCCACCATCCCAACTGTGTGAAAGAAATGTGGGAAATACCAGGGCAGGTGTGTCAGAGATCTGTCTGGAACTGGAGAAAGTAGTGTGTTGGTTTTACTTTGACTCAGAGCAGATTGTTTTCTCAGTAAACACATACACACACACACACACACACACACACACACACACACACACACACACACACATCCCAGCTGTGGTTCAAATCTAGGAGTATAACCTAGTACAATAACTGGTTTTCACATTTTTAATAAGAAGGATACACCCTTCACGTTTGTGTTCAGATAAAAATATTAAAGATACGAGTTGGCAATCCTGTTTTATGGAAAACTCTACACATGAGCATAATGAGTAGTTAGGAAAGAAAGAGAAAGTCAAACGCGTGAGGGGTACCAATACCCAAAAGTAAAAATCTATCAATACGTTTATCTATCTATTATGTGCGGAAATGTAAAGTTGATGATGTGCTTTTACAACTGCACACACATTATTTCAACTCAATAATTAAACACTAACTGGGTGTCTTAGTCATCTAGTACTGCAATAACAGAAATACCACAAGTGAATGGCTTTAACAAAGAGAAATCTATTCTCTCACAGTCTAGTAGTCTAGAAGTCTGAATTCAGAGGTGCCAGCTCCAGCAGAAAGCTTTGTCTCTCTGTTGGCTCTGGAGGAAGGTCCTTGTCATCAATATTCCCCTGGTCTAGGAGCTTCTTAGCATAGGGATCCCAGGTCCAAAGGACATGAGCTCCTACTCTTCTTTCATAGTAGTAATGAGCTCCCCATGTCTCTCTGTTCACTTCTCTCTTCTATATCTCAAAAGAGATTGGTTTAAAATGCAATCTAATCTTGTAGATTGAGTCCTGCCTCATTAAGATAACTATGTCTAATCCCATTTCATTAACATCATAGAGATAGAATTTACAGGAAAATAGCATCAGATGACAAAAATGGGGGTCAATCACACAATACTGGAAATCATGGTCTAGCCAAGTTGACACATATTTTTGGGGGGTACAATGCAGTCCATATCACTGTACTAACTGAATCTTAAGATAATGATGATATATTATGTAAATTTAGCATTGTTATCTTGCTATAATTTTGGGATATTCAATGGATGGGTTTAAGTGATAACAAAACAAATTTTGTGGAAATAACTGGTACAATAGGCAGGATTAGAATGTTTTAAATGAAATACTCACTTGCCATTTTCATTTCTATCACAGATATTAAAGATATTTTCTAAAAAATTGAGATATTATTAAATAGTTCATGCCTCGTCTTGTTTTCCCAGGTCCTGATAAGGCAACATCACTTTTAGGACCACAAAGAGACCTTGATTTGATTCAAGTCTTTTTTTTCAGTACAATCAAATTCTTGTGGGTTTAAAAAATTATATCAGTAGCCACATAATCATTGTCGTCTAGTTGATTCCTACTCATAGCGACCCTACAGGACAGAGTAGAACTGCACCATAGGGTTTCCAAGAAGCAGCTGGTGGATTTCAACTGCCAACCTTTTGGTTAGCAGCCTTGGCTCTTAACCCCTGCACCACCACGGTGCTAGTAGCCACGTATGTCAACATAAAATGAGAGCTTGTGATAACTGTTATTAAGACTTGTTCTTTTTAATTTTTAGACAGAATAATACTTTAGAATACAAAGTCATTCTTCTTGTTTTTAGATGCCATCAAGTCAGCTCTGACTCATAGTGGCCCCATGCACAACAGAACGAAACATTGCCCATTCCTGCACCATCCTCACAATAGTAGGAATGTTTGAGCTTATTGTTGTAATCATTGTGGTCAGTTCTTCTCCTTGAGGGTCTTGCTCTTTTCCATTGACTCGCTACTTAGGATTAATAAATCATTGGAAATAACTAATTAAACGAAGTGTTCATTACAAGAACATTTTAGAAGAACTTCATAAAATATCCAACCGCTGGATTATTTCGCATAGTCAAAATGACAATGAAATAAGGCTAAAAAGAAAAAAATAAGTCAACCTAATTGGACGTACACTTGAAAGCTGTGCAGACTCTTTCTAAAGCCTTCAAAATATGTGGCCACTGCTGGCACATGATAATAAGGGAAAAACAAATTTTATTCCGTTCCCGTGCATGTTAATCTGGATTTTCTCTTGTATTATTTTTAAATTGTGCAATGAAGTAAAAGGACTGATAAAAAAAATAAAATAAAAGATATTATTGAGAAATAAATAATTTTATAGAAATATTTTATGATTAAGAAAACCTACCCTAAAATTATACCAAAATGTTTTAAGATACTGGCCAGGTCTAAATTTCTACCTAATCCCAAAACAATACCCTACCTTGGCACTTTTGGAAGGCTGAATTGTGAGTTTGTGTGTGTGATGGATGGCAAGTGGGCTCTGTGTTGACCTTGATGGTATGGAAATAAAGCTCCAGGCAGAAAGAAACCATGGGTGTGTGGGTGGAATTTTCTGAGAGGTTATAACAGTAGATAACAAATAGAAATTGGGAGACAACATTCATTTCATCGAGATTCTCACTAAATGATTTCTTCTAGGCATGTTCTACTCATATATGTGCCATAGATAAATCAGTTACATCCAGTTGGAATGGCAGCACTGTTGAAGGCCCACATGGAATCTACTTGATGCATTCAGTGAAGGCATCTCAGAGGTCTTCACTGGAGCAAGGCTTTCTCAGGGAGTCAAGCTAGCAGCAGTGCAGACACAGCTGGAAGCTGAGTCCCACCAGCTACTGAAAAAATAGGTTATGAAGAGATAAGCTCTCAGGATAACTCATTGAGGTATAAAGCTATGTCTTGTTACTATATTTTCCTACGCTAGTTTTCAAAAAAAAGACTTTGTGTTCCCTTGTATCAACTATTTGAATTTCATTATTGAAAGCAGAAGTTTTCTGAAGACATCTCCCACCCTTTCTTAGCATTTGTTTTCAAAGTCCTAAAATTCAGGCAGTCTGGTGGACAAAGGGTAGAAAGAGAAGAGGTGCTGGTGTGTGTGTGTGTGTGTGTGTGTGTGTGTGTGTATGTGCATATAGGGAGTTATGAGATGAAGCTGACTTGCAAATAAGAGGAAAGGGAAGGAAACTTAAGATGCCCCTCAAGACTAGCAGGAAGACAATTATTAAGATCCCTTTGGTAACTGAAACGAGCCCTGGTGGCACAAAGTTTAAGCACTCACTTGCTAACCGAAAGGCCATTGGTTTCCATCCAGCAGCCACTGCTCGGGAGAAAAGACGGAGTGATCTCCTCCTGCAGAGATTACGGCCTAGGAAACTCTACAGGGCAGTTCTACTCTGTCCTGTAGGGTCTCTATGAGTCAGAATCAACTTGAGGGCACCCAAGAACAACAGCTGTAGTTGGGAGCTTGTTTTCTGTTTCCCAATAGGATTCAGATGTGAATGGTGTCTAGGGACCCCTGGGGAAAAGGGCCCCTTGTTACTGGAAATCCAAACTGCAGCAAAAAGCTTCTGGCAAGCAAGGTGAAGAGTCCCTAGATGGTGCAAAAGGTTAATGTGCTGCCCTGCTAACCAAAAGGTTGGCAGTTAGAGTCCACCCAGAGGCACCTCAGAAGAAAGATTTGGCTATCTACTTCTGAAAAATCAGCCATCGAAAATCTTATGAAGCACAGTTCTATTCCAGCACACGTGGGTCACTGTGAGTCAAGGTTGACTCTACAGCAACTGGTTTTTAAGCAAGGTGAAGACAGGCAGAACCAGATCTCCTCAGGGGCCATCCACAAATAATGACAGTTTCGTTCTATTCCTTTTCCATCTTTGTACCTTTTATCTTTCTTTCTTGCTGCAGAATTCCTCTGGCTTGGATCTACAATTGAATAGAAAGGGCAATAGTGGATATTTCTCAGCCTCAGAGGAAATGTTGTTGTTAGGTGCCATCTAGTTGGTTCTGACTCATAGTGACCCTGTGTACAACAGAATGAAACACTGCCCGGTCCTGCGCCATCCTCACAATTGTTGCTGTGTTGAGCCCATTGTTGCAGCCACTGTGTCAGTCCATCTTGTTGAGGGTCTCCAAGGAAAAGTGCTTAATATTTTGCCTTAAGAATTATGTTACCTGTTCATGATTTACAGACTCCCCTTATCAGGTTGAGGAAGTGTCCTTCTAGTCCTCGTTTGCTGAGTTTTTATTTTTGATCATGAATGGATATTGTATTCTGTCTAATAGCTTCCTTGCATATATTCATTTGATCATAAGTGTTTTGTTTCCCTTCTTTTTGTTAACAAGACAAATTACACTGTTTGATGTTCAAATGTTAAAGGAATCTTGCATTCCTGAAGCAAATTTCACTTGGTCATAATATAGTATTCATTTTATATGTCACTGAATTCAACTTGCTAATATATCCTTTAGCACTTTTATGTCTGTGTTCGTGAGAAAGATTGGATTGTAATTTTCGTTTGTTTTTATGTCCTTGAAAGGTTTTGGTGTCAGGGTTTTGCTGGCTCACAAAACAAGTTGCAAAGTGTTACCTCTGTCTCTTTTTTTCCTGAAACAGCTTGTATAAATTTGACATTATTTTCACTTTCTGAAATATGGTTTTCAAAATTATTTTTCCAATATGTAGGTTGGAAGGTACTGCATTTGGCAAATATGCTGCAAAAGACTCTTTAAAGTGTTAAAAAGCAAAGATGTCACTTTGAGGAGTAAGGTGCAACCTGACCCAAGCCATGGTATTTTCAATTGCCTCATATGTATGTGAAAGCTGGAGAATGAATGAGGAAGACAAAATAAGAATTCATGGCTTTGAATTATAATGTCAGTGAACACTATTAAATATTCCATGGACTTTCAGGAGAATGAAAAATCTGTCTTGGAAGAAGTACAGCCAGAAACCGCCTTAGAAGCAAGGATGGCGAGACTTCATCTTATGCACTTTGGACATGTTATCAGAAGGGACCAGTCTCTGGAGAAGGACATCAGGCTTGGTAAAGTAGAGGTTTAGCAAAAAAGAGGAAAACCCTCAACAAGGTGGATTGATGCTGTGGCTTCAAGAATAGGCTCAAACGTAGCAATGATTGTGATGATGGTGCAGGACCAGGAAGTGTTTCATTCTGTTGTACAAAGGATTGCTATGAGTCAGAGCCAACTTGAGGGCACCTAACAACAACAACAACAATGTAGATTGGGATGTGCATCCTTTGATACACAACAGTTTTTTTTTTTTTTTTTCATTTTTATTAAGCCTAATTTATCTATCTTGTCTTTTGTTGCTTGTGCTTTTGGTGTTATATCTATGAATTCATTTACAAAAAAATAGATCCCAAAGCATTAACCCTATGTTTTCTTCTAAGAGTTTTATGGTTTCAGTTCTTACATGTATGGCCTTGATCCATTTTGAGTTAATTTTTGTATATAATGTGAGGTATAGATACAGCTTCATTCTTCTGCATATGGAAATATAGTTTTCTCAGCACTATTTATTAAGAGACTATTCTTTCTCTATTGAATGGACTTACCACCCTTTGAATTGACCACATATAGACAACTGTCTGGAAACCCTGGTGGCCTAGTGGTTAAGTGCTACAGCTCCTAACCAAAAGGTCAGCAGCTCAAATCCACCAGGTGCTCCTTGGAAACTCTATAGTGCAGTTCTACTCTGTCCTATAGTCACTACGAGTCGGAATTGACTCAGTGGCAATGGGTTTTTTGGTTTTAGACATCTGTCTATATGTTATATTTTACCAGTAACAGACTGTTTTGATTACTGTAGCATTTTCGTACATTTTAAAATTGGGAGATGTGAGTTCTCCTATTTTGTTGTTTTTTATGATTGCTTTGGCTATTTGGGGTGCCTTGCAGCTCCATAAAATTTGAGTATTGTCTTTTCAATTTCTGCAAAAGAGACTGTTGAAATTTAAATGGAGATTGATTTGAAACTATAGATTGCTTCAGGTAATATTAACATCTTAACAATATTAAGTCTCCAATCCATGAACATGGAATGTCCTTCCATTTATTTAGGTCTTTAATTTCTTTCAGTAATGTTGTATTTATTTATGATCATGATTATGTTATCTGTGTATAAAGACAGTTTTATCTTCTTTCCAGTTTGGATGTCTCTATTTTTCTTGCCTGATTACACTGGCTACAGCCTCTACTACATTGTTCAATAAAAGCAATGAGAGCAAATATTCTCGTTTTGTTTCTGATCTTAGAGGGCAAGCATTCATTCTTTCACCATGAGGTATGATGTTAGTTGTAGGTTTACATACATGTCCTTTATTGGGTTGAGGAAATTTCCTTTAACTCTAGTTTATTGAGAGTTTTTATCAGTTTGAGAATGTTCTCTTGTGTTTCTACTCTGCTGTGAGGGTTTTTTTTTTTTTTTTTAAACCATGAATAGATGTTGAATTTTTTCCAAATTATTTTCTGCATCTATTGAGGTGATCATATGCTTTTTATTTTTTAGTCTGTTATTATGGTCAATTCATTAATTCATTTCCAAATGTTAAAAGAGTCTTACTGCTCTGATCTGAGCACATCTGTTTATGAAGTATTATTCTTTTTATCTATTGCTGGATTCATTTAGCTGAAGTTTTGGTACAAATTTTAGTCTGTGGTTTTATTTTCTTATAATGTCTTTGTCTTGTGTTGGTGTCAAAGTTATATTAACTTCATAAAATGAGTTGCTAAGTGTTCACACTCTTCTGTTTTGGAAGGAGTTCCTGTAGATATTATTTGTCATTTTTCTATTTGACACAAGTCTACACTGCAGCCCTCTGAACATGATTTTCTTGTGGGAAGGCCTTTAAATGCACTTTTGATTTCTTTAATCATTATAGGGCTATTCATGCAATTTATTTCTTCTTGAGTGAACTTTTGTATTTTATCTATTTCAAGGTATTTGTTGATTTCATCTAAGTTGTCAAATTTGGTGGCATAAATTTGTTCCATTTGTTTCCTAATATTCTTTTATCTTTCTGTAAGATCTATATTGCTGTCCTTTATTTCATTTCTGGTATTGGAAATTTGTGTCTTCTTTTTATCTATTTTTCTTTTCTGTTTGACCCAAGTTTTATCAATTTTATTGATTGTTTCAAAGAACCAAATTTTATTTCTGTACATTTTTTTTCTATTTTGTTTTTGTTTTCTATTTCATTGAGTTTTGATCTTTATAGAAAGTTCTTATCTGTAATAGCTGTGCCAACTCATTCTCAGTAATGAGGGATTTAGCAGAATTTACACCTTTTAATTGTATGTAACCTGTGGCTTCCCTGGAATCTGCTTAAGATTGAGTAGTGAAATATATTGCACCAGTGGAATCAGTAAAGAGGCTCTCATAACTTCCAGATAAGAAGTATTTGAAACTTTGCTTGTGGTTCAGATATTTTTAAAGTCTTGACTAATTAGCTGGTTTGAGAACTGAGCAGGTCAATTGTGAGAAGAGGCAAAGGAAATGACTTGCATGAGTGGGAGGATGACAGAGCATTTGTAGAAACAAGAGATTCAGGAATGTGGCTGATTTCTGTGGAGAAACGGGAGAAATGTTATGTTGGTGGTTCCATGGGGTACCCAACTGGACATGCTTGGCAGGCAGACAGACAAAAGGCTGGATGCAAGGGGAGAGTTAGATGGGCAGATTGAGTTGTCTGCACATGTTTGGAACTATAGCCATGAGGTGCACAATACGGGGTTTACTAGAGAATAACCAATAGATTTATTGTTCAGAGGGGCCCTGGGAGACTGATCAGCTTTACTTTTTCCATACTGAGCCATCTAAATTATGTTACATTGATCATGACAAGTATGAGTCAAGCCGTACTCTTCCTTTTCATCCTGTAATAGCTCTTGACCTCTTTGCTATAGATCTCAGCTGTTAACCAAAAAGGTTGGCAGTTGGAATCCACCAGCTGCTCCTTAGAAACCCTATGTGGCAGTTCTACTGCGTCCTATAGGGTTGCTATGAATAGGAATCGACACAAAGGCAACACATTTGTTTTTTGTCTTGTTTGTTTCTTCGCTATCAATGGGTGCTCTGGCTGGGGAGTGGTTGTTATCTTACTGCCCCTAATCTGGTATATTTTTAATCACCTAAAAGCTCTGGCATGTCCCTTGAGCAAATGTACCAGCATGAGGTCAAGGCCATTCAGTGGGTTTGGGGGACAAGTATTCATTCACTCATCAAATACAACTGATCAACTTCTAAACATTAGCCATATGTTAAAGTGCCAGACCTGGGGAACCAGTCAACACTCGACTTAATCACAATATATATGAGTTTGGCCCTCAGGGGGACAAGTCATAATTCCAATTTTATTTAATTGCAATGGTAAAGAGAATAAATGTAATTGTGTTTTATTTGCACAAATAGTACTTTTCAATATCCCATTATATATGTATAATTCACTAAGATTCCTGCCATACTTTACCTATTATTTCTTTTTTCTGATAAGTTACACAATTTATTTTTATAACATTTTAATGTAAAACTAACACCATATTGTGAGCAAGACCTCACAGTTCACATAATTTCCCTGGATTTATTGCTTGTGAGTCTATGTATAAATCGTAGCAATATCGCAAATTAGAAATTGCTTCTCTACCTTGTCCATTATATTTATAGACAGGGTCGTAATTACTGAAGTATTCATTTTCAAAGTCTCTTGGGTTGACTCCAGGCTCATTTATTATGATTGCATTATTTCTGTAATGCTGTTTTTTACACTGCACCAGTCAATATAATACATTTGCTATGTTCCAGCCAAGTTGTATCATAAAGTTCTGAGAGTCACATCTTTTATTACCCTGTCACTTATCTGCATATAAAACTAATTGAAGATTTTTTCCATATGTATTTAAAAGATACATACACTTACTGTGGCATGGACAGAGAAATAGCTCAGATATTTAAAAGTATAGAGAATAATGTTAACATAGAGTGGGCCTCAGTTTTGTCATTTGTAAAATAATATTAAACTAAAGCAGGCTTTTTTTTTTTTTTTTTTTTTTAATCTAAGCTTTTCAGAGCCTCAGGGTTTCTTGGAATTGACACAGGGGAGGTTTCTGAGAACTTGGGACTGCCCCCTACCACCTTCCAATGCCCCTTCCAATGTCAACAAGAGCAACTGCAGTTTTGTATATTTGATGTCTATGCATAATTATGTTTGAATAAACGTTTCCGTAGGTCTAATATTCTGTGAGAAACCCTAGTGGCATAGTGGTTAAGAGTTCGGTTGCTAACCAAAAGGTTGGCAGTTCAAATCCACCAGGCACTCCTTGGAAACCCTATGGGGCAGTTCTACTCTGTCCTATAGGGTCACTATAGTCAGTATCGACTTGACAGCAGTGGGTTTATTTTAATATTCTGTGATTTCACAAAGCCAAATACTTAGATTGCTATGGAAACAAGCCCATGAAACTCTTTACCCAGGGATGCGTGGATGCGTGGAGGTACATAGTGATAAGAGGAAAAGAAAGAGGACCTGGTTAAAATGCAAAAGCAGGTATTAATGCATCCACTAAGAATTGCTTACTGGAGAAACAAAAAATATTGAGACAATGTCCCCACTCTCGATAATCTCATACTGTAGAGAAGACAGACACAAAGATACCAACAATAAAATCTCGGTCAGGTAGAAGTAAGCAGAGGGTGGTGTGAGAACCTAGAGGAAGGCTCCTGACACAACTGGTCTATGCATTGGGGCAGGGTGGGGGTGGTGGAGACTGCAATTGAGGTGGCTCCCCAGCCTGAGTCATGTTAGCAGTTAACCGAGCAAAGACAGTCACAAGTGTCAACCATCTGCCTCATCGTTTCTTGGAAGTCATCGTGGTTGACTCGCATTCACACAAGTTCCTACTCAGCAGTAGTTTGCATGATTTTTTGTACATGTTGTTGTTATTAGTTGCCGTCGAGTCAGTTCCGACTCATGGCAAGCTTATGCGTAACAGAACAAACAAAACATTGCCTGGTCCTGCTCCAGTTTCATCATTGTTGGTATGTTGGAGTCCATTGTTGCAGCTATTGTGTCAATCCATCTCATGGAGGGTTTCGCTCATTTCCGCGGACCCTCTACTTTACCAAGCATGATGCCCTTCTCTAGTGATAGGTCTTTCTTGATGATGTGTCCAAAGTAAACAAGACAAAGTCTTGCCATCCTTGATTGTAAGGAACATTCTGGTTGTATTTCTCCTAAGGCTGATTTGTTTGTTCTTCTGTCAGTTCATGTTATAGCCAATATTTTTTACTGACATCACAACTCAAATGCATCAACTCTTCTGTCTTCTTTTTTCATTATCCAGTTTTCTCGTTCATGTAAGGTGATTGAAATGGTCATGGCTTGGGTCAGGCACATCTTAGTTTTCAAAGTGACATATTTGCGTTTTAGAACTTCAGAGAGGTCTTTTGCAGCAGATTTGCCCAGTGCCATACTAAGTTTCAGTTAATGCTTGTTGAAAGATACTGAGGGAAAGAGACCCAAGAAAGAAACATGAAAGGGGTGAAGGGTGATGAGAACTAACTTACTTGAGATGGCTCACCCTGAAAGGTAAGTTGGTTCCTGTAGGTGACAGTGGCCAAAACCTATAAAGGTGTATGATGGTAGCTTTTCAGACCTGTGAGTTGAAGATGTGTTCAAACTGGGAGAAAATTTTGCCCTCAGTCCTGAAACTAATTATGTGGTTGTATATGTTCACATAACGTAAAGTGTGAGATTGAAACAGTCATCTACATGATTATGAAGATAAAGGTCCTTAGATGTGCTATCATATTGATCTACATCAGCCAAGCAAAAGTATCTGTTGCCTTCGAGTTGATTCCAACTCATACTATTTTTCTGAACTCAGAAAGCTGCTTCGCATTGATTTCCAAGTTTGTCAAAACTCATTCCCAGGGCCACCAAGCTGCCTGACTCTGAGGAGCATGGACTACCTAGAATCCCCAGCAGTGAGGATTCCTGGAGTCATGCAGTGAGGCTCCTTGTGCTTTTCCCACATAAAGACCTCCCTTCCAGCTGTTTGTTGTCTATCCCTATCTAAATAGCCCCATGGCATATCAGTAACCCACATTTCTAAAACCAAACACGCCATTTACTTCCCTCTTGCCATTCCCTCTGACCACCTGTTCCTTCCTATGTTCTTTACCTTGAGTGAGTGGTTCTGCCATGCCCTTAGTCACTCAAACTTAGAACCTCCTTTTTATTTGCCTTTTTCTGTCCCCAAACACAACCAATTGCACATCCATTGGCAAATCCTTTCTTTCTTGCTCAATTAAGCATCTTGCATTGGCATCCTCTTTTCCTCTCCACTCTCAAGACGTCTCAGGTCCTTCTCACACTGGACGGTTTCTGACAGGTCCCTCCCTGCCCATGGATGCTCCCCCTTAGACATAGAGTTAGGTGGGACACTATTACCAGAGTCTAGTTTTTGAGCTTAGATTTGATTGTGAATGTGAACTTCTCCTTCTCTTATTCCCCAATGCATACAAGATAAAATAACTTCTCAGCTTAGCATGCAAGGTATTTCCTTTTGAAATCCCAGATGACTATAAACTTATCTCATTATTTCTGTGCAAATACACCATGCTTTGGTTATTCAAGACTATGCAAATTTCCCAGCTTTTCTGAACTCTTTTTCCTTCATGCTTTTGAGTTCTGCTTTGTTTTTTCCCCTCTGCTGTTGGAATGCCCTTTTTCCCATCTCTGCCCATCTAAGTTCTCTCCTGCAATATCAATTCCACCTCGTCTAGGCATCCTTTCCGAATCAGCTCTTCTCCACATACTCCTCCACCACTTGTGCTGCCCACACAACTCAACTCCGTTTATAAACAGTTATATTTGCCTTAAAGAGCCCTGGTGGTGCAACAGTTAAGTGCTCGGCTGCCAACTAAAAAGTTAGTGGTTCAAAAACACCCAGACGCTCCACAGGAGAAAGTCCTGGAGATCTGCTTCTGTAAAGATTACAGCTTAGAAAACTCTATGGGGCGGTTCTATTCTGTCATATGGGGTGGCTATGAGTCAAAAATCGATTCAAGGGCACCTAACAAAACAACAGCGTATCTGGCTTTTTCATTCTGAAAATACAGCTAATTGTCACGTCTTTTCTTTTCAGACAGACTCATTTATGATATGTCAGAAGCTGAACTGACCCATAGCACTTCAAGTTCCTTCTAGAGACTCTTGACTTATCCTTTTAGGAAAATAATGAAACAGAGGTAAAGAATATTTACATTTTCTGACCACAGTAGCAGAGTGAACACATGTACTGTTAAAGAGTTGTGGTTATGTTAAGTCTATTCTGTTTGTTACATAGCTTGAGAAGAAACAAGAAGGTTCCAGAGATACTCAACTCTTAACCACCCTGTCTTATTTAGTCTCTGAGGATTATAACCTTCAACCTCAAAGCCTAAGATGACCACAGTGCTTGGAAAACAATGTATGTTTATTTATTTTGTATGATGGGTATGTTTGTAAGAGATGGAATGTGCTTGCTTATGTTGTATATGAACTCACCAGCTTGTGTTAATTGACCCATTTCTATTTAAATTTTATAGGTTTCTCTGTTAGTATGAAAACTTGAGACTTTGATTTAACTTTCTCTTTGTAGGCATGCTTTACATAAAGGTGTGATTCTGGCAGATTCAAATCAAACCCAAACTGAAGTCTCTGGTTTATTTTTTGTTTTGTTTTGTCTTTTTTTCCCAACACTTTCTCTTGACTGGAAGGCAAACTATAATGAAGTTATACTTTTGCTTTTTCTCAGTCATTAACCTCAACAGCAATCCAAATTCCTCTTGGGCCCTTTTCCCATTTCTTTCCTATCATTTATTTATTTTTTTCGATCATTCGCAATAAAACCCTGCCCATCTTTTTTTCTGTTCAGTAGCGGCATCTCCAACTCCATTTGCCACTGTCTTTGTTCTGGTGTATGGTTTTCGTGACAGTGTTCCATCCTATCCAAATGTGTTTGCATTTTTAGCCCTCTGTTCCCAAATTTAGACCCCCTTTCTCCTACCCATTTATTTGAGATTTAGTAAAATTCACCTTTTTTATTGTTTCATCAAGGACATTCTTGAGTGAAATTGGCTTTTTTATTGCTGTGCAAATATACACCACAACTCATTTGCCAATTCAACAATTTCTGCATGTATAATTCAGTGACATTGATTACATTCTTCCTGTTGTGCAACTATTATCACTATCCTTTTCCAAATTATCCCACCACCAATAACATAAACTCAATGCCCTCTAAGCAAAAATTCCCTCTACCCCCCTCCACCCTACCCTGGTAACCACTAATAACCTTTGGTTTCTATATATTTGCTTATTTCATATAAATGGAATCATACAGTATTTGTTCTTTTACAACTGACTTATTTTGCTTAGCATAATGTTTTCTAGGTTCATCCATGTTGTGGTATGCATCTTGATTTTCTCTTTATCGCTGAGTAGTATTCCATTGTGTGTATAGGCCACATTGTGTTTATCTACTCATCTGTTGATGGACATTTTGGTTGTTTCCACCTTTTGGCTGTTGTGAGAAGCGCTACAGTGAACATTGGTGTATAGGTTTCTATTTGCATTCCTGCCCTCACTTTTTCTGAGTACACTCTCCTACCTATTTTTAATTTATACCTTTCTACGCATATTCTTCAGGCTATTTCATATATTCTTTTCTTTTTGTATCACTGTAGTAACTTTCTACTAGTTTAATGGTCTTCAAGTGACCATATCTTACCCACCTCATGCCGTCTCTCAGGAATATTCTTTGTAAGAGTGAAAACTCAAAAACTATTATTTGTATGAATCCATTTTAAAAATCCAGTACGTGGTACACAGACAAATGACATTTGTAATATTTTGCAAGGTTATGTGTATTAACATGGTAACTAAAAGTTGTATCAGATTGAATGCTCTGATAAGCTGTCTGGTGAAGTGTGGTTACCTCAGACAGGGCTTCTCACCCTAAGCACTATTAACATTTAGGGCCAGATAATTGGATGGCACACATGGTTAAGCCTTGGACTACTAGCAGAAAGGCTGGCAGACTGCATCCACCCAGAGTCGCCTTGGAAGACCGGCCTGGTGATCTGCTTCTGAAAGGTCACAGCCTTGGAAACCCTATGGAACAGTTCTACTCTGCACACACGGGGTCACTATGAGTCAGAATTGATTCGAACGCAACTAATGACAGTGACAACAGTTATCTGCTGTGCATTGTAAGATCCTTGTGGAATCCTTGGCCTCTATCCACTAGATGTTAGTAGCACTCCCCCCACCACCCCAGGATGGGACAACCAAAAATGTCTCCAGACACTGCCAGGTGTCACTAGGGAGGGGACAGGGAGAGGTAAAACCATGCCTGATTGAGAACAACTGATGTAAGATTAAGCTCTAATTAAGGAAAGGTGTCCAATGCCAATATAGAGAAAAAAAACACATAGAAATGAAAGGAATTTAGAGTCCTGCACGTTGACGATTGTCAGAAGACATTAAATACGTCACATTATTCTGATACAAAATATTTCTTTTGAGTGATTTTGGTATGTGTCTGCATAACAGTAGTTTCAAAGGAAAATACTTTTGCTTGAAGTGAGAATTATCCAAAGGTAAAATAAGAGGATCACATCCAACATTTGCCCTGGAAAGTTTTCGAATTCTTTCTCTCTTGACAGCAGAGGGAGGTTCTTGTTTTTTTTTTTTTTTTCTTTCATTTCTAATTTTTAAAATATTTTTTAGCCTTTCTTGTCTACCAGGGATCTCTCACATTCAGAATAAAGTACTGATATTCCACAAAAGACAAGTAGAAAGGGGTAAACTCCAACTCTCAGTTGCAAATGTTGTGCGCAGAAAGATTTCCCAGAGTGCCAAGAAGAGGATATTTTTTTTCCTTCCCAGCAAAAAGTACAGAAACCTCACTTAACTCAGAAATAAAAGGGATAGAGGGACCTGCCTGTCACTCAGAAATAGTTGGAAGAAATCAGAGATCTATTGCCAAAACTGGTTTTAAATAGCCCACTCTGCACCGCTTTGCTCGGACACATTCCCCTGAAAGTGACAGCCTTGCCACGTCTCTAGGGAAAGCTGGCAATGGACTAGCTCAGCTTCTTTAAGTGCATGCGCAGCTCCATGCACAGAGAGGTGATGGTGGCTGCACCAGGCATTGCCAGAGCCCATATGGGCACTAACAGTGCAGTCAAGGTTCTACTCCTTGATGTCCCCCTTCCTTTTGAGTCCAATACAGGTGGCATTAAACTCGTTCTCAGAGTCTTTCTTGTTCAGATCCTGGGGTAAGAAAAACATCATTGCATACAGGAGCAAACTGAAGTGGAATGGCATTATCTAGGTTTTGAAAGCTGGCACACTTCCTTCTGTGGTGAAGATCCCAGAGCAGCCCCCTCCTTCCATCTGTGAATGACAATTCCCAGTAGCTCTGTGTCCAGACTATTGCTTTGGCCTCCATCTTAATTGATAATGTGAAGCATTTTCCAGCTTACAGAAATCCCTATTGGTCACTTAAAAAGGAGAACAACCTACAGCAAAGTGAACATCTGTCAGCTTAATCAAATGCTCTGGATCTCACTTTTCCCACTTTAGAATGTTAATGGCACCATCTTAAGCATACAGAGAATTTTCAGCCAAGACGCCTTGCTTGGTTACAAGTCACGGCATAATGTTCCACTGACCTGAGAAAGACACAGATCTACCACCTGAACATTTCCAGATATGAGCACCTTGGTTATATTTTTGCTCCTCTGAGACCCTAGACCCCAGAAGGACTGGCTTGGCCTGCAATCTCAAGACAAGTCTAGGGTTTTCTTCAATCCCTTGCCCTGAGCAAAGAGTGGGGAACTGAGCACTCCCTCCAACTCGCCCACCACAGATTCTGGGACCTTGAGCAAGAGTCCATGCATTACAGTTTTTCTTCATCTTTAACATGTGGGACCACCACCCATCTGTCAGTGTGTGATACTGTGGTCCTTGCATGTTGCTGTGATGCTGGAAGCACTGCCACCAGTATTTCAGACACCAGCAGGGTCACCCATGGTGGACATTTTTCAGTGGAGCTTCCAGGTTAAGACAGACTAGGAAGAAAGTTCTTTCGATCTACTTCCGAAAATTAACCAGTGAAAGCTGTATGGATGACAACAGAATATTGTTCAGTACAGTGCTGGAAGAATAGCCCCCTGGGTTGGAAGACACTCTAAATACACAGTACCAGCAATGATGAACACAAACATACCAGCAATCATGAAGAAGGCTCACGATCACGCCAAGTTTCATTCTGCTGTGCCTCGGGTCCCCAGGAATTGTAGCCTACTCTACTGCAATTGACAGCAACAACATTTCCTTGACATGATGAAGATGTTGGTGACCAGGTAATTTATCTGCAGATGTATTTCTCTTCGGAAGCCATTGAGGCTCTTTCAGTAATACCTATTGGGAATCCTGTACATCTACCTCCTCCACCAGCCTTGGGCCTCCCCCTAGCTCACTGCCTGACAGGGCTTTCATCTCTACTTATCTGAGAAGACTGTTGCTTCAGAAAATACCCCTGGAGGTACCACCTATTGAATAGGCACTGATTCCCATTTAAAACACAAGAACACAGTAATTTCCCCCAATACGTGGTCCTTTTAGTCAGAAATTATGATTTTCCCTTTCAGGTGGCATACCAATGTAAACACATATCTGTTGGACTCCCCCAAGCCAGTCTGCCCTGTGGCTGGTGACTGATCTAATGCTATTCTTGCTGCTAACTAACCTTGCCATGTCCATCATGTGATCATCTAGTTTACACAATGCCTTCTGGATTTCCATTGCACAGTACTGGTGTTCAAAACCTTTAAGACTTCTGTCAAGAAGGCTTTCTTCCAAACACTTCTTTGCTCTCTGAAGAGTCCTCTGGACACATGCCTGTGGACTTCTCCCCTCATACCTGTGCTGGCAGGTGACCCATCACACCTGTGCTGACAGTCCCTGGGGTATTGAACTGATACTCTTCGGCAATGTTGCAGGTCTCTAATCTCACCCCTTCTTTTCCATAAGGCTGCCATTCATTCTTAAAATGCCCTTGGGTGCAGGTCTCTGTAACTGCCCTGTTCTCAGAGGGAGTGGCTAAAAGGATGAGAGGTAAAATGACTTGCCCAAGGTCACCTTGCACGAGTGCAGAAGTTGGAGTGGAAATATGGTTTCCTGAATTGTATTGGAGTCCCTGAGTGGTACAAATGGTTAAAACACTCAGCTGCTTACTGAAACTTTGATGGTTCAAGCTCACCCAGAGGCTTCTTGGACGAAAGGCCTGGTGATCTGTTTCCAAAAAATGACAACATGGGGTCACCAGGAGTCGGAGTCCATTTGACAGCAACTGATTTTCTTCAATCAAGTTACTCTACAAGAATAAGTATCTGTGTTGAGTTTTTCGCACCTTCATCCTCCTCATTTGGGGCTGACTTTTTTTTTTTTCCCTGTAAAGTTACTTTCCATCTATCTCACTTTTAATCCTCCCTCAATAAACAAAACAGACTGGGTGTACGTATTGCTTTAGCTTTGTTTTTAGTCATATTTTTAAAGATCTTTGTTCTGGTTGCGGTAACTGGAGAGGCACTTACTACCTTCAATTTATAACTATTATTCATTTAAAACCTACGCACTATGTGTGAATGAGGGAAGGCCAAGATCATTGTCAATATTCTAACACCCACAGAAAAATTAGTCAGGCGCCCACCAGTTATAAATCCCAGACTCTAGTAGATATTTTTTGCTGGAAAAGATGATCCTGATGTAATGGAAGCATTTAATGGAGGAAATGTACTATTTCTCTTCTTGATAGCACCAGACTACCAGGGCATCGAGGTGGGGGAGAGGAGCTATAGAGGAAAGGTTGCCTAAGAAAAGCAATATGTTTGCTAGGCTGATCAATAAGAAGATTAACTTAACCAAGTAGAAGACTTATCAATCTTCTTATTGATCAGCGTAGCAAACATATTAGTGTGCTGGTGTAGCATAACAGGGCTGTCCGGGTGGTGCTTCATCAGACCCTTGGTGGATGAGATATCCCCGGTGTTGGCCACGGGACCTCACACTTATGGCACACACGGGTAAGAAAGGTCGCCTCTCTTCTCTTCCTGGGCAAGATTATCTTCCTGTGCAAGGAGATTGATGGAGAAATTGAAGCGGAATTACATAAGTGAGTTGGTGTCATGCCTTAGATTCAAATTCAATCAACAAGCTCTCGTTTAGTTAGCAAGGAACTCCTCTGACTCTTAAAAAAAAAAAAAAAAGGAAGACCATATGTGAGTTTTTATCTGTTGAATCTTTAGTGAAAGCTCAGAGAAAATTATTTTAAGTATCCACGTTTGTGTGAGACCCAATTGTGATAACTGAATAGATCTTATACTTGAGAGCCCAGAAACAGACTAATACTTACCTTCGGAATCAGCATATACATATTCATATTTTACTCTAAAATAAATGATCATTCGAAATCTATTGAACGAATTTCAAATACTTTATTTTTGAATGACTGAGCAATCAAGAGGTTTTAAGTGATATTTATGTAGCTTTAAAATTGTTTTTTAGTCATTCAGTAAATATTTACCGGAGATAAAGCCTAAATCTGGCTCCTGACATAAGACCAATCCATTCTATACTGTTAATGTAATCCCCTCTGAGGGGAAGAGAATGGAAAGGAATTAGATGACATCATTCCCATGAACTGAAGGGTACCTTCCCTTCATACTCATTTATGACATGGAGGAAATAGCATGTCATAATATTATTACCAATTAATATTACCTGCAACTTGAGTCATTTTATCATAAAACTAATTCTGTTCCTAGTTAATTCCATAATTGTTTGTCTCATTTTACCTTATTTCATAAAGGATAAATACTCTATCAGCTCTCGATCAGTTGTCTCTTACATCCTTTAAAAATCTTTGGAACTGATGTTGCATTCCAGAGGGGCTCAGATACCATTACATCTTAACGTAGTAGAGAAGGGATAAATGTCCAATAGTTCTTGCAGGGAAAAGAAAAAAAATGAAGACAAAAGAAACTTTGTCTATTTTTCTGAAAAACTCTTGGTCCTTGTGGGGAGTTCCTGGGAAAATCCTGGAAAGAAGCATTACACACTAGAGTTTATCAATAGTGATATAGTGAATGGAACATTGAATCAAAACAGAAGGCCCTACAGAAGCAGATGTCAAGAAATCAAAAGACATATTATATTGGGCAAATCTACTGCACAAGACCGTTTTAAAATCTTAAAAAGCAAAGATACCATTTTGATGACAAAGTTACGCCTAACCCAAGCGATATTCTCAATCGCTTCATATGCATGTAAAAGCTGGACAATGAAAAAGGAAGACCAAAGAAGAATTGATTGTGTTTGGACTGTGGAGCAGGCAAACAATATTGAATATACCATGGGCTGCCAGCAGAATGAACAAGTCAGTTTTGGAGGAAGTACAGCTGGAATGTGCCTTAGAAGCAAGGATGGCAAGACTTCGTTTTGCTTACTTTGAACATGTCATCAGGAGGGACCAATCCCTGGAGGAGGACATCATGCTTGCTAAAGAAGAGGCAAGGAAAAAGAGGAAGACCTTCAATGAGATGGATTGATATAGCGGCTCAAACATACTGTTATGGATTGAACTGTGTCCCCCAAAGATGAGTGTTAATTTGGCTGGGACATGTTTTTCAGTATTGTGTGATTGTCCACCATTTTGTCATCTGATTCGATTTTCCTATGTGCTGTAAATCCTGCCTCTATGAAGTTAATGAGGTGGGTTTATTGGCAGTTATATTAATAAGACAGGACCCAGTCTACAAGATTAAGTTTTGTCTTAAATCAATCTCTTTTGAGATATAAAAGAGAAAAGCGAGCAGAGAGACAGGGGGACATCCTACTGCCAATAATGCAGAACCAGGAGAGGAGTGTGTCCTTTAGACCCAAGGTCTCTGCACTGAGAAGCTCCTAGGACAGAGGAAGATTGATGACAAGGACTTTCCTCCAGAGCCAACAGAGAAGAAAGTCTTCTCCTGGAGTTGGCACTGTGAATTTGGACTTCTAGCCTCCTAAATTGTGAGAAAATAAACTTCTGTTTGTTAAAGCCATCAACTTGTGGTATTTCTGTTATAGCAGCACTAGATAACTAAGACACATACCAATGATCATGAAGATGGCACAGGCCTGGGCAACAGTTTGTTCTGTCGTATATAAGGTTTTTAGGAGTTGGAGGTGATTTGATGGCAACTAATAACAACAGGCAGTAAAAGTTAAGGTGCTCGCTTATTTATTAATGCATTCAAAAATATTTACTGAAAACTATATCTTTTTCTAAGCACTGGAACTGAAAGATGAAAACACTTGTTCTCTGAATTCAAAAAATTTAGAGTCTAGCTGGAAAGTAGACTTGAGCCTTTGTGCCCACCTGTTGTTGTTGTTGTTGTTCTTGGGTGTTGTCGAGTCAATTCTGACTCATAGTGACCCTGTATACAACAGAACGAAACACTGCCCGGTCCTGCACCATCTTCACAATCGTTGTCACGCTTGAGTGCATCGTTGCAGCTTCTGTGTCAATCCATCTCATTGAGGGTCTTCATCTTTTTCGCTGACCCTGTACTTTACCAAGCATGACGTTCTTCTCCAGGGACTGATCCCTTCTGATAACACCTCCAAAGTATGTGAAACGTAGTCTCGCCATCTTTGCTTCTAAGGAGAATTCTGGTTGTACTTCTTCAAAGACAGATTTGTTCATTCTTTTGGCAGTCCATGGTATATTCAATATTCTTCTCCAACACCAAATTCAAAGGCATCAATTCTTCTTCAGACTTTCTTACTCTTGGGTGCCCACCTAGGGGAGTATTTTAAAGGTGTGCTACTTCTCTGCCTAGGTGTAGGAATGTAAAACCTCATCTAGTAATAGTTTTTCCTTTTGGGAAAAATCATTTCAGTTGATTCCACTAGTTGTGCAAAAGCAAGTCAAAAATCATCCTTGTTCTAAGCAAAGAGAAAACAGACTTTTAAAATTGTGCTTGGCTTACAAAAATCTACCTCTTGACACATGGTGCTCTGTAGGAAGGTGGAGCAACTTGCATCATGAACCTAGGAGCACCAGGACAGGTAAGAAGAAAGAACCTGACATGGGGAGGTATGGTGGCATTCAGGACTAGAGTGGTTCTCTGGTCCTTCCCAAGTCCATTGTTATTTATGCAGCAAAGACTACCATGCAGTACTCAGCTTTCCTAATAAGAAAAGCAAGAAAGGACATTCCTCTCTGGGGTTGGGCAGTGGTCTGTTTGTGATCCCTGGTGTCTCTGAGGTCTGCACAGATTTGTGAGACTCTGGCTCCTCTTTGCACACCATATCATCAAAGATAGAGTCCACAATGATTTCCTTCATGATGATTCAGCTCTAATTTTAATCTGAGAGTCTTAACTAGATTGTAATGCAGACATGCACAGCTAAATGGGCAAGCTTGTTTTCAGGTCACATAAAGTCAGATGTACAAGAAATATTATTCTCTTCAGTTTCATATACCAGAGATTATAAATTAATTTCTATGATGAGCTCTGGAATTTAGAAATATTCAGGGTAATTTAGGAATAATCTTTAGAGGGATTCTTTATCTTGACTGTTCATTTATTTTTGAAGATTATATAGAAAATTTTTTAGCAAAGAAAAATTTGAACCTATATCATAGAACACTGTTTATCAAAGTGTGGTTTGCAAGAAAACTAGCATCAGATTCATATAACTAACTTTTCATACATTCTGATTTCTTGGCCCTGCCCTGGACCTATTGAATTAAAATCTCTGCAGCAAGGATTTAAAAATATTCCTTTTTAACAAATCTTCTGCTAATTCTTATACCTCTTGTAGTCTTAGAAGCAATTCGTTTAACATGCTTGCTTTAAGTTTATTGAACATTGCTAATGTTTAAATACTTAAATGTTGATATATAACTTGTATTTATAGTTGCTGTGGATTGACTTACGTCCCTCCCAAAGGATACGTTGAAGCTCTAACCCCTCTACCTGTGAATATGACCTTTTTTGGGGGAAATGGGGCTTTTCTTTGCAGATGTTAGTTTTGTTAATGAAGTCATACTAGGCTAGGGTGGGTCCTAATCCTAATCCCTTCTTATAAAAGAGAAGGGCAGGCATGGAAGGAGAGTCACGCACAGAGGGAAGAAAGCATGTGAAGATCTGTCTACAAGCCAATGAAGGCTAAGGCTTGCCAGCAGCCAGTAGAAACGAAGGAAGAGGCCTTTCTCAGAGCCCTCAGAAGGAATCAACACAGCAGAGACACAGACTTTTCCACTCCAGAACGGTGAGAAAATACATTTCTGTTCTTTCAAGCCATCCAGTTTGTAATGGCAGTCCTAGAAAACTAAGACGATAGCCATAAAGTGTATATATGGTTATAATCCTGTTGGTGTAGAGACTAGATAATTCATGTGGACTGGATGAAAAGCATGTTTTAGAGCTTGAATCATACATGCCTTTAACCCAGTACTGACCTATGGTAAATGTATAGCTAAACCCTCAGATAATTTTCAAGGAAGTAAGCAAATCTCCTTGGAGCCCTGGTGGCAAAGTGGTTAAGCATTCAGCTGCTAACCAAAAACTTGACAGTTCGAATCCACCAGCCACTACTTGGAAACCCTCTGGGGCAGTTCTACTCTGTCCTATAGGGTTGTTATGAGTCAGAATCCACTCAACGACAATGGGTTTTGGGTTAAGCAAATCTCTTTAGGAGTGAAAACTAAAAAGCTATGGTTTTGCATTGCTTAGAATCCTAAGATTGTTTTTGCCTGCTGCATTTGGATTACACACTCAGACAGACAGAAGGAAATGAAATACTTAGACTACTTTGCAACCATCACAATGGGCTCACCTTCCATTGTGGAGTTTTATGTAAACTAAAAGCCATGACAATCTGAACGCTATTGTGGAATTAGAGCTACTGTGCCTTCAGTGATGGATGTCTTCTTGGAAATGGTTGGGTGTACAGTATATGAAAGATGAGCTCTGAGGCAGAAGAGTGCTTTAAAGTCATACTAGGATGGCTTTAGTAGAGTGAAAATTCTGCTTTCATTCTTAAATTTGAGTTTTTATTGTAAACTTAACCAAAGAAGAATGCTCACACATGTTAGATGAAGGGAGATCCTGACATAAGGCAAAGTTTTCTGGTTGTTGGGTTTCCCCAAGAAGGAATGTCCCACTTGGGAGGTCCTACCATAAGCGATTATGGTTCTGTTAAATGATCAGTGGAAAAAAGTACACATTTTATCCAAAAACATTTATATTGTGAATGAGCAACAGAGCAGTGAAATCAACAACTCAACAAAGCCAAAGCTTTAGGAACATAGTCTTCACATTTTCTTCTTAATGAGCTAACTGGGCTTCACAAAACAAAACATTTGTCTGCAGGTCAAGAGATTTATTTCTCTTTGCTAAACAGCGAGGCACTTCCTAACCTCCCGACAACCATATGTGGCTGTCAGCTGCTTCTCCGGCTGTGAAGGTGTCACATACTGAGTTATCTCTCCTCCCACACTCCATTCCACTTTGGGGTCAACACTACACATTTATGGAATTACTAACTGTGTTGAATAGTGTAGCTTTTGACCACATAACTGAATTTTTCTCCATGCACAAAAGTAATTGGCCATAAGGGGCCCAGGTCTCTATCTTGGTCTCATTAGCACCAAGATTTAACTAAATGGCCCAAATGACCCATAGCTGGAGCCACAGTCTTCACCAAATGGGAAGATGAAAGTTGTTGGCAGCATTCACCATTCATTAAGTTACTTCATGGTGGCTAAAACTCAGGAGGCCATTGATTTGAGGGGAACCTGCTGGAGAAGTTCTCAGATTCCTTCCAATTTGGCATCCTGCATTTTTATGATATACTTAAGATTGTTGAATAAGAAACTATATGGCATATCAAAGACACCCCACTGAAAGTCAGTTAGCTGATACAATGCTATAAAAGATGAGGCACAACTCCAAAAATATTAACTGAAGGGAAAATAATAGAGACTGGCTTCACACGTAGGCTATTCAGACACAGGACAATTCATTTTTAGAAAACGTTCTGGGTAGCCAAGAAAGCACTGAGCTATGTGAGGTCCACTCAAGTGGGAGCAAAATATGGGAAGGGAAGTAGCAATGGGGTGAAACTCATGGTTTCCTGAGGACATATGATGTGCTATAGGCTGAGTTAAATATGGTAGATATGATGATGAACAAGTTGGGTCACTGGGAAAGAGCCTAACCTAGTGGGCAGAGATAAATATTTATGAGCCTAGTTTGCATTGTTTTTGTCTACTACATATTTTGTCTGTTGCCTCAGGAATGTGTGTGTGTGTGTGTGTGTGTGTGAGACAGTTGTCAGTTCCTAGAAAAGTAGAGTTGGGGAGAAGTCGGCAGACAAAATTTCTCCAGTATAATCCAGCTGATTTGACACTTACAGTGGGTCCTCCCTCAAGTTTTTCCCTTCTTTAAATTTCTTTCACTGTGAACACACAGAGTCACTGTAACAAAAAGAACTGATTGATGTTCAGTCATTTCAGGAGGTAGCATATGATCAAGAAATGAAGGTACTGAAGGAAGAAGTCCAAGCTGCACTGAAGGCATTGGTGAAAAACAAGGCTCCAGGAATTGATGGCATATCACATGAGATGTTTCAACAAACAGATGCAGTGCTGGAAGTGCTCACTTGTCTATTCCAAGAAATTTGGAAAACAGCTACCTGGCCAACTGATTGGAAGAAATCCATATTTATGCCTATTCCCAAGAAAAGTGATTCAACTGAATGTGCAAATTATCGAACAGTATCATCCTCAAGTAAAATTTTGCTGAAGATCATTCAAAAGCAGCTGCAGCAGTATATTCACAGGGAACTGACAGAAATTCAAGCCACATTTAGAAGAGGACATGGGATGTCATTGCTGATGTCAGATGGATCCGGGCTGAACTCAGAGAATACCAGAAAGATATTTACCTGTGTTTTATTGACCATGCAAAGACATTCAACTGTGTGGATCATAATAAATTATGGATAACATTGCAAAGAATGGGAATTCCAAAACACTTAATAGTGCTCCTGAGGAACCTGTACTTAAATCAAGAGACAGTCCTTCGAACAGAACAAGGGGATACTGTGTGGTTTAAAGTTAGTAAAGGTATGTGTCAGGGTTGTATCCTTTCACCGTACTTATTTAATCTGTATGCTGAGCATATATTCCGAGAAGCTGGACTATGTGAAGCAGAGGGCATCAGGGTTGGAGGAAGACTCATTAACAACCTGCATTATGCAGATGACACAACCTTGTTCGCTGAAAGTGAAGAGGACTTGAAACACTTATTGATGAAGATCAAATACCACAACTTTCAGTATGGATTACACCTCAACATAAAGAAAACAAAAATCCTCACAACTGGACCAATGAGCAACATTATGAAAAATGGAGAAAAGATTCAAGTTGTCAAGTATTTCATTTTACTTGGATCTACAATCAACACTCATGGAAGCAGCAGTCAAAAAATCAAACAAGACATTGCATTAAGCAGATATGCTGCAAAAGACTTCTTTAAAGTGTTGAAAAGCAAAGATGTCACCTTGAAGACTAAGGTGCGCCCCTGACACAAGCCATGGTGTTTTCAATCGCCTCCTATGCATATGAAAGCTGGAAGACGAATAAGGAAGACTGAAGAATTGACACCTTTGAATTGCGATGTTGGAGAAGAATACTGAATATACCGTGGATTGCTAAAAGAATGAACAGATCTGTCTTGGAAGAAGTATAGCCAGAATGCTCCTTAGAAGCAAGGATGGCCAGGCTACATCTCACATACTTTGGACAATGTTATGAGGAAGGGTCAGTCCCTGGAGAAGTACACTGTCATGGATTGAATTGTGTCCCCCAGAAAATGTGTGTAACACCTTGGCTAGGTCATGATTCCCAGTATTGTATGATTGTGTTATCTGATGTGATTTCCTTATGTGTTGTAAACTCTATCACTATGATGAGATTACATGTGATATCCTCATGTGTTATAAATTCTATCACTGTGATGAGGTTATACTCATGAGGTTGACAAGATTAGTGTCTTAATGCAATCTCTTTTGAGATATAAAAGAGAGAAGTGAGCAGAGACACATGGGAACCTCATACTACCAAGAAAGCAGTGCCAGGAGCAGAGCGTGTCCTTTGAACCTGAGGTTCCTGCACAGAGAAGCTCCCAGACCAAAGGAAGATTGATGACACAGACCTTTCTCCAGAGCCAATGGAGAAAGCGTTCCCCTGGAGCTGATGCCCTGAATTTGGGCTTGTAGCATACTGGACTGTGAGAGAATAAATTTCTCTTTGTAAAGCCATCCACTTGTGGTATTTCTGTTGGAGCAGCACTAAAATGACTGAGACATACATCATGCTTGGCAAAGTAGAGGGTCAGCAAAAAAGAGGAAGACCCTCAACAAGATGGATTGACACAGTGGCTGCAACAATGGGCTCAAGCATAACAACGATTGTGAGGATGGAGCAGGATCAGACAGTGTTTTTTTCTGTTGTACATAGGGTCGCTATGAATCAGAACTGACTCGATGGCACCTAACAACAACAGCAACAATGTATACCAGTTGCCGTGGAGTAGACTCTGACTTATGGCAACCCCGTGTGTGTCAGAATAGAACTGTGCTCCATAGGATTTTCAATGGATGATTTTTTGGAAGGAGGTTGTCAGGACTTTCTTCCCAGGCACCTCTGTGTGGACTCAAACTTCCAATCTTTTGGTTAGCAGCCATGTATGTGAAGCTTTTGTCAAAGATCAAATTGTATCCCCAAAAAATATGTGTCAACTTTGTTAGGCCATGATTCCCAGTGTTGTGTGGTTGTTCTCCATTTCGTGATTGATGTAAGTTTCCTATGCGTTATAAATCCTAATCTCTGCCTGTGGTTAATGAGGAAAGGTTGGGTTATGTTAAAGAGGATTAGGGTGGGATGTAACACCCTTTCTCAGGTCACATCCCAGATCCAATGTAAAAGGAGTTTCCCTGGGGTATGGCCTACATCACCTTTTATTTTATAAGAGATAAAAGGAAAGAGAAGTGAGCAGAGAGTGAGGAACTCATACCACCAAGAAAGCAACACCGGGAGCAGAGTGCATCCTTTGGACCTGAGATTCCTGTTTGGAGTTGCTCCTAGACCGTGGGAAAATTGATAACAAGGACCTTTCTCCCCAGTCGACAGAGAGAGAAAGCCTTCCCCTGGAGCTGCCACCTTGAATTTGGACTTCTAGCCTACCAGACTGTGAGAAAATAAACTTCTGTTTGTTGAAAGCATCCACTTGTGGTATTTCTGTTATAGTGGCACTAGATAACTAAGACACAGTTTACATCACCTAGAGACTCCTTCACTTTGTATACCAGGTGGCTAATTCTATTTAACCTTGTACATAAGGTACTTAGCATGTTGTTGTTGTTAGGTGCTATCAAGTCAGTTCAGACTCATAGCTACCCTGTCTATGTACAACAGAACAAAGCATTGCCTGGTCCAGCACCATCTTCACAATCATTGCTATGCTTGAGCACATTATTGCAGGCACTGGATCAGTCTATCTCACTGAAGAGTCTTCTTTTTCAATGATGCTCTACTTTATCAAACATGATGTCCTTCTCCAGAGATTGATCCCTCCTGATAAAGTGTTCAAAGTAAGTGAGACGAAGTCTTGCCATCCTTGCTTCTAAAACAGATTTGTTCATTCTTCTGGCAGTCCATGGTATACTCAATGTTCTTAGCCTACATCACAATTCAAATACATCAATTCTTCTTCAGTCTTCCTTATTCATTGTCCAGCTTTTGCATGCATATGAGGCATTTGAAAATACCATGGCTTGAGTCAGGTGCATCTTAGTACTTAGCATACAGTAAGCCAAAATAAACGTTCATTACAGGAAAATATACCTGAATTTTCTGAAAGCATTTTAATGACCATGAACTTCCTCAAAATAGAAACTCAAGGAAAATATATCTCTTCATTACCACCATTATTATAGGAGAAATGGATAACTGGTTTTATTAGAAACTTGAAGTAATTAGCAACATTATTGATAAACCACAACTATTGTGCTGATAAGAATTAAGTGGCTTAATTTAATGAATAATTTTTCTATATACAGCACCTATGACTCATTCTACAATTATGTTCATAGGAATACACATATATTTGGAACTTCTGATGCTCCAAATGATATGAAAAAAAGTTTAAATGGATCATTGCAGCAGCAACTTTAAGTATATTTGTATATAGTTGATTATTCAAATTATAAAATAAAGTATAAATGCCATTCAGCTGGTTCCCACTCATAGCGACCCTATGAATGAAACACTGCCCAGTCCTGCACCGTCCCCGAAATCGTTGCTGTATTTGAGCCTGTCTTTGCAGCCAGCCACTGTGCCAATCCACCTCGTTGAGGCTCTTACTCTTTTTTGATGACGATCTTCCTTAACAAGCATTATGTCCTTCTAGAGGGACTGGTCCCTTCTGGTCACATGTCCAAAGTATGTGATATGTAGTCACATCGTCCTGGCTTCCAAGGAGCACTCTGGCTGTATTCTTCCAAGACAGACTTGTCAGTTCTTCTGGCAGTCCATGGTATATTCAATATTCTTCACCAACACCATAATTCAAAGGCATCATTTCTTCCACCTTCTTTTTTCATTGTCCAGCTTCACATGCATATGAAGTGATTGAAAATATCATGACTTGGGTCAGGCACACCTAAGTCCTCAAAGTGATATCTTTGCTTTTCAAGAACTAAAAGAAGTCTTTCGGAGTGGACTTGCCCAATGTAATGCGTCATTTGATTTCTTGACTGTTGCTTCCATAGGCATTGATTGTGGACCCATGAAATCCTTGACAACTTCAATATTTTCTCCACTTATCATGATGTTGCTTATTGATACAGTTGTGAGGATTTTTGTTTTCTTTATGTTGAAGTGTAATCCATACCGAAGGCTATAGTCTTTGATCTTCATCAGTAAGTGCTTCAAATCCTCTTCACTTTCAGCAAGCAAGGTTGTGTCATCTGCATATCACAGGTTGTTGATGAATCTTCCTCCAATCCTGATGCCCTCTGCTTCACATAATCCAGCTTCTTGGAATATTTGCTCTGCATACAGATTGCATAACTATGGTGAAAGGATACAACCTTAACACACATCTTTCGTGATTTTAAACCATACAGTTTCCCCTTGTTCTGTTCAAACGACTGTCTCTTGATCTTTGTACAGATTCCAAATGAGCACAATTAAGTGTTCTGGAATTCCCATTCTTCACAATGTTATCCATAATTTGTTATTATCCACACAGTTAATGTCTTTGCATAGTCAATAAAACACAGGTAAACATCCTTCTGGTATTCTGTTTTCAGCCAAGATCTATTTAACATCAGCAATGATATCCCTAGTTCCATATCCTCTTCTGAACTCAGAGTTAATTTTTGACAGTTCCCTGTTGATGTATTTCTGCAACCATTTTTGAATTATCTTCAGCAAAATTTTACTTCCCTGTGATATTAATGATACTGTTTTATAATTTCCACATTTTGTTGGATCACCTTTATTTGGAATCGACACAAATATGGATCTCTTCCAATCTGTTGACCAGGTAGCTATCTTCCAAATTTCTTAGTCTAGAAGAGTTAGCACCTCCATTTTCTGAAACATCTCAGTTGGTATTTCATCAATTCCTGGAGCCTTGTTTTTCACTAATTCCTCAGTACAGCTTGGACTTGCTCCTTCAAAATCATGGGTTCTTGATCATATGCTACCTCCTGAAATTGTTGAACATCATTGACCAATTGTTTGGTGCAGTGACTCTGTGTATTCCTTCCATCTTTCTTTGATGCTTTCTGTGTCATTCAATATATTTGCCCATAGAATCCTTCAAAATTGCTACTTGAGGCTTGAATTTTTTTTCGTCAGTTCTTTCAGCTTGAGAAATGCTTAGAGTATTCTTTCTTTTTGGTTTTCTAACTCCTGGTCTTTGCACTTTTCGTTATAATACTTTACTTTGTCTTCTTGAGCTACCCTTTGAAATCATCTGTTCATCTCTTTTACTTCATCGTTTGTTCCATTAGCTTTAGCTGCTCTATGTTCAAGAGCATGTTTCACAGTCTTTTCTGACATTCATCTTTGTCTTTTCTTTCTTTTCTGTCTTTGTAATGTCTTTTGCTTTCTTCATGTATGAAGAAAGATAGAAAAATCTATAAATAGATTCCTTTAGCTTTTATAATGTGAAAACTGATTATACTTGTATCATGGCAAAGAAGACATATATTCAAGAAAAAAAAGTCCATTTAAGTAAATCTAACAGTGATTGTTCTACACACGAGAGTACATCAATAGTGCAGACTCCCATTTTTACTGCTTCCCCAGGAAATGGCACCACCTGTCCCCCGGGACAATCTGAACACCTGTGAGTCCTCCATCACAGGTCCTCCATCTCCCTCATTACCCATGTCCATTAAATCCATGCCCCCTCTCCACTTTAGTGTCATCACCACAACTCAAGGCAGCATCCTCATTTAAGTCACATGAACAGACTCTTAACTGTACTTCCCGTTTCCATGATAATCCCAATCCCAGTGATTTCTTCTCCACACTAACAACATGCTTCTGATCATGCCACCCACACCTTGTCTATGTCTCTTTGCTGCTTTCTTATATTGCTTTTTGGATAAAATCCAGTCTCCCGCAGTGACCTGTCCACCTCTGCAGTCTCATCTGTGATCCCCTTGAGCTCTCCAGCCCACCCATAGCATTCTCCTCTTGCATTCTGAAAACACTTTATCTCAAGTCTCCATCTTTGCATTTGATTTTCCTTCTGCCTACACCACTCTTCCCCTCCCTTGACAGGCTGAATCCTTTTCAACTTCAGCATGTAGCTTAAGGATAACTCCTCGGAGGAGCTTTCCTTGAGCACTCAATCGTTGTTGTCATTGCATGCAGTTTATTTCATCCTCAACAGTTATCATGAGGAGCATTTATACATTGCCTGGTTACTTAGTAGGTGTGTTCTTTGTCTCTCTCACTAGAATCTAAGTTTCCTAAGGGCAGAAACTTCCTGTTTTAGCTACTACCAAATATTCAATTATTTGCACAATGGCTGGAACTTGGTGGGCAACTAACAACTCTTTGCTAAAAGAATGATTTAGAAATGCAAAACAACCACATAATTACAATTATTACACCTGCAAAGAAGAAAGAGTACCTGATCTTATAAGAAGATGAACAAGCACTTTGTGCTCAAAAGCTTGAAGTCTAGTTGCTTATTTACATATGCTAAAAAAAAAAAAGCCCATTTTTCAATGTCAATACTGATAAATTAAGTAACCACAAAGCGCTTAGTGTTGTTGGGGATCTGCAGGACAAAATAGGAAGTGAATTCATATAAAGTACACCAGGTCACAGGCACCCACTCTGGTATGATTTCTCCAGATGTATAAATCTTTCCCATATGTATATAAACCCATAACCTGAAGCTGTCCTTTAACTCTTCTTGCGTGTTGTGACAATTTCATGCTTTAGGGATGATCAGACCTATAGAAACAGTGAGGAGATCTAATGATGTTCTAAACAAATAAAGACATATCACTGGACCTAAGAGAAGACCATAACAATATTATTTTGCTAGAGTATAATGGAATCATAGAGGTTCTTCATTGCCACATTGTTCAATTTTATTACCCCAAATCTGGAGTCCCAGGTAATATTATCCCAGATGTTAGTCAGTCATGCTGTCTGAATTAAGTTGGCTCATAATATTCTCTTGTATGTAGAATAATAAGGACTGTAAAGATTAAGTGAAACCATTACAGAAGTGTTATAAATAAACTAACATTAAAAAAAAAAGCTCAATGATTTTAATGCAATTTTTACATTAGGACTAGAGAACAAAAGAGTATGTATTTGAGTCTTTTATTTTTCCTTTGTAAATCAAACATCATTTCAGGGATAATATCCACCCCTTGTACAGAAGACACCAGAAACATAAGGAAATAAATAAGAAAACATTACTCTGAGTGAGCAAATTATGAGGCCTCAGATTTGTAGAGGATAAAATATATTTTATCCTTGAAAACCCGGCCTATTTGAGGCTGGATGAACCCCTGAAAGTATTGCCTTGAGATAACCTTTGAACTTTAAACCTTAAACCAAAACTATCCCCTGAAGTCTTCTTTGAACGAAAAAGTACTTTATCTTAATTAGTAAAGTATGTCTGCCTTGAGCATTGCGCTCTTTTAAAGAATTATCTATGTGAGATCAAATTGACAATGGCAACTTGAAAGACTGAATGGACAACTTAGGGGGCAGTGCATTTAAGATGATAGTGGTGGAATAATTTGGAAAAGGATAATGAGAATGGTAGCACAACTTGAAGAGTACAATAAATGTCACTGAATTATGCTGTAGAAGTTGCTGAAATGGTGTATCTTTGGCTGTGTACTTTTTTTTTTAATATTTTATTGTACTTCAGGTGAAGGCTTACAGAACAAATAGTTTCTCATGAACCAGTAGTACACATATTGTTTTATGACATTAGTTAACAACCCCACAACATATTAACCCTCTAAATTCTCAACCTTTTTTTTTTTTTTTTTTTTGGTGAAAATACACATAGCCAAAGATACACTGTTTCAAAAATTTCTACATACACAGTTCAGTGACATTGACTATGCTCTTCCAATTGTGCCGTTATTCTCACTTAAGATGAAGGCTTACAGAACAAAATAGTCTCTCATTTAACAGTTAACTACAAATGTTGCACTATGACAATGTTTAACAATCTCATCACATCAACAATATACTTACTCAATCGTGTGTTCCCTATCACCAGCTTCCTTGTCCCCTTCTGCCTTCTGGCCCTTCTCACTGGACTCCTGTACCTCATTAGTCTCATTTGGTTTTATGGGGCTGTCCACTCCCAGGCTGAACGGTGAACATCAGAGGTAAATTTACCACTGAGATAAAAGGGTTTCTGGGACCATACTCTTGAGGTTTCTCCAGTCTCCTTTAGGCCAGTAAATCTGGTCTTTTTTTTTTTTTTTTTTCTTTTGTGAGTTAGAATTATGCTCTACATTCTTCTCCAGCTCTGTCCAGAACCCTCTGTTGTGATCCTGGTCAGAGCAGTCAGCGGTGGTAGCCGGGCACCATCTAGCTGTACTGGACTCAGTCCGGTGGAGGTCTTGGTAGCTGTGGACAATTAGTCCTTCGGACTAATCTTTTCCTTGTATCCTGTTCTCTTCATTCTCCCTTGCTCCAGAAGGGATGAGACCAGTGGAGTATCTTAGATGGCCGCTCACAGGCTTTTAAGACCCCAGACACTACTCACCAAGGTAGAATGTAGAGCATTGTCTTTATAAGTAGTGTCATGCCAATTGAGCTAGATGTTCCCCGAGACCAAGGTCCCCACAGCCCTCCTCCCAGCAACTCAGTCCCTCAGGGAGTTTGGATGTGTCTATGGGGCTTCCATGAACTTTCCATGTACAGGTTGTGCTAGTTTCCCCTGTATTGTGTACTGTCTCACCCTTCAACTAAAATACCACTTATCTATTGCCTGTTTAGTATTTCATCCCCACCCCTCCCATCCCTGATAACCAACAAAGATTGTTACATTTTGCGTGTGAACTTTTTCATGGGTTTTTACAATAGAGGTCTCATATAATATTTGTCCTTTTGTGATTGACTTATTTCACTCAGCATAATGTCCTCCAGTTTCATCCATGTTAGGAGAGGGTTCAAAGATTCGTTGTTGTTCTTTCTCGTTGCATAGTACTCCATTGTGTGTATGTACCATGGTTTGTTTATCCATTCATCTGTTGATGGGCACCTGCGTTGTTTCCATCGTTTTGCTATTGTGAACAATGCTGCCATGAACATAGGTGTGCATATGTCTATTTGAGTGACTACTCTTATTTCCCTAGGATATATTACTAGGAATGGGATTGCTGGATCAAATGGTATGTCTATTTCTAGCTTTCTGAGGAAGTGCCATATCATTTTCAAAAATGGTTGTATCATTTTGCATTCCCACCAGCAGTGCATAAGAGTTCCCATCTCCCCGCAGCCCCTCCAACATTTGTTATTTCCAGTGTTTTTGATTTGTGCCAGTAATGCCGGGGTGAGATGGTATCTCATTGTGGTTTTAATTTGCATTTCTCTAATGGCTAGTGATGGCGAGCATTTCTTGATGTGTCTGTTGGCCATTTGAATGTCTTCTTTGGTGAAGTGTCTGTTCATTTCCTTTGCCCATTTTTTAATAGGATTATTTGTCTTTTTGTTGTAGAGGTGTTGGATTTTCTTGTAGATTATGGAGATTAGACCTTTGTCTGACTTGTACTGTCCAAAATTTTTTTCCCAGTCTGTAGGTTCTCTTTTTACTCTTTTGGTGAAGTCTTTTGAAGAGCATAGATGTTTGATTTTTAGAAGATTCCAGTTATCTAGCTTATCTGTTGGAGTTTGTGTGTTGATGGTTATGGTTTGTATCCTGTCAATGCCATGTATTAAGGCATGAAGTGTTGGTCCTATTTTTTCATTTATGAGCTTTATAGTTTTAGCTTTATATTCAGGTCTTTGATCCATTTTGAAGTCGTTTTTGTATACAGTGTGAGGTATGGGTCCTGTTTCATTTTTTTGCAGATGGATATCCAGTTTTGCCAGCACCATTTGTTAAAAAGACTGTCTTTTCCCCATTTGATGGACTTTGGGCCCTTGTCGAAGATCAGGTGACCGTAGGTGGATGGATTTACATCTGGGTTCTTAATTCTGTTCCATTGGTCAATGTATCTGTCATTGTACCAGTACCAGGCTGTTTTGACTACTGTAGCTGTATAGTAGTTTCTGAAGTCAGGGAGTGTGAGTCCTCCAACTTTATTCTTCTTCTTCAGTAGTGCTTTACTTATTCGGGGCTTCTTCCCTTTCCATATAAAGTTAATTATTAGTTTTTACATCTCTTTGAAGAATATTGCTGGTATTTGGATCGGGATTGCATTGTATTTGTAAATTGCTTTGGGTAGAATTGCCGTTTTCACAATGTTGAGTCTGCCTATCCATGAGCATGGTATGTTTTTCCATTTATGTAGATCCCTTTGGGTGTCATGCAGTAGTGTTTTATAGTTTTCTTTGTATAGGTCTTTTACATCCCTGGTCAGATTTATTCCTAAGTATTTTATCTTTTTAGGGGCTATTGAAAATGGTATTGATTTCCTGATTTCCTTTTCATCGTTCTCCTTACTGGTGTATAGGAATCCAACTGATTTTTGAATATTTATCTTGTATCCTGCTACTCTGCTAAATCTTTCTATTGGTTCCAGTAGATTTCTCGTGGAGTCTTTAGGGTTTTCTATGTATAATATCATATCATCTGCAAACAGGGACTGTTTAAGTTCTTCATTACCAATTTGGATGCCTTTGATTTCTTTTTCTTGCCTTATTGCTCTAGCTAGGACTTCCAGCACAATGTTAAATAGTAGTGGTGATAAAGGGCGTCCTTGTCTTGTTCCTGTTTTCGAGGGGAATGTTTTCAGCCTCTCTCCATTAAGGACGATCTTGGCCGTTGGTTTTGCATAGATGCCATTTATTATGTTGAGAAATTTCTCTTATATACCTATTTTGTTGAGAGCTTTTATCAGGAATGGGTGTTGGACTTTGTCAAATGCCTTTTCTGCTTCAATTGAGATGATCATGTGATTCTTTTCTTTCCTTTTATTTATGTGGTGGATTACGCTGATTGATTTTTTAATGTTGAACCATCCTTGCATACCTGGTATGAATTCTACTTGGTCGTGGTGTATTATTTTTTTTGATATGATGCTGAATTCTATTGGCTAGAATTTTGTTCAGAATTTTTGCATCTATATTCATGAGAGATATTGGTCTGTAATTTTCTTTTTTTGTGATGTCTTTGCCTGGTTTTAGTATCAGTGTTATGGTGGCTTCATAGAATGAATTTGGAAGTGTTGCTTCCTCTTCTATGCTCTGAAATAGCTTGAGTAGAACTGGTACAAGCTCTTCTGTAAATGTTTTGTAGAATTCTCCAGGGAAGCCATCTGGGCCAGGGTTTTTTTTGGTTGGGAGTTTTTTTTATTACCTTTTCAATCTCTTCTCTTGCTATGGGTCTGTTCAGATTCTCAACATCACTTTGTTGTTGTTTGGGTAGGCTGTATGTTTCTAGAAATTTATCCATTTCCTCTATGTTTTCAAATCTGTTGGAGTATAGTTTTTTATAATATTCTACTATAATCCTTTTTATTTCAGTTGGGTCTGTCGTAATGTCCCCCATTTCATTTCTTATTGGTGTTATTTGTGTCCTCTCCTGTTTTTGTTTTTGTCAGTCTGGCCACTGGTTGGTTGATTTTGTTGATTCTTTCAAAGAACCAACTTTTGGTTTTCTTGATTCTTTCTGTTGTTTTTCTTTTCTCTATTTCATTTATTTCTGCTCTGATCTTTACTATTTCCTTTCTTCTGGTGGTTGTGGGCTTTGTTTGCTGTTCTCTTACTATTTGTTTGAGTTCTGTAGTTAATGTTTTGATTTTGTCCCTTTCTTCTTTTTTGATATGTGCATCTATTGCTATAAATTGTCCTCTGAGGACTGCCTTTGCTGTGTCCCAAAGGTTTTGGTATGATGTATTTTCATTCTCATTTGATTCTAGGAATTTTTTGATTCCATCTCTGATTTCTTCTATTACTCACTGATGTGTAAGCAGGGTATTTTTCAGTTTCCATGTAGTTGATTTTTTATCCTTGCTCTTTCTAGTGTTAATTTCTACACTTGATGGCATTGTGGTCAGAGAAGATTCTTTGAATTATGTCAGCGTTTTGGATCTTGTTAAGGATTGCTCTGTGGCCTAAGATGTGGTCTATTCTGGAGAACGTTCCATGTACATTGGAGAAGAATGTGTACTTTGCAGCGGTTGGATGGTGTGTTCTATATATGTCTATGAGGTCCAGTTGGCTGATTGTGCCCTTTAGGTCTTCTGTATCTTTGCTGTGTTTCTTCTTACTTATTCTGTCCTTTACTGAGAGTGGTGCGTTGAAGTATCCTACCACTATTGTGGAACTGTCAATTTCTCTTTTCAGTGTTGTTAGAGTTTGTTTTATGTATTCTGGAGCCCTATCATTGGGTGCGTAGATGTTTATTATGGTTATGTCTTCATGATGGATCGACCCCTTAATCATTATACAGTGTCCTTCTTTGTCTTTTATGGTAGATTTTGTTTTAAAGTCTATTTTATCTGAGATTAGAATTGCCACTCCTGATCTTTTTTGGTAGTTGTTAGCTTGATATATTTTTTTCCAACCTTTGACTTTTAATAAATTCACATCTTTGTTTCTAAGGTGTGTCTCTTGTAGACAGCATATTGATGGATCCTGTTTTCTTATCCATTCTGTCACTCTCTGTCTCTTTATGGGTGCATTGTGTCCATTTATATTCAGTGTAATTATTGATAGATGTGAGTTTGTTGGTGTAATTTTGTAGTGCTTTTTTTTTTGTGGTGCTGACATTTTCTTTGTTCTTCTTACTCTCTTGTGCTGAGTTACTTTTGTTTGTGGATTTTTTTTTTCATTTCTTTTGTTTTTGTAGGTTTTGTTTTTGCTGAGACTTTATGTTTTTTGTCTTTATTTTTATGAGTTGGTTTGTTAACTTTCTTTGTGGTTACCATGAATTTTTCCCTTATCTTTCTAAGTTTGAAGCGTCTCCCATTACTTTGTATCGCCTTGCCTTCCTCTCCATTAGAAGGTTCTATACCTATGCCGTTTATTCCCTCATTGTTTTGATGTTGTTGTCATCCATCGATTGACTGCTCTGATTCCCTGTCGTATTTCTTTGGGTTTTGGATAGTCCTCGAGAGTTCATTTCCTAGATTAGTATCTGGCTCGTATGATCCTGCGTCCTAGGTCCTGCCTGAGGGCTGAAGCTGTTTGTCCTCAGATCGAAGAACTCCCTTTAATAATTCTTGTAAGTTTGGTTTGACTTTTACATATTCCCTTAGTTTCTGTTTATCTGGAAATGACCTAATTTCACCATCAAATCTGAACAAGAGTTTTGCAGGATATATTATTCTTGGCTGACAATTTTTTTCTTTCAACATTTTATCTATGTCATCCCATCGCCTTCTTGCCTGCGTGGTTTCTGCCGAATAATCTGAGCTTAGTCTTATTGTTTCTCCTCTGTAGGTGACTTCTTGTTTTGCACGTGCTGCTCTCAGGATTCTTTGTTTGTCTTTGGTTTTGGTGAGTGTGAATATGATATGCCTTGGTGATTTTCTTTTGGGGTCTCCTCTGTATGGGGTTAGTTGAGCTTCTTGGATGGCCAGCTTTTCATTTTTCATGATATTGGGGAAGTTTTTTGTCAGCAGTTCCTTAACGATCCTCTCTGTGTTTTCTGTTTTCTCCCCCTGTTCTGGAACTCCAATCACTCGTAAAGTTTTGCTTTAAATTGTGTCCCACATAACTCCCAGGGTGTCTTCATTTTTCTTTGTTCTTTTTTCTGAGTTTTTCTCAAACAGAGTTGTATTCAAGTGTTTGTCTTTAGTTCCACTGATCCTGTCTTCCACGGTTTCAAATCTGCTTCTCATCCCTTCTATGACATCATCTATTTCTGAAATCTTGTTGTTTATCTTTTTGATTTCTAATTGTTGTTTTTGTATAATTTCTAGTTGTGAATTTATTTTGGCATTTTGTTCCTGCATCATCTTCCTGAATTCTTCCAATTTTTTGTCTGTATTTTCCATGAATTGGTCTATTTTTTTCTATTTGTCAGCTTTTTGCCTCAGTTCTTAGAAAATTCCGAGTATTAGAGATTTGAATTCCCTACCAGGTACTTCTAGTGCATTTTCTTCCACAGGAGAGTCATCTGGTGTTTTAATTTGGAAGCCTACTGGAACCATCCTGTCCTGTTTTTGTAAATGTTTTGATAATTGTTTGCTGTTTTCAGGGCATTCATTAGATATTTCTTGCATTTATTGGCTGTAGATTTGTTTGTTTCGTCCCTTTTAAAAAAAAAAATTGACTATGTCTGAGCAGGCAGACTGCATGCTCTTTGTTGTTTGCTTTTCTGTGCATTCAATACTTTTCCCCTCCTTCTCCAACTGGCAGGTTCAGTCACTCAGATATGATACCACAGGGCAGGTCTAGCTGAAGAGGAGCTACTCGGATGGGTTGTTTGTGGAACTCACTACAGCCACCAGGGTGGGTCAGTAATCAGTCCTGGGCAGGTTCCAGTAGGCCATGCCTGCACTGCTTGGTGGTTTGATGTCAAGCGCATGGTGCAGGTAGGCAGGATGTAGTGGGGAGATGGTTATGTGTGGAGCTAAGCTGGATATGGGAGAGAAGAAAGAGGAACAGGAGCCAAAAAAAATTCAAACAAACAAAAAAGAATGCTAGGAAAGCTTGCCACTTGAATGGAGAGATGAGAGACTATGAAATGGAGAAAAACAGAAGGGGGAAGAGGAAGAAAAGAAAATAATGAACAAATAAAAATCAGAAAGGTTAAAGAACCGCAAAGTTCCCAGAGATACCACCGATGCAGTTATGAGGTCTGGGGAAGTCGCTGTCTTGTGTTACAGCACAGCCTGGCCAGAAGATGCAGAGGCATACAATGCCTGGTATTCAGGGATCAGAAAGAGAAGTAAGATATAGAGAGATGAGAAACTGAGTAATGAAGAAAGACAAAACAGAAAAAGAGGGAAAAGAAAACAAAACAAATCAAAAAAAAAAAAAAAGAACAAGAAAGGCTGCCCAAAAAAAAAAAAAAAAGGAAAAAAAGAAAAAGAAAAAACCAACGAGAAAAGAAATGTCCTCAGGGATCCTTCTGCCCTTCTGTGGAAGCCGAAGGGGAGTCTCCCTGGCTCGAAGCTCCGCCTGGCTAGAAAGGGCTCCCAACTGAAGAAAAGGAAAAGAAAACAGACAAACAATTAAAAACGAAGAAAAGCCCCTGGATCCCACCAGCGCAGTAGCCCAGACTGGGAAGCAGCTCCACACTCGAATGGAGCTCTGCAGCCCCTCAGGAAAAAGCAAAGATTGTGCCCGGAGCCAGGCACTCGAGCGAAAAGAGGGGGAGGCTGTGAGAGGCAAGCAAGACATCCAAAGAAGCAGAAGGAAAAAAAAAAAAAAAAAAAACACCAGTAGCCAACAAATGGCACTCAGAGAGCCAGCCAGTGCAGGTTGGTGTTTCTGGACAAGAGACTATGTCCATGGGAAGCAGAGGAGGCCGAGTGTGGGCGAAGAAGCGTGGAGAGTGGGAAAGCATGTATCACAAATTGCCGGCACTCTGGAGCCCCTCAAGAAGAAGCGAAGGTGGCACACGGAGCCAGGCACTCAAGTGAAAGTAGGGGGAGGTGGCGAGATGCAAGTGAGAAATCAAAAGAAGCAGAAAAAGAAAAAAAAAAAGCAACACCAGCAGCCAGCAAATGGCACCCAGAGAGCTGCCCGCTGGGTGTTTGGAATCCAAGCAGCCAGCGCCTCCCGGTCAAGAGACCATGGCCGCAGGAAGAAGAGGAACAAATGAACAAAAGCCCTGGGATTCCACCAGCGTAGCAGCCCAGACCAGGAAGCACCTGCACACTCAAATGGAGCCCCGCAGCCCTGCAGAAAGAAGCAAAGATGGTGCTTTGAGCCAGGCACTCGAGCGAAAGGAGGGGGAGGCGGCGAGAGGCAGGTGACAAATCAACAGAAGCAGAAAAAAAAAAGCAACACTAGCAGCCAACAAATGGCACCCAGAGAGCCACCCGCTTGGGTGTGTGGAATCCAAGCAGCCGGCACTTCCCAGTCAAGAGACTGTGGCCGCGGGAAGCAGAGGAGCCCGAGCTGGGGTGAAGAGGGGTGGGGGGTGGGAAAGCGCACTCCACAAATTACCGGCTGTTTTGTCTCCCACTGGATGCTCCATGAGGCTGCTTTCTTGTACCCCCATTTGCTGGTCTCCGATAGGAGTCCAAGATGGTGGATCTGCGCTGCTTTAGCTGGTAGGGGACCTCTGTATGAATCTCTCCTAGCTCTCCGTTCTCTTTCAGTATTCTCACTCCATTTGGTGCTCAGCTGAATTCTTTATCTCTTCATTTGATTTTCTAGGGTTTCAGGATTGTTGCATTCTCTGTTTGGCTTAGTTATTTGGATCTTTGCTGTGGAGGGATGGCGTGGTGCTTCTGTCTAGAGAGCTATCTTGCTGGAACCTCCTGGCTGTGTACTTTTGTCAAAATAAAAACAAAAATAAAAAGCAGGAAGTCAGTTATATTTTACCACTACTAATGTGATTGAGAAATTCCTTACTCTTAAGCAAACGAAAGTATTTTAATAGTATAAAATTTTAGCCGTTCAACAAATGTTTACTGATTGTCTACAACATGCTAGATATTTACCTAGATGCTGATGATACAGCAGTGAATGTCAGCAACAGACACCTCTGCCCTTCTGGAGCTAATGTTCCAGTGGAAGTACTGTAAGAGCACACACTAATGGATAGTTCCACTGCATTAAGAACTATACATGAATTAATTTATTCAATGCTCATGAGCACTCTTTTATTATCTCCAGTTTTTGGATGAGAGAATGGGAAACATAGAGGTCAATAACTCATCTAAAATCATGGAGTTATTAAGGGTGAAATTCAGGTCCAACATTCTGCCTCCAAAGCTGATGCTCCTTCATATAGTCATTCAATGTTTATTGAGCTCTAACTACGAGCCAGGCAGTGTATTAGGCAATGGAGCTACATCAGTGAGTAAGAGAGACAATGATTCTGGACTTAATGGACCGTAAGTCATCTTGGCCATTACCCTGCTTTGTCTTCATCATGGTGATATCAGCTGACTCAATTTAGGCATGTTCTTTGACTTACACATGGAGATGGTGGGTACCTGCTACAGGATTTAAGTGCAGTTTTTTTTTTTTTTTAATTGTACTTCAGGTGAAGGCTTACAGAACAAATAGTTTCTTATGAAACAGTAGTACATATATTGTTTTATGACATTGGTTAACAACCCCACAACATGTCAACCCTATAACTTCTCAACCTTTTTTTTTTTTTTTTTGGTGAAAATACACATAGCCAAAGATACACCAATTCAAAAATTTCTACATGCACAGTTCAGTGACACTGACTATGCTTTTCCAATTGTGCTGTTATTCTCACTTAAGATGAAGACTTACAGAACAAAATAGTTTCTCATTTAACAGTTACTACAAATGTTGCCCTATGACAAAGGTTAACAATCTCACAACACATCAACAATATCCTTACTCAACCTTGGGTTCCCCATCACCAGCTTCCCTGTCCCCTTCTGCCTCCTGGCCCTTGCCACTGGACTACTGTACCTCATTAGTCTTATTTGGTTTCACAGGGCTGTCCACTCCCAGGCTGAATGGTGAACCTAGGAGATAACTTCACCACTAAGCTAAAAGGGTGTCTGGGGGCCATACTCTTGAGGTTTCTCCAGTCTTCTTTAGGCCAGTAAATCTGGTCTTTTTTTGTAAGTTAGAATTATGTTCTACATCCTTCTCCAGTTCTGTCCAGAACCCTCTGTTGTGATCCTGGTCAGAGCAGTTAGTGGTGGTAGCCGGAAACCATCTAGCTGTACTGGACTCATTCCGGTGGAGGCCTTGGTAGCTGTGGACAATTAGTCCGTCAGACTAATCTTTTCCTTGTATCCTGTTCTCTTCATTCTCCCTTGCTCCCGAAGGGATGAGACCAGTGGAGTATCTTAGATGGCCGCTCACAGGCTTTTAAGACCCCAGACACTACCCACCAAGGTAGAATGTAGAGCATTGTCTTTATAAGTAGTGTCATGCCAATTGAGCTCGATGTTCCCCACAGCCCTCCGTCCAGCAATTCAGTCCCTCAGGGAATTTGGATGTGTCTATGGAGCTTCCATGACCTTTCCTTGTACAAGTTGTGCTAGTTTCGCCTGTATTGTGAACTGTCTCACCCTCCACCCAAGATACCACTTATCTATTGCCTATTTAGTATTTCCCCCCCACCCCTCCCATCCCTGATAACCAACAAAGATAGTTATGTTTTGTGTGTGAACTTTTTCATGGGTTTTTACAATAGAGGTCTCATATAATATTTGTCCTTTTGTGATTGACTTATTTCACTCAGCATAATGTCCTCCAGTTTCATCCATGTTATGAGATGCTTCACAGATTCATTGTTGTTCTTGCTCGTTGCATAATACTCCATTATGTGTATGTACCATAGTTTGTTTATCCATTCATCTGTTGATGGGCAACTAGGTTGTTTCCATCGTTTTGCTATTGTGAACAATGCTGCCATGAACATAGGTGTGCCTATGTCTATTTGAGTGACCAGTCTTATTTCTCCTGTTTTCTTATCCTTTCTGTCACTCTCCATCTCTTTATGGGTGCATTGAGTCCATTTATGTTCAATGTAATTATTGATAGATGTGAGTTTGTTGCTGTCATTTTATAGTGCTTTTTTTTGTGGTGCTGACGTTTTATTTGTTCTTCTTACTCTCTAGTGCTGAGTTACTTTTGTTAGTGGATTTTTTTTTCCATTTCTTTTGTTTCTGTAGGTTTTGTTTTTTCTGAGACTTTATGTTTTTCCTCTTTTTTTTTATGAGTATGTTTGTTAACTTTGTTTGTGGTTACCATGAATTTTACCCTTATCTTTCTAAGTTTGAAGCAGTCTACCATTAGTTGGTATTGCCTTGCTTAAGTGCAGTTTTTGAAATCAAATTGCAATTAAGCTATTGATATTATATAATGATCTCACTTTCAAGTTGTCTTTTACTCTAGTGACAAAATCCCTCTCATAATATAGAATATTATAGAGGAAAATCATAAAGATCTCAAAGAATTCAGCCTTCTCATTAATGGTAAACTGGAGTACTTATAAGGATGTTAATAACTCTGACTTTTTGGGAGGTAGAGTTTGCTAAAATTAGGAAGCAAGGGTCAGCCACTGAGTGTGGTAGGCAGAATAGTGTTCCCCTCACCCTCACCCTCCCCAAAGATGTCCATGTCTTTATCCATGGAACATATAAATATGTTATGCTGCATGACAAGGGGGATTAAAGTAGTAGATGGAATTAAAATTGCTAATCTTCTTATTTTGAGATAGGGAGACTATGCTGGATTATCTGGGTTGGCCCATTGTAATCACAAGCATCCATATAAGTGAAAAAGGGAACAGAAGAGTCAGAGAAGGAGATGTGATGAAGGAAGCAGAGGCAGGAGTGAAGAGATTGCTGGACTTGAAGATGAAAGGGGGCCACAAGTCACAGAATGTAGGTGGCCTCTAGAAGCTGGAAAAGACAAAGGAATGGATTCTCCTGAAGAGCTTTGGGAAGGAAACTCAGTTGTCAGCATAGATCGTCCCTGACTTATGACATATTCTAGTTATGGCAAACTTCACTTAGACTGTTCTTTTTAAAATGATTTGTGTATTTTTTAAACGTATGTACGTATTAAAATATATCTGTATGTTTATATGTAATGTTTCCAACCTCTAAAGACAAAGACTGAATTTATAGATACTGATGATGAAAGACAATAATAACAAAAACTAAAAAAAAAAAAAAAAATGAGGCATTTGACTTACGTCAGAATTGACCTACACCAGAGTCTTGGAAGAGAACACTGTTGTAAGTTGGGGACTACTTGTACCTTTATTTTAACCCAGTAAGACTCATTTCCAGTTTCTACCCTTACCATAAGATGATAAAGTTATGTTTTTGTTTTGTTTTTGTTTTGTATGTACTAAGCTTGTAGTAATTTATTAGAACAGCAATAGGAAACTAATACAGTAAGGAACATAGCTTTCACTCAAGATCATTGCAACAAGAAGTCCTAGAAACCCCTTATGGTTGTATACTTCCTTGCATATTATTTATTTATTTGGTCATATTTTTTCCCCTTTAAGGGTTTAAGGCAATTCACATCTGTTCTAGCCTATCATGCTGCCTTTACTAGTGTCTTATGCTGGGTTCTCTAGAGAAACAAAACCAGTGAAGTGTATATATATATATGTATATATATATATATATATATATACACACACACACAGATAGAGAGAGTTTTATCAGAGATTTATATTGAGAAAATGGCTCATGTAGTTGTAGAGGCTGTCAGATGATCAAGAGCCAGCTGCAGGATCCAGACTGAGCAAAAACCCGTGAGCTTTGCCAGAAAGTCCATCTATATTGGATGCTGGCCACACACCCAAGGAGATTCCCTTTCAATGGATTGGATACTCACAGTAGATACCATCATGAAGGTGATCACATTATATCCTATCTCATCATGGAAGTGATTACATCATTATATGATTGCCAAACTACATCACAATTGCCAAACCACAGAACTTCATGTCCCAGTCAAGTTGACAGACAATCTTGATAATCACTATTACTAAAAATAACTTGCTTTGATTTAGACTTTGCTATGGACAATCACCACCCTCACTCTGTAATTCAGTTCTCTTAAGCAATTGTTAGCATAATCAATTTAAAGAATCACTGGACATTTTCTGTGCAGCCAACAGTTAGATCATTCCATGTATAGACTTTCTAATGTCCTCAGTGAATTATATCTTCTTAAACAGAATCCCAAGAGATAAAAGCTTTCCTGTGTCTGGCCTTTTTATTTTCTGCTTATGCCATATCTACTGAGTTTCAATGTTACTTTGCTTTTGCACATCTGACAACAGTGACTGGTATAAAACAAAAACATCGGAGAACTGGAGATACTATTAAGAAATAAAAGGTGAAATACTGTGTTAAAAATATGGGCAATGTTTAAACATTTGCAGCTGCACGTAATTTAAAAATACAAAGTATGATTTTTAACTGGAATGGATGTTTTACTTCCTTAAAATAGTACAACTCATTGAGTGACTTATTCAAGCTAATGATATTAAGAATTATTTTTTTAATAAAGAAAAAAGAAAAAGAATTACAGAAATCCTATGATCTTCCAGATTGATCTGATTCTCCCAATAAATAGATTTTCCTCCATCATTCACTTCTGTTTGATCTTTAGCATCAGCTATACATTCTCCTGTGTAGCAAAAATGATTTTGTGGGTCCCAAATTATACAGTATTTCCATCTATGTGGAAAGCAAACTACATAAAATAAGCAAACAAAGCCAAAAGTAGTAAACATTGTACAGCTTAAAGAAGGCAGCGATTCCCTCCTAAGGCTACCAACACCCCACAAAGCAAATATGACACAAAATGGTGAATGGTAATATTTTATGTCTTGCAGTTAATGAAAATCATCATTAGCATCAAATTAAGTTTCTCTCAGAGAGGGCAGAAGTCTGTCTTGTAGGGAAGATCTTGAGTAGGGACCTGGGTGGGCAAGAACATTTAGAGAAGGGTAAGGCCCTTAATTTGCCTCCACTGAGCACCAACCATATGCACACCTATCAGTTTGGGACCTTCCTTGCTCATCAGCAGATGGGACACCCTATTGGGAAGCTGGGGAGCAGGAGGTCTGGTTGAGACATTGGGGCAAGTGGTTGCTGCCATGTGTTACTCTCTGGACAGAAGCCTCAGCTCCAGGGAACAGGGTGGGAGCTCCAGTATGCACACAGGTGATGCAGGAGGGAGGAGCTAAGAAAAGCGTCAGGCTCAGCTGTGACGCATTCCAGGGGAACAGCTTTGGTGCATCCTCGGGGAACACCAGACTGCTCCCTGTGTCATCTGAGAGAAGAAGGGACTTAGGTGATACAGACTGTGTATTCGTGGTACGCAGATGTGTGAGTTATTGTTTTTAAGCAGAGAGGGCATAATTGGGTGAGCAGTCACTGGATCCCATGGAGTTTCCTTGGCTGGGCTCATGTAGCCTAGTACTCCAGCTCTGTGCCACCAGGTCAACTAGAGAATCTTTGCTCCCTGCTTGCTGCCCCTGTCCCTGCTATGCTTGTGGTCTGAATTTAGGTGAGTCCCATTCTTAGAGAAAAACAATCCCTGTGCCCTGGGGAGGGCAAGGTTGTCAAAAAAACATAGAAGGTCTCATTATTTGCATAACATACGGTAACCATGTTGTTGTAGTTGTTACTTGTCAGCGAATGGGCTCCTACTCATGGTGACCTTATGTACAATGGAATGAAATGTTGCCTGCTCCTCTGCCATCTTCATGATCAATGGTATATTTGAGTCCTTTGTGTGGCTATTGTGTCAATCCATCTCGTTGAGGGTTTCCCTCGTTTTCACTGCCCCTGTACTTTATCAAACATGATGTCCTTTCCTGGTGACTATTAACCATAGTTCTTGGGAAAGAGGAATTTTCTTTATCACCTGGAATATAAGGGATTTATCTTAAGTATGTAAAAAAAATTACTGATAATTAATTGGTGTTTGTTGTTAGTTGCCACCCAGTCAGCTCTAACTCATGGTGACCTTATGTATAACAGAACAAAACATCACCTGGCCCTGTGTAAATGGTGCTAATTAGGTTATCACACATGGATACGCTACATTAAAAGACTTTAATTTTGCCAACTCCCAATGTCAATGGTAACAGGATCTAGACTCTGAGTTTTAAAGATAACAAATACATATGTAGACACAAGTACATATATATATATATATATATAATATGTATATATGTATGTATGTATGTATATATTTGCACAGCTCTAATGGTAGCTCAAAAGGAGAAAAGATTGACATTGTCAAGGATTTCATTTTACTTGGATCCACAATCAACACCCATGGAAGCAGTAGTCAGGAAATCAAAAGACATTGCACTGGGCAAATCTGCTGCAAAAGACCTCTTTAAAGTGTTGAAAAGCAAAGCCATCACCTTGAAGACTAAGGTGTGCCTGACCCAAGCCATGGTATTTTCAATGACATCATATGCATTTGAAAGCTAGACAATGAATAAGGAAGACCAAAGAATTGATGGCGAAGAGTATTGAATATACCATGGACTGCCAAAAGAACAAACAAATCTGTCTTGGAAGAAGTACAACCAGAATGTTCCTTAGAAGGAAGGATGGTGAGACTATGTCTTACATACTTTGGACACGTTGTCAGGAGGGATCAGTCCCTGGAGAAGGACATCATACTTGGTAAAGTACAGGGTCAGCAAAAAAGAGGAAGACCCTCAACCAGATGGATAGACACAGTGGTTGCAACAATGGGCTCAAGCATAAAGATTGTGAGGATGGCGCAGGACTGGGCAGTGTTTTGTTCTGTGGTGCATAGGGTTGCTATAAGTTGGAACTGACTTGATGGCACCTAACAACAACAACATCAATGGTAGCCAGGCATCTATATTTGTGTACATGCTCAAGAAAGAAGAAACAAAAAGCAAAAAATGAAGAAAAGTGGATAGGAAGACAACAGAATGAGAAATATGGTGCAAGAAAGAATGAGAGGGACTTCCGGGCAACATGGCGCTATAGACAGAAGCACCATGCCGTTCCACCACACAAAGGTCCAAAAAATTAAGCCAAACAGAGAAAACGTCAATCCTGAAACCCTAAGCATCAAATGAAGAGACAAAGAACTGAGCGAAGCGCTGAATGGGATAAGAAACTGACAGAGAAGAGACAGTGAGGAGAGATATATGCAGAGGTCCCCTATCAGCTAACACAGCACAGATCTGCCATCTTGGACTCCTATCAGAGATCGGTGAACAGGGGGTAGCTTCATGGAGCTTCCAGCAGAAGACAGAACAACCAGTAACCAGTAATATATGCTTTCCTGCCCCTCAACCTTCTTCACCCCCACTTGGCCTCCTCTACTTCCTGCAGTCTCTTACCCAGGATGCACAGGCTTCACCCCAGTGCTGCTTGGATTCCACATGCCCACACTGGCCAGCTCCCTGAGTGCGATTTGTTGGCTTCTGGTGTTGCTTTTTTCTATTTCTTTTGACTTCTTCCATACCTCTCACCACCTCCTCCTTTCTCGCAAATACCTGGCTCCATGCACCATCTTTGGTTCTTCCTGAGAGGCTGTGAAGTGCTGCACGAGTGTGGGACTGCTTCCCAGCCTGTGCTGCTGAACTGGTGGGATTCTGGGGCTTTTTTGTTTGTTTGTGTGTTTTGAAATGTTTCTTTGTTTTATTTTTCTTTTCTCGAATTGGGAACCCATTCTAGCTGGGCAGTACTGCACAGCTTGGGACCTACCCCTCAGTTTGCACAGATGCGCAGAGGGATCCCTGAGCGCATTTTTTTTCCTGTGTTTTTTTTTTCCTCTGTTTTTCTGGGAGTTTTCTTGTTTTTTTTTTTTTTTTTAATTTGTTTGTTTTGTTTTATATTTTCTCTTTTCCCTTTTTGTCTTTCTTCATTACTCAGTTTCTCATCTCTCTATACCTACCTTCTCTTCCCATCTCCTGAATACCTGGCACTGAGCAACAACTCTACCCCTTTTTCCAGGCTGTACTTCACGGCCTGGGAGCAACTTCCCCAGACCTCGAAGCCACACCAGTGGGATCCTTTGCAACTTTCCTTTTCTTTTTTCTTTCTAATTTTTGTTTATTCACCTTTTTCATTTCTTTTTTTCCTCTTCTTAGCCTTTTTGTTTTTCTCTGTTTTTCAGTGTCTCATCTCTCCAATCAAATGGCAATCTCCCCTAGCACTCTTTTCTGTTTGTTAATATGTTTTTGGCTCCTGTTCCTCTCTTCTCTCTCTCTGCTTTCCTATATCCATCTTAGCTTCACACATCACAATCTCCCCCCTTCCATTATGCCTACCTGCACAATGCACTGAACATCACATCCTCAAGCAGCACAGGCACAGCCTATGAGAACCTGCCATGCACTGATTACTGGCCCGCCCAGTTGGCCCTAGTACTTGCCACAAAAAACCCATCCCAGCAACTCTTCTTCAGTTAGGCCTGCCTTGCAGTACCATATCTGAGTGACTGACCATGCCAATTGGAGAATGAAGCAAAAAGTATCATGCCCACAGATGAGCAAACAACAAAGAACACACAGCCCCTCTGCTCAGATATAACCAAATAAAACAAAAAAGCAGGATGAAACAAACAAATCTACAATCAATAAGAAAGGAAAATAACTACCGAATGCCTCAAAGACAGCAGACAATATCAAAACATTTATAAAAACAGGACACAACGGATCCACTAGGCATCCAAAATAAAACACCAGATGACTTTCCAGTAGAAGAAAAGGCACTAGAACTACCTGATAGGGAATTCAAATCTCTAATATTCAGAGCTATCCCAGAGTTGAAGCAAAAAGCAGACAAAAATTAGGAAAAAAATAGACAAATTCATGGAAAATACAGACAAAAAATGGAAGCATTCAGGAAAATAATGCAGGAACAAAATGCCAAAATAAATTCACAACTAGAAATCATACAAAAACAACAATTAGAGATACAAAAGATAAACAACAAGGTTTCAGAAATAGTGTCATAGACGGGCTGAGGAGCAGGTTTGAAATGGTGGAAGACAGGATCAGCGAACTTGAAAACAAACACTCGGATACAACTCTGTTTGAGGAAATATCAGAAAAGAAAGAACGAAGAAAGATGAAGAGACCCTGAGAATTATGTGGGATACAATCAAAAGCAAAAATTTTCGAGTGATTGGAGTTCCAGAACAGGGGGAGAAAATAGAAAACACAGAGAAGATCATTGAAGAATTGCTGACAGAAAACTTCCCCAGTATCATGAAAGATGAAATGCTGGCCATCCAAGAAGCTCAATGAACCCAATATAGAATAGAACCCAAAAGAAAGTCATCAAGGCATATCATAACCACACTCACCAAAACCAAAGACAAACAAAGAACACAGAGAGCAGCTTGAGAAAAACAAAAAAGTCACATACAGAGGAGAAACAATAAGACTAGGCTCAGATTATTCAGCAGAAACCATGCAAGTAAGAAGGCAATGGGAAGACATATCCAAAACCTTGAAAGAAACAAATTTCCAGCCAAGAATAATATATCCTGCAAAACTCTCATTCAAATATGGTAGTGAAATCAAGACAATTCCAGATAAATAGAAATTAAGAGAATACGTAAAAAACAAACCAAACTTACAGGAATTATTAAAGGGATCTCTTCAATCTGACAACCAACAACATCAGCTCACAGGCTGAATCTAGGATGCAGGCCAGCCAGATACCAGTCTAGGAAATGAACTCTCAGGGACTATCTAAAACCAAAAGAATTACAACAGAGAAGTTAATTTGTAAATGACAACAACATCAGAATAATAAAAGAGGGATTAAACAGTGTAGGTATAGAACCTTCTAATGGAGAGGAAGAAAAGGTGATACCAAGTAATAATAGACTGCTTCAAACTTAGGAAGATAGGGGTAAATTTCAAGGTAACCACAAAGAAAGTTAACAAACTTACTCATCAAAATAAAGAGGAGAAACATAAAGTCTCAGTAAAAACAAAAGCTACAAAAACAAAAGAAATGAAAAAAAAATCCACAAACAAAAGGAATTCAGCACAGGAGAGTAAGAGGAACAAATAAAATGTTAGCACCATAAAAAAAGCATTACAAAATGACAGCTATAAATTCACACCTATCAATAATTACACTGAACATAAATGGCCTAAATAGACCAATAAAAAGACGGAGGGTGACAGAATGGATGCAAAAATAGGCTCTATCAATATGCTGTCTATAAGACGTAAATTTATTAAAAACCAAAGGATTAAAAAAAAAAAATCAAACAACTACCAAAGAAGAGCAGGAGTGGCAATACTAATCTCAGAAAAAATAGAATTTAAAACAAAATTCATCCATAAAAGACAAAGGAAGACATTATAGAACGATTAAGGGGATGATCCATCATGAAGACATAACCATAATAAGCATCTACGCACCCAATGACAGGGCTCCAAAATACATAAAACAAACTCTAAAAGCACTGAAAAGAGAAATTGACATTTCCACAATACTAGTAGGAGACTTCAACACACAACTCTCTGTAAAGAACAGAACATCTAAAACAAAACTCAGCAAAGATACAGAAGACATAGTATGCAAAATCAGCCAACTTGACCTCACAGATGTATATAGAACACTCCACCCTACAGCTGCAAAGTACACATTTCTTTTCCAACGTACACAGAACATTCTCCAGAACAGACCACATCTTAGGCCGCAGAGCAATCTTCAGCAAGATCCAAAACATTGAGATAATACAAAGTGTCTTCTCTGACCACAATGCCATCAAGGTAGAAATTAACAACAGAAAGAGCAAGGAAAAAAATAATCAGTTACATGGAAACTAAATGACACCCTGCTTACAAACCCCTGGGTAATAGAAGAAATCAGAGATGGAATCAAAAAAATCCTAGTATCAAATGAGAATGAAAATACATCATACCAAAACATTTGGGACACAGCAAAGACAGTCCTCAAAGGACAATTTATAGTAATAGATGCACACATTAAAAAAGAAGAAAGGGACAAAATCACAACATTTACTACAGAACTCAAAAAAATAGAAAGAGAACAGCAAACAAACAAACAAACAACAACAAAAAAAAAAAAAAACCCACAGCCACCAGACGAGAGGAAATAATAAAGATCAGAGCAGAAATAAATGAAATAGAGAACAGAAAAATGAAAGAATCAACAAAACAGAAAGCTGGTTCTTGAAAGAATCAAACAAAATTGACAAATCACTGGCCAGACTGACAAATGAAAAATAGAAAAGGACACAAATAACCCAAATAAGAAATGAAATGGAGGACAATGCAACAGACCCAACAGAAATTAAAAGGATCATAACAAAGTATTATGAAAAACTATACTCAAACAAATTTTGAAAACCCAGAAGAAATGGATAAATTTCTAGAAACACACTACCTACCCAAACGATCACAAAGTGATGTGGAAAATCTGAACAGACCTATAACAAGAGAAGAGATTGAAAAGGTAACAAAAAAAAAACTCCCAACAAAAACAAGCCCTGGCCCAGATGGCTTCACTGGAGAATTCTACCAAACATTCAGAGAAGAGCTTATACCAGTACTACACAAACTATTTCAGAGCATAGAAAAGGAAGCAACACTTCCAAATTTATTCTATAAAGCCAGCATAACCCTGATACCAAAACTATGCAAAGACACCACAAAAAACAGTTACACTCCAGTATCTCTCATGAATATAGATGCAAAAATTATCAACAAAATTCTAGCCAATAGAACTCAGCATCATATCAAAAAGTAATTCACCACGACCAAATAGGATTCATACCAGGTATGCAAGGATAGTTCAACATTAGAAAATCAATCAACGTAATCCACCACATAAATAAAAGGAAAGAAAAGAATCACATGATCATCTCAATTGATGCAGAAGAGGAATTTGACAAAGTCCAACACCCATTCCTGATAAAAACTCTCAATACAATAGATATAGAAGGGAAATTTCTCAACATAATAAAGGGCTTCTATGTCAAACCAAGAGCCAACATCATTCTTAATGGAGAGAGGCTGAAAACATTCCCCTTGAGAACAGGAACAAGAAAAGGATGCCTTTATCACCATTCCTAATTAAAATTGTGCTGGAAGTTCTAGCTAGAGCAATAAGGCAAGAAAAAGAAATAAATGGCATCCAAACTGGTAATGAAGAAGTTAAACTATCCCTGTTTGCAGATATGATACTATACATAGAAAACCCTAAAGACTCCACGAGAAATCTACTGCAACTAATAGAAAGATTCAGCAGAGTAGCAGGATACAAGATAAACATATCAAAATCAGTTGGATTCCTATACACTAATAAGGAGAACGATGAAAAGGAAATGAAGAAAACAATACCATTTATAATAGCCCCTAAAAAGATAAAATACTTAGGAATAAATCTAACCAGGGATATAAAAGACATATACAAAGAAAACTACAAACCACTACTGCAAGAAGCCCAAAGGGGTATACATAAATGGGAAAACATACCATGCTCATGGGTAGGTAGACTCAACATTGTGAAAATGACAATTGTACCCAAAGCAATTTACAAATACAGTGCAATCCCTATCCAAATACCAACAACATTCTTTAAAGAGGTGGAAAAACTAATCATTAACTTTATATGGAAAGGGAAGAAGCCCCAAATAAGTAAAGCACTACTGAAGAAGAAGAATAAAGTTGGAGGACTCACACTACCTGACCTCAGAACCTACTATCCAGCTATGGTAGTCAAAACAACCCTGTACTGGTACAATGACAAATACATTGACTAAAAGAACAAAATTGAGAACCCAGATGTAAATTCATCCACCTACGGTCACCTGATCTTCGACAATGGCCCAAAGTCCATCAAATGGGGAAAAGACAGTCTTTTTAACAAATGGTGCTGGCCAAACTGCATGTCCATCTGCAAAGAAATGAAACAGGACCCATACCTCACACCATATGCAAAAACTAAGTCAAAATTGATCAAAGACCTAAATATAAAGCCTAAAACTATAAAGATCATGGAAGAAAAAATAGGATCAATGCTAAAAGCCCTAATACATGGCATTAACAGGATACAAACCATAACCAACAACACACAAACTCCAGAAGATAAGCTAGATAACTGGGATGTTCTAAAAATCAAACACTTATGCTTATCAAAAGACTTCACCAAAAGAGTAAAAAGAGAACCTACAGACTGGGAAAAAATTTTTGGACAGTACTAGTCGGACAAAGGTCTAATCTCCATAATCTACAAGAAAATCCAACACCTCTACAACAAAAAGACAAATAATCCTATCAAAAAATGGGCAAAGGAATTGAAGAGACACTTCACCAAAGAAGACATTCAAATGGCCAACAGACACATGAGGAAATGCTCGTGATCCCTAGCGATTAGAGAAATGCAAATTAAAACCACAATGAGATATCATCTCACCCCGGCATTACTGGCATGAATCCAAAACACTGGAAATAACAAATGTTGGAGGGGCTGCAGGGAGATGGGAACTCTTATGCACTGCTGGTGGGAATGCAAAATGATACAACCATTTTGGAAAGTGCTATGGCGTTTCCTCAGAAAGCTAGAAATAGACATACCATTCAATCCAGAAATCCCACTCCTAGGAATATATCCTAGAGAAATACGAGTCATCACTCGAATAGACACATGCACACCTATGTTCATGACAGCATTGTTGACAATAGCAAAATGATGGAAACAATCTAGATTCCCATCAGCAGATGAATGGATAAACAAACTATGGTAAATACACACAATGGAGTATTACGCAACAATAAAGAACAATGATGAATCTGTGAAGCATCTCATAACATGGATGAAACTAGAGAACATTATGCTGAGTGAAATAAGTCAATCACAGAAGGACTAATATTGTATGAGACCTCTACTGTAAAAACTCAAGAAATAGTTTATACACAAAAAGAAACAATCTTTGTTGGTTACAAGGGATGGGAGGGGTGGTGTGGGGGAAATATTAAATAGGCAATAGATAAGTGGTAACTTTGGTGAAGTCCCTGAGAGGTGCAAATGGTTAACGCGCTGGGTTGTTAACTGAAAGTTTGGTGGTTCAAATCCACCCAGAGGTGCCCTGGAAGAAAGGCCTGGTGATATACTTCCAAAAACTCAGCCATTGAAGACTTCATGGAGCACAGCCCTACTCCAATGCACATGGATGCGCCAAAAGCTGGAGTCAACTCTATGGAAACTGGTTACTGGTTATTGTGGGCTGGGCAGGGACTAGGCAGGGCACATACTATTGTCTCATTTTATCTTCACCACAAGCCTGGGCAAGAGGAACTCCTGCTGGGCAAGAGGAACTCCTGTTTGGCAGGAGGAACCTGAGGTACAGAGAATCAGTGAACGCTTCCAGGTCACAGAGCTGGTGAGGGGAAGTGTTTTCCAGGCCCATGAGAAGGGATGGAGGTCACCGGGCATGCTGTGTCCTGCAGAAAGGGCACGTGGGCAGCCACAGGCAGTCTGTGATACACGGATAGGTAAAAATGTGATTAGATATTTAAAATGTGTACTTATTTACTGGAAGGATAGGTTGCAGGTGACTTTCTTTCTCACGATTCAAGATTCTTCAGAATTAGACTATATATCCTGAAGTAGTCAAGCATTTCATTCTATTTGGATCCACAATCAATGCTCATGGAAGCAGCAGTCATGAAATCAAATGGCATATTTCATTGGGCAAATCTGCTGCAAAAGACATCTTTGAAATCTTAAAAGAACAAAGATGTCACTTTGATGACTAAGATGTGCCTGACCCAATCCATGTTCTTTTCAATTGTCTCCTATGAATGTGAGAGCTGGACAATGAAAAAAGAAAACCAAAGAAGAACTGACTCATGTCAACTGAGGCGTTGGCTAGGAACACTGAGTATACCATGGACTGCCAGAAGAATGAACAAACCAGTTTTGGAGAAAGCATGACCAGAATGCTCCTTAGAAGTGAGGATGGTGAGACTTCATCTTGCTTACTTTGTACACATCATCAGGAAAGACCAAGCACTAGAGAATCCTGTCTGGTAAAGTAGAGAGTCAGGGAAAACGACATAACAGCTGCACACACGGGCTCGAAAATCCCAACAATAGTGAGGATGGCAAAGGCCTAGGCAATGTTCCCTTCTGTTTATACGTAAGGTCACCGTGGGTTGGAGCCAACTGATGGCAACTAACCACAACAACATCCACACATCCATAAATCCATTTTCCAGCTATTCATATTTAGACCTGTTTTGAGACATTGTGATAGTTATCTGAAGGGAAGAGAACACATGATCCTGTGGGCCAGATTTCTGGACTTTGCCTGAAGTGATTGTACCTGATCGTGAGGCACTTGGCATGCACTGTTTAGAGGAAGAGAAGGAGGGAGGGAAGGCCAGAAGAGAGAAGAGGCAACAAAAGAAGGCAGATTGAGAAAAAGAGGAAAAGGAGATGACCCCTTCTAGCTGGAGATTTAAGACGTTTCCTTTTTCCTGTTTTAATAGTAAATAGCAAAAATCTTCATGACAGTTGTTCCTTCTAAAACAAAATTATTAGACTGTAAATTGCAGAGGTGGAATAGCAAATGAAGCAAACAAAACGTTATTCCTATCTCCTAGCCAGACCGTCTGTCTGAACCAATGAATGCAATGGAAAGGCATGGGCAGAGAACAGCAGTCTGAGTCCTGTGTGAGGCCCATCCTAGGGGTGTAGGAAAGATGGGAAACAAGAAAGGAAAAGGGGGACATGTATAGAAAAGAGGATCTTCTCGGCTCTGGAAGCACAGGGGAATTGCCTGGACTGCAAGACTGGGATAAAGCCGAGAAACTGCAGCTGGAAGCTATGTCATGTAGCCAGAGGTGTTGGTGATAATGTCATCTGACTCCGTGTGACACTTTAGAGGTTCCTCTCACCTGGGACCCTGTCCCCTCCCCTGCAACCCTGCCCTTCCCCTGGTGGCTATCTCCTTGCAGCTCCTTCCCTTCTGTTACCTGGCCGGCTATAACCCAGCGGTAATATGCTTCTTCTCCACGTGGCTCCGACTGCCTCCCACAAAGACTACGCTGTAAATGAGACGTGGCACCGCAGCAGCGAGGCGGTGTTTAAGTTGAAATATTATCGGGAGGGCAGCACACTGCGGACCTTTGATGTAGCAGCTGAGTCTCGAGGGGCAATGCGGATACTGAGGCCGTTGTTGGCTGTGCGAAGTTAGGCCCCAGCTCCTGAGAGCGAGGGGAGAAAGCAGACACAGGAACAATCCTTCTGATCTGGGATGTGCAGGAGGGTGTGGGCCGCCTGGCTGGGTGTGTGCCCTGACGGCACAGGTAGTGGGAAAGGAAAAGTCAAGGAGGGAGGTTCAGCACGTTTCAGAGTTAAATCAGCTTAAAATACGTTAAAATATATCCACACATGATAGTTATTTTTTCATTAGCAAAACAAATAAATACAAACCATGAAGGAAATGAACCTAGTAGATAAAAATGTTTGAAAATGATCCCAGTTACTATAAATACATAAGGAGCCCTGGTGGTGTGCAGTGGTTAAGCGCTGGGCTGCTAAGCAAAAGATTGGCAGTTCGAACCCACCAGCTGCTGGCAGGGAGAAAGATGTGGGAGTCTGCTTCCATAAAGATTACAGCTTTGGAAATGCTATGGGTCAGTTCTACTCTGTTCTATAGGGTCGCTGTGAGTCGGAATCGACTTGAAGGCAGTGAGACTATAAACATGGCAGAATGGTCTTCAAGATTCGTAAAGAAACCAAGGTGAATGCTCTCTACCCAGGAACAGGGTGACCCAGGAGGAGTCAGGGCCCTTTGAACTGTTTTAACATACTCTGAACAAGTACGTTGCTCATGACTATGAGATAGACTTGCTCAGTACCTGTCCCTGTTCTGGCCTGGCTGGTCTGGGGGCCGCTCTGCCCCCCCAGGTCTGTTGTCAATCGGCTTAGGGAGATGTGGTCCTTTTTCACTGTCTCTTTGAACAAGGAGGGTTAACTGTGTCGGGTCGTCAACTAAGAGCAGTCTTTCCACTGAGATCCTCCAAGACAGAGACCTTGATTTAAAAAAAATTAAAGCATACTTCATGCGATTATCAGAATAATATACTAAACTAGCATTTCTTACAAAATCAGTGAGAAAATGCTGGGTTTTTTTTTTATTAAACCATTGCACAGTCTTTCCATTGCTTTTCGCTTTTATCCAATGTCCCACATTTTCATTTCAAGTACTTGAAAGTTGTTTTGCAAACTAGGGGAACTGTGACTTTAGAAATTCCCCAATCATGAGCAAGAGACAGAGATTGGAGAAGCAGCGGGAGGAAGAGGGAAAGAAAGAAGAAGAGAAAGAAATGAAGAAGAAGAAGGAAGACAAGGAGAAGGAGGAGAAAGAGAGGGAGAAGCAGAGAGAGGAGAGGAAGGAAAGAAAGAAGGAAGGAAAAGAAGGAAGGAAGGAGGAAGAGAAGGAAGGAAGGGAGGGACAGAAAGTTGGAAGAAAGAAAGGGAGGAAGGAAGGAAGGTTGAGCAGACAAACATGTAGAGATGTGTACATCGTGTGAGTGGCATGAAGCTTCATTCATATGGAATCTTACAAGGATCAATTTTTCCTGCCTCACAGAAAACAACTGGTTAGAATATTTTGTTTTACTTTTTCATGGGATTGTGTGATTTTGAGTAAACTGAAGGACTTGATATCACAAAATGTTCCGACCAGTTTCTCCCTCCACACCACGAAAGAGCACAGAGCTAACCAGACTCTCGGAAGGTCATGGCCAATGTCAGTGGATAATGGAGACAAGTGACACCCACAGAACAAAGTGCACTTCTTGTATGGTCTGTAAAGTCAGAAATCAAATGGAGAGAGACACAACTATCCTGATAGTACAGTCAAAAATAAAGTAATCCCTGTCCCACAGCTGGTTACTTTGCAACGGAGTAGGAAGATTAATAACCAAAAGTCCAAGTTGTAGTCCTGCCACTGCCGGTAACTGTCCTTAGCTGTCTTATGTGGAAAAAAAAAAAATGGGGCTAATTATAGCACCAGTACACTTTTCAAGGGGGTGCTATGAAATAAAATGAGATAATAGACATGAAAACACTTTAAAAAGTTAAAAAGTGATGCACCTTGGGCCGTTAGTTTTATTACTAAATAAGGTATCAAGGCAAGAAAGACGGCTGTCCACAGCGTCCTTCTATTTCCTAAATTATCTCAGCAATTAAGGAAAACCATTTGGGAAGGGGGTGTATTAAGTTGACATTGTTCTCTTGTTGTTGTTGTTAGGTGCCATCAGGTTAGTTCCTACTCATGGTGACCCCACGCACAACAGAACAATACACCGCACCATCCTCACAATCGTCGCTATGTTTGAGCCCATTGTCACAGCCAGTGTGTCAATCCATCTCATTGAGGGTCTTCCTCTTTTTTGCTACCTTCTGCTTTACCAGACATCATGTCCTTCTCCAGGGATTGATCCTTCCTGATAATAGGTCCAAAGTACCTGAGTTTTGCCATCCTCCCTTCTAAGGAGCACTCTGGCTGTACTTTATCCAAGATGGACTTGTTCATTCTTCCGGCAGTCCATAGTGTATTCAATAATCTGCCCCAACACCATGATTCAAAGGCATCAATTGTTCTCTTAGACAATTATTATTCCCCACCATGCTTTAATCCATGAAATAAATTTTAAACGTCTATGTGCATGCATGCCTATGTGTTCAAATGCACGTGTTTATGTGTGTGTGTGGTGTGTGTGTGTGTGTGTGTGTGTGTGTATGTGTGGTAGGTGGAATAAATGGTAACAGACACTCAGAAAACATAGTGAGAACATTCCTAAACCATATCGATGTTTCTGTTCAGAGTCCCGTTTGCATTCTGCCGTATGATGAATAAAGCACACCTAATTTTTGTGCCTTTACTTGACTGAGAGATCCTCGTATGGCACAGACAGTTTTTAGTCCACTGGTGGCGCTGTGGTTAAGAGCTAGGCTGCTAACCAAAATGTTGTCAGTTCAAACCCACCAGCTGCTCCTTGGAAACCCTATGGGGCAGTTCTACTGTGTCCTACAGGGTCTCTGTGAGTCGGAATTAACTCGACGGCAACAGGTTTAGTAACAAAAAGGTTGGTGGTTGGAACCCACCCAGTGGCACCATGGAGGAAAGTCCTGGTAATCTGCTTGCATAAAGATGATAGGCGAGAAAAACCTATGGAGCTCAGTTCTACTCTGTAACACATGGGGTTACCATGAGTCAGAATCAACTCGAAGGCATAGGGATTTTTTGTTTGTTTTTGTTTTTACTTGACTGTGCATACTTCCAAAGGTTGTGAGAAATGAATAGCATACTCAAAGCTCTCAGAACTGTGCCTGGCAGAGTGTAAGCACCACTACATGCTAACTCTTCTTACTACAGATACCCAGGGATGTGTTTGTCCTCCATGCAGTTGCATTATCTGTATGATTAGCAGGTTGGGATGAGTTAAAGGGTCATTCATACTTGTGTCCCAAGTGCTTGGTGCCCCACACAGATGGCCCTACTTTTTGTATTTAAATTCAGCTTCAGTTTAGGTGTTAAAATAACCTGTCTGCCCCATGTACACCAAGGTTCATAACAGCACTATTTACAGCAGCCAGAGTGGAAACAACACAAGTGTCCATCAACAGATGAATAAATAAACAAAATGTGGTGTATATCCATTGCCATAGAGTCTATTCTGATGCATAGCGACCCTATAGGACAGAGTAGAACTGCCCCCATAGGGTTTCCAAGGAGTGGCTGGTGGATACAACCTTTGGGTTAACAGTCAAGTTCTTAACCATGGCACCACCAGGCCATAAAGAGAAATGAAGTCCTGATCCATGCTATAACATTGATGAACCTTGTGAAGTAATTCAGATGCAAAAGGACAAAATACTGTATGATCCTCTTTATATGAAATATCTAGAATACGTAAAGGCGTAGATATCAAAGTTTATTAGTTGTTACCAGGAGTGGGAGGAAAGGCAAAAAGGGTATCATTGTTTAGGAAGCATTGGGTAACTGTTTATGGCAATGAAAAACTTGTCAACAGATACTAATGATGGTTGCACAATGTAATTAATATAATTGGTTTCACCAAAATAATAATTATATTCTATCTACAATAAGCACACTGTGCTGGCTTCTGTCAAAGATTCTTGGGGCTTTTGGCAATGACTGATCATGCTTACCCCACTCTCTTTTATGCTTATAGAGTCACCACATCCGTGCCTTATTGAGGACTTAAGACAGTGTTTATTGAATGAGTCTTGCAGAGTCCTCTGAAACCCCTTGTATTTGTTTGCTATTACTGCTGTAGCAAATTCCTGTAAACCTAGTGGTTTAAAACAACACATGATTATCTTACAGTTCTTTGGGTTAGAAATTCAACTCAGTCCTCATTTGGCTAAAACCAAGGTGTCAGCATGGCTGTGTTTCTTCTGGTGGATCCAGGGGAGAATCTGTTCCTTGTCTTTTCCAGCTTCTAGAGGCTGCTCACATCCCTTGGCTTCTGGCCGCCTTCTCCACCTTCAGTGGCATCAATGGCAGGTCTAGTCCTTTCCCTCCTACATCAGGTTAACTTGCTTCCATCTTCATACCTCTTTCTCTCTCTTCTGCCTCCTTCTTTCACTTTCAAGGACTCTTGCAACTACATTGGAAACCCTCATGGCATAGTGGTCAAGAGCTACGGCTGCAAACCAAAAGGTCAGCAGTTCGAATCCACTAGGCGCTCCATGGAAACCCTATGGAGCAGTTCTATCCTGTCCTGTAGGGTCACTATGACTCGATGGCAATGAGTTTTTTGTTTTTTGTGACTACATTGGGCTAGCCTGGATAATCCAGGATATTCTCTGTATTTTAAGGTCAGTTGATTAGCAACTTTAATTCCATCTGAAACCTTAATTCTCCTTAGCCATGTAACCTAATAGATTCACAGGTGCTAGGATTAGGATGTGGACATTTCCCTTGGGCCATTACTCTGCCTATCATACCCCCGGAATTGTATCCAAAATGTAACAGGTACATAAGTGTGAAGGTTGTTATGAGAAGAGAATCCATAGCTTTCATCAAACTTTCAAAGGGGTTAGAGGTGGAAAGCAAAAGGTGGAGCCACTGTATGAGCAATGGCACTCCCAGATATCTGCCCACACAACAGCAGAGTGGGCATCACCCACCCACTCTGCATTCAACCATCCAACATTTATCATCAGTGGAACATCAATCATCAAAGAAAGTCTGTGGCCTACTTTCCCCTTCCTCCAAGGGGCCATCTTTCCCCAGATCAAGTATGGCAGCCATGGTACAACTTACCATTTTCTTTGAAACTTTTTGCAATTACTAAAATTTAAAATAAATAAATGAACAACACCTTACATATTGGGCTTAACCTGAATTTGAAACCAGAAACCAGTCAACTGGCAGGAGATCTCTCTCTCTCTCTGCTTTACAGAGTTAGCCATTGTTTGTGCTTATAACTGGATCTCTTTGAACCTGGGCTTATTTATAAAATGCTTTAACACTTATCTATAGACTACAAAAGGGAGCAATTGAGAATGGAAGCTGTTAATTTTGACCGTTCTAAGATGCACTGGGCAGAGACAATAGAGGCCTGTTAGAGACCCACTGGCCTTTCTCATAGTTAACCTGCTCTCAGTGTCTTATCTGCTTAGAGATAAGACAATTCAGATAAAAGCTGAAAGCATTAAGAATGTGTTGATTATAAAGTTAGTGTACTATTTAAATCAAGTGACTTGTACTAAGCCTGTTTAATAGAGAAGAACATATCTGTGATGGCAAGTGGCATTGTGTTGGACAACAGTGAATTCTTACCCAGAATATCATCCAGTGCCAAAATCATCACATTGTAAGAAACAAATGTCGGTGACATCATAGGCTCATAAACCAGTGGAGCTGAAAGGAAGTTTAGAGATTACCAAAACCCATGCTCACAATTTACAAATGTCTCAACTGAGTCATGGAGAAGTTAAATGATTACTCCAAAGTTACAGGGGATTATTATATATTCATTCATTTTAGTAGACATCCGCATTATTTAACTTCTCCTACTACTCTATCAAGAGCTCTGGTGGAGAAGTGGTTAAGGTTGGCAGTTCGAATCCACCAGCTGCTCCTTGGGAGCCCTATGGGGCAGTTCTACTCTGTCCTATAGGGTCGCTATGAGTCGGAACCCACTCGACAGCGATGGGGTTACTACTCTATCGGGAGCCTTGGTGATGTAGCAGTTAAGAGCTTGGCTGCTAACTAACAGGTCAGAAGTTTGAGTCCATCAGCCTTGGAAACACTACGGGCAGTTCTACTCTGTCCTATACAGTCACTATGAGTCAGAATTGACTCGATGGCAGTGGTTTTTTGTTTGTTTGTTTTTTGGTTTTTGGTTTACTACTCTATCAAAAGGCCCTGGGGGTGCAGTGGTTAAAGCGTTCTGCTGATAACCAAAAGGTCAGCATTTTGAACCCACCAGCCATTCCTTGGGAGAAAGATGTGGTAGTCCGCTTCGGTAAAGATTTACAGCCTTGGAAACCCTATGGGACAGTTACACTCTGCTCTATAAGGTCGCTATGAGTTGGAATTGATTTGATGGCAATGGGTGTGGTTCTTCTTTCTTTTTTTAAGTCAGAAAAATGTCTATTGAAAATCTATTTTTGATGGAGTCCTAGATCTTATAGCTTTATTTATGACATTGAAGTATAACGTTGTTCCAATTTATACAAATAATTCACTTTAGAGGAAGAAAAACAGTAGCTCCTCTCAGTGTTGTTATTGTTGTTAAGTGCTCTGGAGTAGATTCTGACTCATAGCAACACCATAGAATACAAATATGTGGAATATGGTGGAAAATACCAAACTTGCAACGGGGAAGGTTAAGCATCCATTGATCGTTATATTTAAAAGAGTGTTAGTGAATGCACTGTTGGGTTTCAAAGTTTCATGATAAAAGTTAATGTGCTTAAGATGATGAATCTCTGCTGCACGCAGCCTTGGGTAATTTTGCTCCCGTCAACTGAGGGGCCTGATGGGGTTGACTGTTGCCCGTTCCCATAATGAAGCACTCCTGGAAGAAGCAGCTGTCGCCTCACCTGTTTCTCAGCCCGTCCGAAGGCTGGAGAAATTCTCCAATTTAGCAGGCAAACTTAAGTCATTATTAGAAATGACAGGGAAACCTGATGAAATTGTACTTTCAATTGGAAAACAAAATTGCAATCAAACCAACATGATTTCCTCATGGTCTGACCACGCTAATACCAGTCGAGACATGGGCAAATGTATTTAAAAGTCATAATGGAGAATTACTGTGCGATCTCCTTTCACTGGCCCTTATTAATATAAAACTTCAATTTGCATGTAAATGCGGTCAACTTTCATATCATCAAAATACATGAGGCCTGGGAAAGTAATGAATTGAAGTTGGACGCGGCAATTACTGACGTTTATAAAGAATTTTAAAGAGGTCAGTCTCGCCTTGGCTGAGAAAATGAGGAAATCAACAGGGAATATTGTCAATATAGCAACCGAGGGAGTTGGAGTCAGTCCCAGGTGTTGGGAGAGAGATGATGATTAATAGAGAGGGAGTGAGGCGCCCCTCACCCAGGAGGGCTCCACCAGACCCCAGTGCACTCACAGAGCCTGCATGAAAGGGCCTTGCTGGGGTCTCACTTGAGCCGCCTCCAGCGCGTTCCAGGGGGAATAGAGTAGCAAGTGTTCATGAGCGCGCGCAATGCTGAAGGTTTAATTGGGCTCTGCGTCCTTTCAGCTCCCTTCAGTACTTGATATGCAGTTTAACCTTTCTTGCCCACCTCAGACACCCCAGAGCCACTGGGATTTTAATAAGGCGCTCGCTTGATGGCTCGTCACAACATTGACTTAGTTGCTAAATTGAGTTAAACTGCCGTATTGTGTTGTAATGGCAATTTATAAGTTGCCTGTTTGTTTTTTTTTTGTTTTAAAGCAGGAAATATTTATCCAGCTACATGTTTCATAAATCCTCAAACACATGGAGTGATTTGGGGGATTTTCTTTGCCTATTTGTACAAATAACAGGGAACATAATTTTTAAACATGCCTGGAAGAAATCAATGCAGAGAAGGAAATACTGCTCTTACTTTAGAGTATTTTATTGCATATCAAATACTTCCAAATGCACTGACCACATTTTCACAATATGAAGGGACTAGTCAGGGCTGCTCAGGACAGGGTTTTCTAGCTGATTACAGAGCCGAAATTACGAAGTTGCTTGTGGAGAAGAGCCCAGGATGAGATTCCCAGCCAGCGTGACCTGTTGCAGTATAGGGACATGTCCACGCCTGGGATGTTTTCTGCTTTCCATCTCTTACTGCATATTCCTACTTAGATCTCTTCTCAATTGAAGAAGTATTTGCAGATTTAGTATAAATGCAAGCTATGTTACAATGTTAAAAACACTTTGAAATAAACATGTACACTGGCTACTTTCCATCATCTATATGTCAGTATGTGGTATGGTGGTGGCTTGTGTGTTTCTACAAAGGTTGGAAGCTCTGCCACTGGTATTTCAAATACCAGCAGAGTCATCTATGGTGGACAGGTTTCAGTGGAGCTTCCAGACGAAGGCAGACTAGGAAAAAATGCCTGATGATCTACTTTCGAAAATTACCCAGTGAAAACCTTATGGATCACAAGAGAACATTGTTCAATATAGTGCTGGAAGAAGAGCTCGTAGGTTGAAAGCCATTCAGAATACACAGTGGCTGCAATAGTAGACCGAAGCATACCAAGATGGTGCAGGACCAGGCAAGGCTCTGTTCTGCTTGCCATGAGTTGGAGCTGACTCGATGGCAACTAACAACTGGCTACTTTTAATGGCTTGATTCGAGGGAAAACTTCTAAGTACGGCCTTTCCCATACTTGGTTCAGCGGTTACCCTATTGAGGAGACTATTCTCGTTCTTTCTTTTTTTTCAAACTTATTTATTTATTAATTTCTTTATATGTACATGAGATAAAGGTTTACAAAACAAATAGTTTCTCATTAAACAGTATCATATTGTTTTATGACAATGGTTAACAACCCCACAACATGTCAGCACTGTCCCTTCTCAACCTTGGGTTCCCTATGACCAGCTTTCCTGTTCTCTCCTGCCTTCTAGTCCTTGTCCCTGGACTGTTGTGTCCCCCTAGTCTTGTTTTGTTTTATGGGGCTATCTAATCTTTGGCTGACTGGTGAACCTTGGGTGTGGCTTCATTAATGAGCTAAAAGGGTGTCCAAGGGCCATACTCTGGGGGTTTCTCCAGTCTCTGTCAGGCCAGTTAAGTCTGGTCTTTTCTTCTGAGTTAGAATTTTGTTCTACATTTTTCTCCAGCTCTGTCCAGTACCCTCTGTTGTGATCGCAGTCAGAGCAGTCAATGGTAGTAGCCAGGCACCACATAAGTGTTCTGGACTCAGTCTGGTGAAGGCCATGGTAGTTGTGGTCCATTAGTCTTTTGGACTAATCTTTCCCTTGTATCTTGTTTTCTTCATTCTCCCTCGCTCCCAAAGGGATGAGAGCAGTGGAGTATCTTAGATGGCTGCTCACAGGCTTTTATGACCTCAGACGCTACTCACCAAGGTAGAATGTAGAACATTTTCTTGTTAAACTGTGTTATGCCAATTGAGAGAGATGTTCTCCAAGACTATGGTCCCCACAGTCCTCCGCCCAACATTTCAATCCCTCAGGGAGTTTGGAGGTGTCTGTGGCGCTTCCATGACCTTTCCTTGTACACGTTGTGCTGGTTTCCCCAGTATTGTGTACTGTCTTAACTACACAATAAAACTATCCATTGCCCTTTTGAATGCCTTGTGCTGACTCATTTCCTTAAAATGGTCTATTGAAAGCTTTTTGTGGTTAATCCATTGCTTCAATTTACAGAATTGTTGGAGAAAATCCGGACACTATGTGTCTTCAAGCTGAGGCACCCACCTGCTGGATGGCTTGAGCTGGGCTCCCAACCACACAGCACCCTGTTGATCCCCAGCTTTCCTCTCTTCCCCGCCTTGTTGACCCTGTAGTCCTCACTCTGACTGGTGGCTGACCTGTGTTCCTGAGAAGATCCAGACATCAAGGAGAGAGGGACCTGCTGCTGTAACCCCTTCTCATCCAAGACTCACTCTAACTCCATCTCCAGGTCTTCCACTCTTTCTTCGCTGAGATACGGGGAGAAAACTTAAAGAAACTCAATGGAGGCCTTTAAGTTCATAAGCTTCATTCTTTCCTGCACTTTAGGAACACATCATTCCATAGCATCTTTTCTCCAACCAACTTCCTCTACCTCTCCCACTTTGATTATTCTTTACACCATACCCTCTCATCTAACCTCCTTCCAGAAAATGAGAGGACATCAACAGTATCTTCTTGGAAGAGGATGACTTGGTTTCCTCTTGGAATTTTGAAGATACTGGTGTGTTTGATGTTGAAAGCACACATCAAGGACAGCTTAGTTTTAGGGGTGTAAGTGTCTTTGTGGAGTCCTTGGATGGTGAAAATGGTTAAGCACTTGGCTGATAACTAAATGACTGGAAGTCAAGTCCACCTAGAAATGCCTTGGAAGAAAGGCCTGGCAATCTACTTCCAAAAAATCAGCCATTGAAAATCCTGTGGAGCACAATTCTACTCTGATGTGCATGGGGTCACCATGAGTTGGAATTGACTCAAAGGCAACTGTAGTCATCTTTGCATTATAAGTTATCTCTCTTTCTCTTGGATCTGACCCATGTTTGGACTGTGTTACAGATGCTGGGTCCAGAGAAACCACCAAATGCCACCCACTCAAGCTCTGTAGACAATGTTATGTTATATTCATTCATATGCTTGGAGGGAAACACTTAGTTAACAGAATCACCAGTTGACACAGTCAACCCTGTTTGTTCGTGGAAACACAGCTTCAGGCTACGTGTACCTCAGCACACAGAGGTAGGGAGCAGGGCAGTTCTTTAGATAATCCATACTACAACAGAGACCCTGTTCATTCCTTGAGAGTTTTATCTTTTGCATGAGCTGCATTATGTTTTTAGGAGCACTCCTGGCACAGTGATTAAGCGCTTGGCTGCTCACTGAAAGGCTGGCAGTTCAAAACCACCAGCCACTCCCTGAAAAAAGATGTGGCAGTTTGCTTCTGTAAAGATTTAAAAAAATAAAGAAGAAAAAGAAATGCTGCCATTGGCAAAAAGTGGGCCAGGCCTTATTGTGAAGGTGGCCAGAGTGTAGGCTCCAGGGCTCCGGGCAGGTTTTGCTCTGAAGGACTGTCAGAGTAGGTCCACTCTGAGCAATGTCACCATGGAAATCTGGGTCCAGATCCCTCCACTGACGATGCTCCGCAGAGCATCACATGGTTTGTTACAGCTGTTTCCTGTGACAATTAGTGGTGTCCTGGCAGAGAGGGCAAGGTGATGATTTTTGAAAATGGATTTATCACACGGTAGATAAAACATGAGTCTTTCGTATAGATAAAAACATAAACCAAGGGCATTTACAATTCCAGATTGTTAGAATGTGTGTTAGGCCCATGCAGGCTCTATGAAAGCACTAATTCGAATATTGTAAAGCTTTGTTTATGTTTCTTTTTGTTCAAACTCACCTTGGTCCCTCATTCTTAAGAATGCTAACCCATACATCACTTTTTTTTAAGGGGGGATATTTGAATTTCCCAAACGCAGCTTACACTTAGAACAAGCTGTGTCAGTGAGGTCCAAACACCCCAGTTCTTGTTTCGGTTCTAAGATCTGGGATAATTGTCTTTATTATAAGGCTCATACATAAATCTCTGCACATGAATTGTTTCAACTTTCATTTTTAATTATTCATGAAATGTGCAGAAGCACGGTCCAATGCACATTTGAGCGAAATTTGCTAATGCCTCTAAACAAATCATAAACACCTCACCAGGGTGTCTGGGATGCTAGCCTCTAATAGGGACTTTATTATAATCTGCTACTGCTCAACAAACAGAGAACTTACAGATATGCTCCTGGCTCCCAGCCTCAGGGCAGCCTGGGCTGTGACGCCGCTTCTATCTCAGCCCAAGGGGCAGCCTCGTAGACTCAGCATTAATCTGATTCTTCTGTGATGAAGAAAATTATGGCTCATTTCCACTTTTGGTGCATGAATAAAACTCTGCCTCTGCTACAACCCCAGATCTCACCTGACTGGATCCTGAATCCACCTGAGCAGGGAGCAGAGGTAACCTGCTAGAAAGATCCCAAATCTTCCATGATAGAATGAAGCAATCATCCTAAAAGTGATGATCTGGGGAACTTCTCCGGAATGGTGCTCCAGGCTGTGTGAGACGTTCAGAGATTGAAAAGAAAGATACTGAGACACCGAGAGGGACACAAAAGTGAACAGGTCACCTGCACAAAGGGACATGGAATTAGCAAGTATGTACGTAGAAAGATGTTCAAACTTATTAACTAACAAAGAGATATGCATTATAACAGCACTCATTGGTTTACACTTGGCAGATATCTATTGGACAGTAATTATTGTCATGTGCTTGTCTAGGTTCAGAGGGTGCAGTGACAAATCAAAAGAGACAAGGTCCTGCCCTCATGGGGTTTGTATTCTAGTGGAGGTAAACAGACAAAGAGACAGATACACACTATGTCGGGTAAAGATAAGCAAGATGGAGCAAGAAGAGGGAGGTAGACAAAGAGCTTGGGGGGAACTTGCTTTTTTCATATATAATTTATTTTTGTGGTTGTTGTTCAAAATACACACAGTAGCACATATACCAATTCAACAATTTCTATACATACAGTTCAGTGACATTGAATACATTCTTTCAGTTGTGCAACCTTCCCACTTGCCTTTTCTGAATTGTTCTTCCCCCATTAACATAAACTTACCGCCCCCTAATATTCTTATCTAATCTTTCGAGTTGGTGTTGTCAATTTGATCTCATATAGCTAGATCTTAAAAGAGCACAATGCTCAAGGAAGACATTCTTTACTGGTTAAGCTTAACTACTGTTTGGTTTTAAAAAGACTTCAGGGGATATTTTTGGCTTAAGATTTGAAGATTATCTCAGGGCAATTGTTTCAGGGGTTCATCCAGCCTCCATGGCTTCAGAAAATCTGGATTCCATGAGGATTTGAAATTCTCTTCTGCATTTTTTCCCTTTTGATCAGGATTCTTCCATAGACTCTCGGGTCAAAATATTCGGTAAGGGTAACCGGGCACTATCCAGTTCTTTTGGTCTCATGGCAAACGGAGCAGTTATTCATGGAGGCAATTAGCCACACATTCTATTTCTTAGTCCTGAATCTCCTTCTTCCTCTGTTTCTCCAGGCACATAGAGACCAATTGTTGTACCATGAATGACCACAAGCAAGCTTTTAAGACCCCAGACACTATGCAATGAACTAGGAGGCAGGACAGAAATACTAAACACAATATTAAGTCAATTAACTGGAATGTCCCATGAGATGGTGATCCTAAACCTCCAAACAAAGGTGGGATTTCTACTTCATAAAAGGAGGCCAGGCAAGGCTTCTGTGACGAGGCCGCATTGGGGCAGAGGCCTGAAGTAGGGAGGGAGTGATTCACGTTAAATTCAGGTAAGACAGTGCTCCAGGCAGAAAGGAGAGCAAGTGATGTAGGGTAGGGTGGGGATGGCAAGTTCAAGTTCAAGCACAAGAAGGAAGCAGTGATGTGGCAGAATTGGGGGGCGGAGCACAGGGGATGGCCACAGACAGGAAGCAGGATGGCCTGGTCTCTGTGGGAAATGATGGGAAACCTGTAATAGGATCACGCAGGGTGTGTTATTTGGGGTCTGGCTCCTTGCACTCACAATGATCTCTGTATGATCCACCCATGATGTTGTAAGTAGTTGTAGTTTGTTCATTGCTACAGCTCTGTTGTATTCCTTTGTATGAGAATACCGCATTTATCCATTCTTGGATTTTCAGTATAGATAATGCACATTGGATTGTTTCCAGGTCTTGCCTATGATGAGTAATGCTGCGAGGATCATTCTTCTACGTGTATTTTTTGCACATATATTTTCATTGTGATCAATATAGGTGTAGGAGTGGAATCGCTTTATCATAGCACATGAATACTCAGCTCTAGTAGATACTGACACTCTTGCAAGCAGGGTATGAGTATTCTTTCTATCTGTTCTACCTTCTCAACAACTCAACAGCTTTTGATATTGTCAGTCCTTTTAAATCTGGTCATTCTAAGGATTGTAGTGGTAACTCATGATTTTATAAGCTGAAGCACCTTTTCAAGAATTGGATTGGTCCATTTGAAACCCTCTTTTGTGAAGTGTCCTTTAAAGTCTCTTGATTAATTTGCTATTGGATTGTCTCTACTACTGTAATCTGCAGAGGTTCCTTATATATTCTAGGTATGAGCCCTTTGGTACTTACTATTGTTGCAAATACTCTCATTCTCTCTTTCTGGTTCTCTCTTTCTCTCCTTGATTTGCTTTTTATTTCTAAACAGTTTGATTTTATAAACAGAATTATTTAATTTTAAAATAGCACATTTGCAATTTATAAATCATTTCCTTTATGGACAATGTATATGTGTGTGTGTATGTTTGTGCATGCATGTCTCTCCCATTAAAAAGGCTTTCTCTACACAAGTTCATTAATTTATTTTCTGTATTATTTCCTAGAGATTTTCTTGTTTACCTTACAAATATATATTAACAAATCACTAAAATTGATTTTGCATATGACGTGAAATTAGTTAAACTTGTCAAATTCCACACACACACACGCACACACACACACACACACACACACACACACACTCACAATACCTGGTACATTTTTGCTGGGAACACAGTATAGCTATACATCAGCTTGGTGGGAACTGGCATATTTTTAGTCTTCCAACTGATGAACATGGTATGTCTTTCAGTTTATGTAGGTGTTTTGTTTTTGTGTTAGATTTCTATCAATAATACTTAGTGGCTTTTTTGGTAGAAGAGTTAAATAACTTTTAGTTATATTTCTGGCTATCTGATATATTTGATGCCATTATAAACTAAAATTCTGTTTTCTATTAGCTGTTGACATACTTTTAAATGACCACCTTGATTGCTCTTTGGCCATACATTGTAAAGGGACAACGAGAACCAGCTGGAGGCTATTGCGTTACCCCAGAAAGATGTAGCAGGTGAGGAGGGGGAAGTGGTGAGAAATAGTTAGAGTCTGAAAATATTTTAAAGATAGGGTGTTAGAATTTGTCTTTGGGATACATATAGAATGAAAAAAAAAGGGAGAGAGAGAGAGAGAAAAGATTCAATGATGACTCCAAGATTCTTAGTTTGAGAAAATTGAAGAATGCAGTTATGATTTAGGAGGATGAGGGAGACTGTGGGAGCAGAAGATTTAGGGATAAGGATTGAGAGTTAGTTTTAAGACGTATGAAGATTGTTTTTCAGACATCTATGTGGAAATATTGAGAAGGTGACTGGATTTATAGGACTGCGGTTCAGGAGAAAGCTATGGACTAGAGGTTTAATTAGTATATGCAGAATGTTTTAAAATAAGAAGCTGAGCATTATCATCTAATGAGTGAAATCAAAAGGAGCACTCAGAGAGACAGATGAAGAACTGAAGAGTGTGGAGTTCCACAAGTCCAGTGAAGAAGGTGTTTTAAAAAGTAGTGGGTGATTAAATGTGTCAGCTATTATTAACAGGTCAGGTAAGCTGAGATCAGAGAATTGTTCATTGTTTTGTCAGAGTGCATCTGCTGATCATGTATAATTTTGTAGTGGATATAGCAGGTTAACGAGCCACCGTCTATTCCTTCTTTCTCTACTGAAATTGACTTTGTTTGCGTGACCATGTACCTGGCTTTAGAAGATGTTTCTTTTGGCTGATGATTAGTCCAGAGATCAGATTTTAACAAGAGATGTCAGAGGCTGTATGCTAGGGGCTTCTGGAGAAGCTTCTCCTCCTTGATGGAGAGATTTATGAGAAGAATTTCCTGATAGTGACACCTTCCTTATTATTTCCTTCTTTGGATACTGAAAACCATGTAATATAATTAAACCTGTTGCTGTCTGGTCAATTCCAACGCATGGTGGCCCTATAGTGGTCATCCTTCATTTTGTGACCTGATGTAATCATCCTCCCTTTTTGTATAATGCCTATTTTTGCATAACAACCTGGTCTTTGCAACCTATTCATGTCGATAAGTGAGGAGCGGGTTTATTGATGTTGGTGGGTAAGGCCTTCAAAATAACCATGATTAATAAGTTAACTAAAATAGAGGGTAATATGGACAAATGGATAATAAAAGACTGATCAAAAAAACAATCAGTAAGCATTATAGAACTGCAAAATACAATATGTGAAAGTAAAAAAAAAAAAATCGGGGTAAATTTAAAAGTAGAATGGGCATAACAGAAGATGGAATTTGTAACCTTGAAGAAAGGTCACTATACAGTGTTCAAATGAAAGTAAAACTGAAAAAAAGAATGGAAATAGCAGAATAGAGCAAAAGAAAGATATGAGATGTTTGGATAAGAGGGAATTAAGCAGGAACAATATCTGAAGAAATAATAACCAGGAACTTTTGAAATGATAAAAGACAGTGAAGCACAGATTCAGAAAGCTCAGCAAACGCAAAACAAGAGGCAAAGAAAATGACGATCACATCATTGTTAAACTGTTCAAAAGCAAAGATAAAGAGAAAATACTAGAAGCGTCCAGGAGTAGGAGGAAGGGCATACATTAACTTCAGGGGAACAACACACAGAGAGGAAACAATGGAATAACCTTTTACAATTCGTTAAAAAAAAAAAAGTACCCATCCAAAATTCTATACTCAGCGAAAAGATTGTTCTAGAATTAAAGTGAAATAACCTTAGACAAATAAAAGCTGAGAATATTCGTTGGAACCAGAGTTCACACTTGTAAATATGTTAAAAGACCTTCCTCGGGCTCAAGAAAATTATTGCAGAAAGAAGCAGAGAATTACAGAAAAAAAAAAAAAAAAAAGGAGGATTGAAAAAATATAAAAGATATTGACTGTTTAAAAGGACAATAATAGTGATGTCTTATGAGGTTTATAACATATGCAGAAATAAAGTATACGGTTGTAAGAGCAAAAAGGAGTCCCTGGGTGGTGTAAATGTTTAACTTGCTTGGCTGCTAACAGAGAGAATGGCAGTTTGAATCCACCCAGAGGGGCCTAGGAAGAAAGGCCTGACAATCAGCCATTGAAAATCCCATGGAGCATAGGTCTGCTCTGACACTTGGTGGGTGGACGTGAGTTGGAATTAACTTAAAGTCAACTGCTTTTTAAGAGGAAAAAAAGCAGGAATTTTAAATGGAGTTAAACTGCTCTTAAATGTTGTCATTGTTTGGGACTCATAAAATACAGTACTAACTTAAGGTAAGCTGGTCAATAAACAAGGAAGACCAATGAAGAATTGATGCCTTTGAATTACGATGTTGGCAAAGAATATTGAGTATACCATGGACTGCCCGAAGAACAAACAAATCTGTCTTGGAAGAAGTACAGCCAGAGTGCTCCTTAGAAGAGAGGATAGTGAGATTTCTCACATACTTTAGACATGAGAAGGACATTGTGCTTGGTAAAGTACAGGATCAGCGAAGAAGGGGAAGACCCTCAACGAGATGGATTGACACAGTGGCTTCAACAACGGGCTCAAACATAGCAACGATTGTGAGGATGGTGAGGGACCGGGCAGTGTTTTGTTCTGTTGTACGTAGGGTCGTTCTGAGTTGGAATTGACTTGATGGCACCTCACAACAACAACGATTTAAGGTAGACAGTAATAGATCAAAGATACATTTTTAAATTTTTAAGGTGATCACTAAAAGAATGACATTAAAACATAAAACAAAGACGCTAATGGGGTGATAAAATGAAAATATACAATATTGATTAATTAAAAAACAACTTTAGTACTACATATAAAAATAATAATAATTACCCAGTAGCATTTAACTTTGTAATGTGAGGATGATATAACATTAGAAAATGTATCGACATAATTCATAATAAAAGAGAAAAATAAAATATACAATCTCACAGAAGTAGAAAAATATATAAAATTCAATACTCATTCAAGCAAAAAAGTCATAGAGAAGTAGAAAGACTTCCTTATTCCAGCAAAAACTATCTAGCGAAAGCCTATAGTCAACATCATTCTTGCTAATGGAAGATTAGGAGCATTTTCATTAAATCAAGAAGAAATAAAGGCTGCCTGTCATCACCTCCTTCTGTTCACAGTGTTTATAATCCCCAAAGCATAGCCATAATAAAATAAAATAAAATATGATTAATAGCAATTGGTAAGGATGAGATATTTTCATTATTTATAGATGATGTGATTATCTATAGAGCTCTGATGGCAAAGTGGTTAAGTGTTTGGCTGTTAACCAAAAGGCTGGCAGTTCAAATCCACCAGCTGCTCCTTGGAAACCCTATGAGAAAGTTCTACTCTGTCCTGTAGAGCCATTTTGAGTCGGAATCGACTCGAAGGCAATGGTTTTTTGGGTGATCATCTATATTGAACATCCAAGGAAATCAACAAATTCTTGCAAACTATAAGAGAATTAATCATAACTGCTGGATACAAGCACAACATAACAAAAACAACAAATATAGACATCATGTAGACCAATCTCCTTCTCAAAAGTAAGTTAAAAACACATTTTATAACAGCAACAAAAACTCCAAGATATCGTGAAATAAATCTATCAAAATACGACTGAGAACTTTATGGGGTAAATTATAAACATTTATTGGAGTCCCTAAAGCACAACCTACTCAGCTGTACTCTCACCTTTTAGTATGTGAGCTCTGTATGAGAAAACTGAAGGCATTTACTGACAGAAAATGACATCTCAGGCATGAATGGGATGTTCGCTCTTCTTGAAATGGGGAACTGAATATCTGCACACTTCCTGGGACAAACCTTAGCTCTGCTTTCTGTTAGCTCAAAACCCTGGCAAATCACTTAATCTCTTTGTGTCCCTGCTTTCTCTGCTGGAAAATGGTGATAATACAATTGTTTTGAGTAAAAGTATGTTGTTAGTTGCCGTGAGGTTGACTCCAACTCACGACAACCTTATGCGTAGCAAAATGAAACGTTGCCCCGTCCTGTGCCATCTTCATGAAGATTGATATGTTTGAGTTCATTGTTGAACCTATTGTGTCGATCCATCTCATGGAGAGTGTCTTTCATTCTAGCTGCCCTTCTACTTTACCAACCATGATGTTTTTTTCTTCCAGATGATTATTCCTGATGACGTATCCAAAATGAGTCAAAGTCTCACCATCCTTGCTTCTAAGGAGTAAAAGTATACTAATACATGAAACCTACTTAGTTTGTTACTTAACCATACAGATAAAACCAAACCCAAACTCATTGCTGTACAATCGATTTCAACTCATAATGACCCCACAGGACAGAGTAGAACCTCACCATAAGGTTTCCAAGGGGCAGCTGGTGGATTTGAACTGCTGGTCTTTTGGTCAGCAGCTGAGCTCTTAACCACTGCACCACCAAGGTTCTAACCATACAGATAGTGCTCTAGAAATGTTAACTATTATCTCATTGTCGGACACAGATTCCAAGGCACTCCTTGGCCCATAATCCAAATTAGGTGAATGTTTTTAACCTTGACAAAAAGATTCTAAATGTCACCTGGAAGCATAAACAGACACGTTTATATCAGCAAGAAAATGTTTAAAACTAAGTGGGGTCTTGTCAGTCATGATATCAGAAAACATTGTTTATTGAAAAGTACTGACCAAGCTTTGATGATCAGTAGACTACAAGGTTCCCTGAGACAGATCCTCACGTGTTTAAGTAATTTTTATATGACTCCAAATGCAACAAACAAAAAAAGCATCATTCTGAAAACAGTTTTCAAAAATAAGTATTGGAAAAAAATTCAAATTATATCATTTGAGAAACCTTTTTCAATTAGAATTACTATAAATAAAAGATTCATTTTTTTCTTTGTTTGATCTGAGGAATATGGCATTTTAAGCACATTTAGCAATGGAAGAGATCAAAAGTTATGACACCAAAAATCCTTAAATGGGGAAATAAGATTCAATCACTTTGTCAGATTATTACTCTTAATACATAATTTCTACTAAAAATCAATGAATAAAACATGGGCAAGAAAAGACAAGACAAGAAATAAAAACACTCAGTAACATTATGAAATAATTGCCTAACAGTATTGCATCCAGATAAAATGCAGGTTAACGAAGCTAAATCTGAGTGGTTGGTGTCCAATGGGTAATGCTTACTCCTTTCCAGAATATTCTCTCACAGTTTTGATGGGATGTTAAACTTGGCACAAATTTTCTGTAGGCCCTATGACAGTACGTAGAGTCTAAGCTCTTGTACACATTTGAGTCTACCAATTCCACTTAGAGGAATGTATCCTAAGGAAAGACGAAGAGGCACAATCAATAACCTGAAACTGAAATTGTTGTATTAGCCTTGTTTGTAATAGTGAAAAACTGGCATCTATCAAAATGTCCACACACAAGGAAACTTAAATAGAGGAGAGTATAATGCGGAAAAATAAGGCCCATACCAGTGACAATTTCAATCTGATAAAAAAATATATATATATGCATTAGATAGACAGCTGACATCCGGTCGTCTCTGGACCTTATGTATATGGTCCTGTGTCTTCCTCACGATCACCAGCGGGTTCAAGTCCATCATTGTAGGTATTGTGTCAATCCATCTCGCCAAAGGTCTCGCTTCCCCTCACTAGCCGTCTACTTCGCCAAACATGATGTCCTCCTCCAGCAATTGATCCCTGCTGATGGTGTGTTCAAAGCAAGGAAGTCAGAAATCTTCTGTTGTGAGTCATAAGGTTCTCACTGGCTAATTTTTGGAGGTAGATCACTAGGTTTTTCATCTTAGTCTGTCTTAATCTGGAAGCTCCACTGAAACCTGTCCACCGTGGGTGACCCTGCTGCTATTTGAAATACCAGTGGCATAGCTTCCAGCATCACAGCAACATGCAAACCACCACGGTAGGACAAACTTATAGAACAACTGCGGTGGATGTATACATTACAAAGACTAAAAAGGGATGTTTCAAATGTTAGTCATGCCCATCTCTGAGAGACTCCTCCACTTTTACAAGGTAATTAATATCATAATTTTATAGTTAAATAAATATTATTACAATGTCTTAAACTAAATTTAGGAATGTATATTGTGATCCTTTAAAAGTCCTACCTGTAAAAGATGCCCCTCCACACACACACACGCACACACATATGCACACACATATGTATATCAAAAACAAACCCAAACCAAACCTGTTGCTGTCCGGTGGATTCTGACTCATAGTGACCCTATAGGATGGAGTAGGACTGCTCCATAGGGTGTCTAAGGAGTGGCAGGTGGATTCAAACTGCCGATCTTTTGGTTAGCAGCCAAACTCTTAACCACTGCGCCACCAGGTCTCTATATATATGAAGTGGGAGGAGAATAAAACGCAAGTTAAAGGGGGCAGAAGAGTAATTACCAGTAGATGAAATTGAGCAACCATGGTCTTGTGAACACCTGGCCACAGAAGCAGGAGCTGTCCCCTATGCCCACCTCAGGCCTACTGTCCCAGGAAGGGACAACAACCTCTTAGAAAAACCAGCTGCCTCCTCCTTGGCCTCCACTGTAAACTCCAGAAAGGAAGACTCACATTGACTCAAGGATGGGGATCTACCCTCATGCAGCTCTTTAGAGACAGGGTGCATCAATTACAGCTTCAGGGCTGAGCGTGAGGTTCGGGTGGCACCGCAGTCCCTGACCTTGATTGCTCCATCCGGGAGCCCCGTATCTATCAGTATTGAACAATCTCTATTAATAAAGCCGCAGGATTAACAGCTTGTCGAGTGGCTCTGAGACCATGGCCACAAGTGTTAGGAAATGGGCAACACCCTGATTAAGGCCTGCCTCATTATGAAGCAGCCCGTGGCATGCTTGGCAGCTTGGGGCATGGGCCATGGCTCACTTCAGCTGGGTAAGTGTTGAACTGACCCTTGCAATTTTCAAAGGAATATCACCTCCTTTCTAAGATCTGCCCTTTGCCTGCCCCTCCTAGGAGCAATTTTCCAACCCCAGGAAACTCCCGTTGTGGAATCAGATGGTAGGAGTGCCACACACACTAGAGGCATGAAAGACGAGGCTGTGAATTAGAGATTCAGATGAGGCTTCAGTGCTTTGGGGTGCAGGGCAACAGGACCTGCAGCCCACCAGCCTCCTGGGTGTGCATGAGAGGTCCAATGAGACAGCAAAACAAAAAAAATTATGATTGCCATGTCAAGTTTTGCTCCGCTAACCTAAGAAAAAGATCCCATATTCTGCAAGGCAGCAAAAAGTGACTGTGGCAAATCCGTTTGTCTATTTGAAGCAACACTATGCAAATGAAGAAATAAAAATTGCAGAAGAGCTGTACACTGGCCACAGAGATCTAAGTAGGAATATAGTAAACACATTGCTTTGCAGAGAAGCTAAGGGAGAGAGGTGGAGTTGACCGGGAAGGAGTGCTAGGTCTCTACATAGGTGAGAGAGATGAATGAGTCCCTGTGTATGTCTCAAATGGCAAAGCACTGAAAATGCTAACTTGCCCTTTTATCCGAAAGTTGTTTTGTTGTTTTACTCTTTGCTCAATAATACTATTTCTCAATGAGCTGTGGCCAAGAGAGACAATTCAGAAGGTCAAGATCTGAGCAGTTCATCTTGGTTCTCAAACTCCTGTGTGCATGAGAATGATCTGGGGGAACTCATTAAAATGCAGATTCCGTCGCTCTGCCAGACCCAGCAATCAAAATCTCTTTTTAAGGCACCTGAGAATTGGGATATTTATCTTGTTTCCTGGGCAAGAAACACTGGTAAAAACAGCTCATATCTCACGAAGGAAGACTCAGCTATGGAAAATGATAGTAATTCTAATATTTGCAAAAGTTGTTTAACTAGTCCATACCATCTTTACACACAGGTTTATTGGGAGGAAATCCATAAGGTTGTGTGTGTATATAAAGTACCTAGTTTTGTGTCTGGCACCAGTAAAACCTCAATAAATGTCTCAATAAATTTGCTTTTGGGGGAAATCTATGATGTGATAGCAAGAATATATGCATTGGGACTAGATATGTATGTATGGAATTCTGTGAGACAATGTGTGTGTGTACAATCTTTGTACAGGATTGTTGTTGTTGTTGTTAGGTGCTGTCAAGTCAGTTCCAGCTGATAGCAACCCCACGTACAACAGGAGGAAACACTGCCCTGTCCTGCACCATCCTCATAATCGTTGTTATGCTTGAGCTCATTATTGCAGCGACTGTGTCAATCCATCTCGTTGAAGGTCTTTCTCTTTTTTGCTACCCTCTCCTTTACCAAGCATGATGTCCTTCTCCAGGGACTGATCCCTCTTGATAACTGTCTAAAGTATGTGAGATGTGGTCTTGCCATTCTTGGTTTTAAGGAGCATTCTGGTTGTACTTCTTCCAAGACAGATTTGTTCTTTTTTTTTTTTTTTTTTGCACAGGATAGACAATATGACAACGTCATTGCCATCAAGATCACTGTTATGATTATAATTACTCTTTTCCATTTCCATTCAATTTAAAATCTCCTCATCTCTCATTGCTGCCGGGACCTTCTCACTTGCTCCACCCAGACTCCCGTCCCCCTCTAGGCTAATGAGCTCTGCATATGCTACACCAGTGGGTTCATGCACAATGCTAAGCTAAGCTAAACTTGTCTTCAGGGCTTTTGTCATAGTAGTCCCTTGCTCTAGCACATCATGTCTTTCCATCTTGGCATACAAGATGAGGATCAATCATTGCACTATAATTTCTGCACTTGCCTACTTTTTAGCATATCCACACCCCCAGATCTTTGGCTTCACACACCTGTACCCTGACAGTATAGGAAACCACCTGCCAGTGTGAATGACAAACTCCACCATCAAGAGGAACACCCCTCTTCTCTCTAAGCACTTCCCAGTCTTCAAAGTCTCCCACAGCCTAACCTTCCCTTGAGAACCTCCCAGGACTGAACCTTCCTTGTCTCTTCCCTTCACTGGGCGATGATCCACATGACCAACTACCTATATTGCTCTCTCTGTTCCTTTCCATATCTGTCCCTTGCCTATAATGACAGGGTCTGGCTTGTTCTTTTATATTTTCTACATCATCCATCCAGAGCCTGACACAGGGTCAGTACTTCACATGTAAAAATGGTACATTTTTATAAAAACTCATTCTGATTCTGGCCCCCAAACTCACACCAACCTTATGCACTGGGTACTATTGTCATTCCCATTTTGCAGATGAGGGAACTGAGGTACAGAGAAGTTAAGTAGTTTGTCTGAGGTCTCACAGTGATAGAGCAGTGAGACTGGGATTCCAACCTAGAAATTTGACCCCAGAGCCTGGTACTTTAACCTCCTTATGTTCACTGAATCATTAATAAGCTTGAGTTTATCTGCAGAACTTTAATCTGTGTGTATGTCAGATGTGTATCTAAGCCTCTTCTTGTTTTGAGAAGAGCTCAGAATGGGCCCAGGCTCAGGAAAGCATGAACTTGCAGGTTTCCCTGTAATAATGTCCACCCTGACCCTGTCCCCTTGTAACCCACTGCACATCTCCACATTCCTGGCCCTGAAATTGAATGAAGAACCAGGATCAAATGTGGGGCCTGAGCCTCACTAGCACAGAGCATGCTTCTATAAGAAATGGGTACTCACTCTTCGAATGGACTGGAAGCCACAGAAACAGGTTGTGAATAGCCATCCAAGGTTGTGGGTCATACGGGCACAGTTAGACCCAGCAATATGAACCAACACCACCATCTTGCCCTGATGGGCTCTCAGCTTGGATTGCAGGATGCCTGGGCATATCCTTGGCAACCAAACCAAACTGCTGCTGATCTGTGCATTTGGGATACTGGTGCTGTGCCCCCATGCTCCTTCTTATGAGAACTGGGAGTTTGAGTGCCTCCTCACCCTCGCCCTCCAGAATTGAAGGAACTAGCTCTGAAATGACCACCCATTGTATCTGACTATCTCCTGCAGACAGATAGAGGATTTATGAGCTACCTTGGCCTGAGACTGTAGGCCCAGGGGTCATTTAGAAGTTGGCTTGTGTGTGTGTTGAACTGTGTCAAATGGCAGATTATGTTTCAATTGGATACTGTCTTAGGCTCTGTTCTCTAGAGAAATAAAACCAGTAAAGCACATAAATGCATATAGAGAGATTTATATCAGGGAAAGGGTTCACATGGTTGTAGAGGCTGGAAAGTCCCAAGTTCGAGGTTCAGGATAGAAACTTCACCTGAGTCACACAGCCGAAGGAGGTGGCAAACCCAAGGTGGGCAGATCAGAGAGCAGGGCTATTGCACACAGGCTGAGAAGATCCACAAATCCCAAGATCAGAAGGCAAGACTGCAGGTAAGCTGCTAGCTCAAGTCCTAAGAACTGGATGTCAGACGAACAGAAGCCAGCACTAGCAAAAGCCCATGAGCCTTGCCAGAATGTCCACTTATATTCGATGCGGGCCACAAGCCCGAGGAAAACTCCCTTTAAACTGACTGGCTACTCACAGCAGATCCCATTATGGAGGTGATCACATTATATCAAATCTCATCATGGAAGTGATCACAACCTCATATGACGGTCAAACCACTGAGAATCACAGCCCAGCCAAGTTAACACACAACTTTAACCATCACAAATACTAATAAGACTCCCAACTTATATCTCAAAAAACCTAAATTACCATCAAAACAAAATGAAAGTAGCCTAGATTCCTATTCTAGCTGCACTGAAATGCGATTATTAAAAAATTATCTATGAACAAACTTCTTTGATTTTTGGTGCACTCCTGTAGAGATGACTTGGAGAAATTTCAATAAGTGTTATTTTGAGCCCATTTTAACTCAATTTCAATGTAGACATTAAGCTATACTCCTGAGTGACGTCCCTCACATGCTTGTCTTTATTTATTGGATGAAACTGGGTTGCCTCCAACTGTATCCAAACCCCTCAACAGTCTGACCTCAACTCTGCTCTGTGAGTTCATCTAGCTATGACCCTCACTAACCGTACAATTCAACCAAAATGAACTAGGAAACCATAAGTCAGTTTCTCAAAATGGCAGTCCGTACCCTTGCTTGGAAATCACCGAGCCAACTGGCATCTACAAAAGCTCTCCAAGGCTCAGCTCAACTGCCACCATTTTAAAAAAGCCTTTGTTCCTTTTTCTAACTCTCCATTGCCTCCTGTTTACTGCTCTCACAACAAGAGGCAGTTGCGGGTCAAGAACAAGCACTCCAGAGCCAGACATCTTGGGTTCCTGCCCCGCTCTGCCACTTTCTAGTAAGTTAACTCACCTCAGCTTTCTCAACGTAACAAGTTGCCGTAGAGTGGATTCCAACTCATGGTGTCCCCATGTGTGCCAGAGTAGAACTGTGTTCCATAGGGTTTTCAACGGCTGAATGTTTGGAAGTACATCACCAGGTCTTTCTTCTGAGGTACCTTTGGGTGGACTTGAACCTCCAGCCTTTCCATTAGCAGCCAAGCACGTTAAACATTTGCACCACCCAGGGACCCCAGAGATAATAATAATTCCTTTCTCACAAGGTTATTACGTGAGTTAGTACATCTAAAACATTTAGAACAGATCCTGTTGTTGTTGTTAGGCGCCATCAAGTCGATTCCAACTCATAGCAACCCCATGTAAAACAGAACAAAACACTGCCCTGTCCTGTGCCATTGTCACAATTGTTGTTATACTTGAACCCATTGTTGCAGCCACTGCGTCAATCCATCTCGTTGAGGGTCTTCCAATTTTTCGATGACCCTCTATTTTCCAAGCACGATGTCCTTCTCCAGGGACTGATTCCTCCTGATAAAATGTCCGAAGTATGTGAGACGTAGTCCTGTCATCCTTGCTTCTAAGGAACATTCTGGTTGTACTCCTTCCAAGACAGATTTTTCTTTCTTTCTTTTGGTAGTCCATGGTATATTCACATTCTTCACGAACACCACAATTCAAAGGCATCAATTCTTCTTCGATCTTCCTTATTCATCCAGATCACGGAAGGTTATAAATCCTAAATCCTATAAGCATGTTAATTACTAAAATGAAGCGTTTTCTTGTTTGTTTCTTTGCTTTTTTCCCTTCTTCCTGCACCTGTGCACATGCACACACTTCCATAAACCCCCAGAGGTCAGAAGTTTCTCTCCCACTTAACACCGAAGTGCCTACTGCAGTGCCCATGCTAGGGTGAGTACTGCAATATGTAGAAATATGCATCATTTCTATGAGGAAGTAATCTTTCTACAAGAAATAACCTGGTCTAAATTTAGATAGATAATATCTGAATGAAGTGGAGAACTAAAACAATCCACTAGATTGTTCTGAGTATCCCAACCTCCATCAACAAAAGCCCTTTTCCTTCGAATATCTGGTTTTGTTGTTCTTTGCAGACCAATCAGGAATTTGTGAGCCTGCAACCAACACAAAAATGTCTGGATAGAATGTGTAGGTATAAAACTGAAAGGAGTTTATCCTTCTTAGCGTTGCATTCATTTCTCTGAGGCAGGGGAACGTTATGGCCAATAGTTAACCGGGCGGCTCTAACAAGGATCATGAAGTTTAACTACCTTTATAATGGAAACTCCTATATTGTGTTGAATTTCTTTTTTGCATTTACGAATTCTGTTTTAAAACAAAGCCTAGCAGTTTTTGGTTCTGCCTGTCAGTTTTTCTTGGCTTTTACTAAGTGGCAAACCTTAGTAAAAACATAAAGGACTATTTTATTCAGGGAGATGCAGGGTGCTGGCTAGATCCCTGTATTGCATTTATTTTACATTTTCAGAAATGGACTCTGAAAATCTTAATTGCTATGAAGAGCTAGTCACTATGGACTTTAAAAGCATAGTGTGTTAAAAACAAATCAGAGAATAAAATAATACAAAAGAGCTACAACAGCCTTTTTTACTAAATAGACAAAATTCTTTACTTCCATATTCTAAATCTTATTTTTTTTCTAATGGTACATGATAAAATAAAAAACAAACAAACCAACAAAAAAGTCTGTGTTTTGGTGTTTCACTGAAAGATTCTTGATAATTAAACAGATTCAGACTATTAGCTTCTAATAGAACAGAAAGAAGCTCCATGTAGGGTTCATTACCATCAAAGCCCTTTTGGGCAATTGTTTCTATCCTTACATTATTTCCAAAATATTTGGCAAGACTAACTAATGAACATCTTTACTTCTGGTATTATGGAGTTTGTTTTTGATTTTGTAGTCATTCTGTACCAAAAACAGCTTAGATCAGAGAGATACAAAGACAATTTTCATAGCGATTAGTTCATTTTTCTACGCAACCTTCAAGATAGTAACAGGGCAGGCAAAATGCCAGCTACTGAGGGTCTTTCAGTAACTCACAGCAGAAACATATTTAAAATACAAAAGCAGGTCACTTCCCCCATTCAAATGACAACCAGTAGTGCTGGTATCCAGACGTAAACACACTGGTTAAGTCCCTCTTACCCAGAGTTAACGCAGATGGAAACCTACCAGGCTGGCTAATTCGCCCTAATTGAATGTTCCCAATGACCTCTTCTCCCAAACTAGAATTTTTAAACTTATTTTCTAAACTTATTTCTAACTTGTTTGCACTCGCTAATGAAAGAAATATGCCACGTTTGAAAACAAACAAACAAATAAATTGGATATATGAGTAGGAAGACGGCCCCAGAGAACTTGACAAAAACGTGGAGGTGACTCGAAGCCAGCAGTCCCTCTCCTTTTATTTTTTTTTTTCCCAATAGCTATTTTAGGTTGCATGCTGAATAGGCATAAGCTGGCACTGCAGCTAAGAATAGGCACCCGTCAGCCCCTGTGAAACGCGGGGAAGGCTGGTGACCGCGTGACTCCAGTGGGGCTTTGGCAAAGATTGATCCAAGGGGAACACTGTCAGTTTTAAGATTTAACTTTCCTTCGCTGCTGTCTGCAGTTAGCAGTGGGGAAAGTTTAATTCTGAACTGTGAAAAGATTCAATAAGTCACCACAAATCACCCCGACTAAAGCCCAAACTGGGTAATTTACACAGCATTTGAGATCTTCAAACAGTTGGCAGTGGGCAATTATTCATGCCCCGACATGGGGCCTCAAGTCCTACCCTTCTGTTTGTTCTAAGGCCGAGGCAGAGGTGTTTGAAAACTGCAAGAGACGGCTAGGGGCCCAGAGATCACGGCTAATGTGACACCCCCAGGCCTAATCTTCTTAGAGCACTCAGATAAAATAAGTATCCATTACAGAATCAGCCTTCATCCTGCCCCCTGCTGCACCCGGCCACTCTGATAGCCGGCTTGGAGACAATTGCCTGCTTCTTGACTTAATCAGGTATTAGGAGCTAAGGAAGGAGGAGAAGAAGCTAATCTCCATATTTAGTCCATCTGTACTTGCGGACCTGACTCACCTGCCCCCGATAGATCAAAAGGAATTGGCAAAAATCAGATTAAGGCTGGAGAGAAGGGAGATTCAAGCCGTGTAGCGGCCATTTTTTTTTTTTTTTCTCTAGCTCCCTTGATTCTGTATATATTTATAAAGACTACGTGATCTAATCCCATGAGTTTCAATGTATTGTGCTTGTCTTTTTTCTCCTTGCCCTCTTCTTTGAAACACAACATGCCACTAAACTGGAATATTGTGTTAATTATCTAAATATGGGATATTGGCATTGGGAAGACTGGCGGGGTTGGCCACATTTAGAGAAGTTCAGCAAATTGGGTTGCCTCGTGCAACTCTTCAGCTGGGTCATCCACCCCACACATTTTCTGAGAGACGGACACAGGGAGAAGCAATGTGGAGTCAGAGGAAGAGAAGATGCTAATAAGGCATCCAGGCTGCCGTGGAATAAGCTAGCAGTGGGGCAGGTGACATTTGATCTTCCAGCATAGTTACCACGCTGCAGTTCCCTGGGACAGAATATATGGGATTCACCCATGAAACAAACTCTTGTTTCTTTCTTTAAAACATGCCACCACATTAGGTAAAAGTAGCTTATGTCTTCCCTCCTCACATGCACGTTTTTGTCAGCAAGACCATCTTGCCTCTGTGGGTCTCAGCCGTACCCACACACGGGCACTTCCGACTCGAGACACACGGACAGATGGGTAAGTGAAGAGAACCAAAGGGATTCACACTCTGGCTTCTGTTGGCAGTCACCTGCTGGCTGTAAACAGTGACATGTGGCCACCAGCCGTGTCCTTCAAGCTAGGAGAAACAAGTGTGGGGCTAGGTTAAATGTGCAGGCAGGCAACTTCCAGTCAGTACCCACCTAATGATGAAAGCAGTGTGCATAGCTCAGTGGTGCCCAGGCAGGGACGGGGACACTTGCTGGGGGGAAGGGAGGGCAGAGAAGTGAAGGCAACTTTGTCAAAGGGGCACTCGTCTCTTTTCCTGGAAGACTGACAAAGTCACTTCTTTTTCAGCTTCTTACAAACCCCAAGCGGTGCCAGAAGAGAACTGTGTGGCCGCTGGGTTTTGGCAGCCGGGCTCACCTCATTAGAGTGGATTAAGTCATAGTGCTGAGAAGGATAAAAGGTGAAAAGCAAAGCATGGAGGACGGCGGCTGCAGAAAGCGCCGAGTGTCATTTGTGTGTGGACGCCATTATTGACTGGCGCCCATGTGGTTCACACTTTTCAATTACCGTCTGCTAGAAAGGTGGCCTGTAATTGCAGGAGCTGATGCCTGAGCACAAGTATCAGGGGAGCCTCCCCAGCCCTCATCACCTTCTCTTGATGCCCGGCTCGAAGATGTTCAAAGGCAAAAGGGCCAGAGCCTGCTGATCTCCCCGAGGACGAAGGGAAGGGGGGCAAGCCATTGAAAAAATTAATAAATAGGAAAAACAGCACCCTTGCAAGATGGCAGTGCAATTGGCAACCGTTGTGTGAGCAGACCTGGGTCTCCAGTGCTCTGTGCTGAATCACACTGGCCATCGCTCGTGAGTGCCCAGCTTCCATTCTCCTGCCCAAGACTCTCAGACACGATGGAACAAGGGCAGACTCTGGCCACCCTTTACGTCCTCTCTTCGCAGTGACAGCTTATCTGCAGGTGGGGCCCTGTCGACAGGGCCATGTCTGCCTTTCTCCCAGCTTCCCCTTCAATCTGGACATGGTTTTCTTCTACTCAAATTATTGGAAACACAGAAAACCCACTCCAGCTGTAAATAATTTTCAGAGTAAGGGGTTAAGAAGTTCAAGAGGATTTTTGCTTGTTGGGAGGATGGAATTGTGAGGTTAAATCCCTCCGAGGTGGGAAGGAAAGCAGAGGAACAAAACATAGGAGATGCATGTTTGCAAGGAAAATAAGAAATTGGGAGGCCACTGTCTTGACCTGCTAGGGCTTCTGTTTATCCAGCTCTAGAGGGGATTTTTTTTTTTTTTTTTTTTTTTTTGTGGAATGGGTTTGAAAATCATACAAATTTCTTAGAAAGATTATTGAGAAAAAATACCCAAGTTCTCTGAGGGCCTGAGTTGGTATGCAGTGGTCAAGAATCTCCATTTGGGGAGTTAGGACATGTAGACACTCATTCTCCTAATTGCCGATGTTTTAATTCTCTCCTCTGAACTGCCAGGTTGGGCCAGGGCAAAGGGAAGAGCAGCTATACAGTGAGAGCCGCGCGGTGTTCAGCGTTCAATCTTGTGAAGTAAAGATTTTGTCCTGCAGCGTGCCAGTGCATTTTGCAAACATTAGACATTTAGGTGTGGATTGACATAAATTACCGGATATGTAGTGTAGCAATTTGGCCTCTACAGCCTAAGAATTTTAACTTAGACCAGTCCAAACGGTCCAGGCTTCCTCCCTAACTCTAAGCAAAGGGAAGCTCAGACAACAAGCCTTTCTTATGTTTATGTCATGTGTGCCTTTGCGTGTGTGCATGAGTGTGTGCATGTGTATGATGCATGTGTACATGTGGTTTGTGTGATATGTAGTGCACATGTGTGTGATTGTGGGCATGTGCACATGTGTGATATGGGCATGTGTGTGATGTGTGTACATATGATGTATGTATTAGCATGTGTGTGACGTGTGTGCATGTGTGTGAACATGTGATGTGTGCAAGTGTGTGATATTTGTGCACATGTATGATGTGTGCACAAGTGTGTATGATGTGTGTCCATGTGATGTATGTACATGTGTGATGTGTGCACGAGTGTGTGTGTGTGTGATGTGGGGTGTGTATGCATGTGTGATGTATGTGCATGTGCCTGTATGAATATATGATGTGTGCATGAGTATGTGTATGTCACACATGTGTGCTTCATGCATGAATGTGTGTGTGTATGTGTGCTCTTGTGTATGGTGTGTTTATGTGTGTGTGTGTAAGGCTGACAACCGTCCTACCTCAGAAACAAGAAACCTTTCAAAAACAATTGTGGAACGCTCCGCCTTTAACCCAGTAAGCACTCAGTAAGTCCAGGTCTCCTTTGCTCTTGACAGACTTTCTTCCATGAGTCGTTACAGTCGGCTCTCTCGGGCAGATCCCACAGCCTCAGCCAGTGATCCCAGCATCCCAGAAACATTCCACGGAAAAAGAAACGGCCCGGCCACAGTAGGGTTAGAAAAGAAGCCCTGGGAAAAGAAAACTAAAGTGTGAAGACGGTCCCCTGGGACTGGGCTCGCTGGGTAGAGTTGCTGGAATGGAACCGAGGCTCTCCGTGCCCAAAGCCTGGAGTTCTAGGAGACAAGGGACCCTGGTGCGCAGCCATTTATCTTTCTCATCGGCCTAATGTGGGAGAAGGGGAGGCTCACACGTTGACTCTCTCCTCTGAATAATTGCCAGATAGCCTTAGGCAAGGTACATGCTTTTAAACATCAAAATGGCGCTGTCTCAGTGGCATGGTTTCCTCCTTCTGTTTCCTAGTGATGGAGTGGAGTTCAGCACACTAGGCCTCCTTCTCATAATTGTCCAGGTCTTTAAATAGACTTCCATGGTGACAGACTTCTAGTGAAATAATGGAGGTGGACCACAAAAGACTTCAGTACCATTTTTGTTCCATCATCTTGATTCTTTAGCGCGTCCCGTACCTTATGCCCAAGAATGCTGCTGATGATCCAACACCAGCAAGGCCTGGGGAGCCGTTCACATTGTGGAGGTCATGCTGTTTCTTCCAAGGGCAGAGGCACTTCACCGGAGGATGCTTTTACTCTGGTACACCCAAGAGTTACCAGTCTATGATTCCTTAACTCTTCCCTCCTGCGTAGTTCCCAAGAAAACGGACATTTAAGACATAGATGGCCAACAGCATGCACTGATGCGCAGATTCAAGATGGACAGAGATGGGGAGACTAAGCTGTAATAACCCCTCTCATGAGGCATACAGAGAACTAGATCCCTGTCCTTTAATCAGACTGTACCATTGGAGGTGACCTTGGGATGGATAAAAACAAATCAGGTATAAACACAAGCGCTCATCGACTTTAGGCTTTTGTTTAACAGACATCAGTTTAAAAGAGTTAATGATAATTTTCAAATTTAAAAAATGTGTTATAATTAACAAATGTGAATATATGTTGTTGTTGTTAGGTGCCATCGAGTCAGTTCTGACTCTTAGCGACCTTATGTGACAGAGTAGAAGTGCCCCATAGGGTTTTCTAGGCTGTAATCTTTAAGGGAGCAGATAGTCAAGTCTTTTCTCCTGCAGATTCACTGGGCAGGTTTGAACTGCCAGCCTTTGGGTTAGCAGCCTAGGGCTTAATCATTGTGCTTCCGGGGCTCCTGTGAATCTATGTAGTCTTCTATATATAACTGGAGCCCTAGTGGCACAGTGGTTAAGAGCTTGGCTGCTAACCGAAAGGTCGGCAGTTCAAATCCACCTGCTGCTCCTTGGAAACCCTATAGGGCACTTCTACCCTGTTGTATAAGGTTGCTGTGAGTCGGAATTGACTTGATGGCAATGGGAAAGATCTATAACCAAGGAAATAATATAAATGAAAGGAAGACATAATGTAACAAGTAAAATATAGAAATATGTAGAAATATGCACATATTCATATAATGAAATTGCATATTTATTAAATATGCTCATTATTCCTATTCAGGGAATTTAAAAAACTCTGACCGTCATATTTCCAGATCACATGATTGGAAACAGAAAATGATAGCTGCTGCTTTTGGATGATGAGTTATTACCATACAAGGCCAAGCCCTCCTTTTTGGCCCACCCTGGTGGGAGAGCTGCCGGTCACACCAGTGCTGTTTCAGAGATCTAAGGTGATTGCTACCACAGGCCCAGGTTCTTTCCAAGGAAATTAAAGCTGAGGTGCAATATGGGCTCAGAATTTTTGTTTTTACACATAGTGTAGGTGCATTGTTTTTTCTGATCACAGAAAAGAGATACAAGACTAATGCATTCCCATTTGCGACCAATAGAATTGTGGGCAATGGTGGTGAGGAGCCCTAGTTTTGGGCTGGCTGCCTGGAGCATGGAGCTCTGGTGTGGCAGCCCTGTGGTCTGGCCAGGCCTGCTGCTACAGGGGACATGCAGAAAGGACCCTCCACCTTCTGCTGCACAGTCAACAGACCCCTATTTTCAAGGCTCTTCCTAAACGTTGTTGCTATCGTGTGTCGTCAAGTCATTTGCAACTCATAGTGACCCTAGAAGAGAGAGTAGAACTGCTCCATAGTGTTTCCTAAGCTGTAATCTTTACCGAAGCAGATGGCCAGGTCTTTTCTCCCAGTGAACAGTCTGGTGGTTTTGAACTATTGACCTTTTGGTTAGCAGCTGAGTGCTTAACTGTTGCACCACCGGGGCGCCTGTTCCTAAGTAGAGTATTAAAATAGTTAGGTCCTCATTTAGGCGACGCTGAGAGCTAGCCAAATTCTCTCAGTTCACACAACAGTTTTTTCCAAGGAGAGGGATGTTGCTGAGCAAAGTTATTTTTTATGTGAGTTTAGACATGTCATGATTAAAAGTAACCATTATTTTTTGATAACCTACTATGTCTCACCCTGAGAGACAGGCAATTTCATCCTCATTTTACATATTTAAGGAAGCCAAGATTCAGAACGTTTAATTAACTGACCCAAGGTGGTTAGTTGTGGAGCTGAGATTTGAACCCTCTGTACGAAGCCTGCTGTATTCCCAGGCAGCCTCTGGAAGGAGGGATCCCACCACGCCCCTAGACTGTAACTTCCCAGTCGAAAAGTGGTAAAGGCACTTTGAGAGTTACACTAGATAGCTGCGAGGTTCCTGGGGGTTCCTGCGTAGTTTTAGTTCATTCCCTGGACGTCACTAGATGACACCCACACACTCAGTGGTAGAGGCGACAGAGCGTGCACAAGGGCATCTTTCAACAAGTTCTCCTTCTAACTCCCTCCCAGAATGCAATCATTTAGCAGTTGTCAAAGGGTTCTCAATCACCTCCTAATTATTCAAGCCATTTGCTGATTTCTGAGGGTGCAATTTCCAGGCCTCTGAGCCATCTTAACGTCCATTAACACATCTATAAAAAGGGGAAAAGAAGTGAAAAGCCAATTCCGTTCTGAGTTACTAATTAGCCACTTACCTGTAAGGTCTGCTGGGGAAGGAGCTAAGAATACCGGCAAGTACCTAAGGATTTCACGAGGATGCTCTGGGCCATTGAGGTCAATCACAGCGTGGCTCCAGCTCCAAGCGCCAGCACTGGATACATTCCTTGCTGTCTTGTTGTTAACTTCTGTGGGCATGAGCTTCCTTATTCATGAATTGTAGATAATAATAACGCACAATGCATAGTGTTATTTTGAGGATTAAATGAGATGTTGTTGTTGTTAGGTGCCGTCAAGTCGGCTCTGACTCACAGCGACCCTATGCCCTACAGAAGGAAACACTGCCTGCTATTGTGCTATCCTCACAATCCTTGCTGTGCTTGAGACCATCGTTGCCAACAATGTGTCAATCCACTCCTTGAGGGTCTTCCTCTTTTTTGCAGACCCTCTACTTTACCAAGCATGATATCCTTCTCCAGGGACTGATTCCTCCTGACAACATGTCCAAATTGAGATCACAAGCGTGAAGTTAAGTGCTTAGCACAAATGCCTGTCACTTAAAAAAAAAAAAGAAAACCTCATTAAATCAGACCTATGAATAAAAACAATAACAATACTGATAATAATAACTGATCTACACCAATAGTAGTGTCTACCTCCACGACTACCAGTTGGTGTCAAGTTGATTCCAACTCATGATGACCCCAAATGTGTCACCAGGATTAAGATGTTGCTCCATAGGGTTTTTAACAGCTGAGTTTTCAGAAGTAGGTTGCCAGACCTTTCTTCTGAGGTGCCTCTGAGTGAACTTGAACCTCCAGCCTTTTATTAACAGCCTTTCACTTGAACCATTTGAACCACCCAGGACGACAACAGTTTCCAACAGCAGAGTCAATAACGAGGAATCCATCAGTGGGTCATGTCACCACTTTCTACAGAGGAAACCAGTGCAGGCCTCGCAGGTTTAATGGACTTAGCCGGGGGGTCGCTGGCTGAATATCCCAGTCATGACAACATAACCATTCTTAAAATTATAATTCTTTTTTTATTTTTTAACTGACACTCAGGAGCAAACACATTTATCGTTAAACGCCATGAGAAAGTCTACATGCCAATTTGACACTTGCTGTCTCAGATCTTGAAATCTAAGCTCTGCAGTGATGTCATTGGATCAACATCTTTGCTTTCAGCAAGCCTCATTGGCCCAGTTTCTCAGGAGCTCTTGGTGTTTTTTGCATTCACATGAAACACGCATGGGATCCCGCCTGCATCATCATGGACAACACCCCTTTGTGCTCAGAAAAGTTCTGACTGCTTTGGAGATGCTGAAGGAGATGCCTTGGAGGAGAACTGGGATGTGGGCTTCATGATAACCAACCAGTTGCTGTCGAGTCGCCTCCGACTCACAGCGTCCCCACGTGCGTCGGAGTAGAACTGTCCTCCATAGGGTTTTCAGTGGCTGACTTTTCAGAAGTAGATCGTCAGGCCTTTCTTCTGAGGCATCTCTGGATGGACTTGAACTTCCAACCCTTTGGTTAACAGCCTAGTGTCTTAACCATTTGCACTTCCCAGGGACTCCCCAGGCTTTACGGTAGCAAAAGTCATCTCATAGGTGGCATATTTGAACTGCAGCATCCATCTATCCCCCTTTGCTTCAATTACATACAGCTTTCCAGACTGGTGGGGATAAGACCCGTAGATATCACACATCCATCTTTAACATACGTTGATCCCCTCTATGACGTAAATGAATTGATTTTCTGTATTACACTGAAGACACCAGAGAGAATGATGGCAATTCCAGCTCTCATCTACGGGAAGACTAAACAGTCTCTTCAACCAAGCAAAGTTTGCTAGGTGACAAGGCCTGTGTCAGTGCTGAAGGGCGAATCTCTGAGAAGGTCACAGACTTGAATGCATTAGCGCGGCTCCCACTCCAGGCTGTGGCCCCTAACTTCCCCTTCGTCTCCGGCAGCAGCTGCACATTCGATGACTCCCCCCTTCAAACTGCTAAGTGGTGCTGCTGCCGTTTATCGGCAGGTCGCCAGCAGGCTCAGGGGAGAAGTGCTATCTCAGATGGCCATGAAAATTGATATTGAACATGGAAGGAAAAATCTCACAAGCTGATAGCAATTAGCTAAAAAGGATTTGCGAGTCCATGATTCATCACGCCAGGGGATCCAAATCATTTGCAGACAGTGTTTCCAGAGTCCCGGTGCCCTGCTCCCCAGCGCTGCCTCTGTTTATCTCTCACACTGGGGTGTGACATTTTCTGTTTTCAGAGTCCTTTTCTACAAAGGAGGCGGCTGCAGCCAGCAAGTCTCTTCCGTCAAAGCCGTTTAGTGAGAAGGAGCTTGAGGTGAGGGCTGGATTCTGATTTGTGGCTTTAGTCATTCATGTAGGAAATGGAAGAACAGTTTAAGAGTTTGTTGTGAATTTTTTTTAAGGGAAGTAATATGTGACTCCAAGTCACTAAGAAGATTATGTCAGTTAATTAATCAGAATCATAATGCTAAAGTTTCAGGTCTGTCTAGAGACTGTTTTTAAAACAGAAGCCTTAAGCTCAGGTAACTCGGCTGCTTTACCCTCTGTTGCAGTGACACTAACATTCAGCATGGCGGCCCCGATGGAGTGGTCACTTGGATAGTTATTTACTTTAGTTATTTACTTTAGTGGTGACAAGGCTCCCACAGATTGTCCTCAGGGAGGACACCCCAGTCCTTGGAACCAGGAACTCTGGGTCATTTATTTAAACTACTACTTAACCACTCCCTCACAAAAAAAATCCAAATCTGTTGCCATCAAGTTGATTCTGACTCATAGCAATCCTATACGACAGAGTAGAACTGCCCCATAGGCTTTCCAAGGCTATGATCCTTACAGAAACAAACTGCCACGTCTTTCTCCTGCAGAGCGGCTGGTGGATTCAAACTGCCGACCTTTCGGATAGCAGCTGAGCTCTTAATCATTGCACCACCAGGGCTCCTAAACTGCTGCTTATCCTTTGCCGTTGGGTCAATTTTGACTCATAGAGACCCTATGGGACAACTGCCCCATAGGGTTTCCAAAGAACGACTGGTGGATTCAAAAGGCTGACCTTTAGGTTAGCAGCTGGGCTCTTAACCTCTGCACTACCAGGGCTCCAAAATCTGTAACAATATCCCACAGGCACCCTATTTTTTTTAATAGATGGAGAGTTTGATCTTAGTTTTTGTCACCAACAATACAGAAAATTGTGCGTCAATACTTGTACACAGATTGCAAGTTCTTCTATCTGAACTGGAATGAAAACAACATGTGAAATGTAAAACTTAAATGCCTTTATGCCGCCAGGGAATGGAAGGAGTGGTAGGGCTATTATCATGTAGTGCCAAGTAGCACAGATATATGTATATAATATATATATAATAGATGCAACAAGGGACTCAAGCATCCTGATAATGATGAAGATGGCACAGCATTGGGCAAAGTTCTGTTCTGTTACACATAAGATTGCCAAGAGTGGGAGCCAATTCCATGGCAACTAACAACAGCAACATATCTAAATAGATAGGAGTCCCTGGGTGGCGCAAACAGTCAAGTGCTCAACTACGAGCCAAAGGGTGGGTGGTTTGAACCCACCCAGAAGTGCTTCAGATGACAGACCTGGCCATCTGCTTCTGAGAGGCACAGTCTTGAAAATTCTTATGAAGCAGTTCTGTTCGCACATGGGGTTGCCAAGTTGTTGTTGTTATATGTCGCCCAGTTGGTTCCGACTCATAGAGACCCTATGTACAGCAGAACGAAACACTGCCGGGTCATGCTCCATCCTAGTTGGAATCAATTAGACAACAACTAACAATAACTATATATATACATCCGCACAATGTGTACATATGCATTGAAATTAATGTCTTCTTTATGAGAGAAAAATACCAGAAACTACCAAAAGAAAGTCACATGTAACCTCATCACTAATTGGGGAAATGAAATTAAAACAGCCTTGTAATATCATGTCCTACCCGTCTGATTTATACAAGATAATACATCCCATCAAATAAAGGGGCGTCCAGGACGAGGCAAGCTCTACCAATGGCCATGATCGGGAAGTCACTTGGTTAAGCAAATGTGGGGAACCAAAGGGCCAGCCCCTTGCATACCCCACTCTGCACCAGTGTGTGGACACCAGGCTTCAGCCCCCACCCCCCACCCCACCCCCAGGCTTGCCTGTGCACCAGTCAGGAAGCACCGGCAAGCAACACCATCTCCCAGTGCTGACTTTATCTCCCTGAGCACCGCGCTGGTCCTGGGTTAACTTGCACACCTTTCATCTGTAATTGCTTCTCACAGTCAAACCATGTTTCAGCAATGATTTTATGGCCAGCAGGAGACGTCAGCAAATAAGTTTGGAAAGTTAGGAAAAGGAAGAGATGCGGACCTGTTGAAACACTTTGAGAAACCGAGATAGCCCTGTGGAAAAGCGGGCTGCCAACCGGGGTGAGGAGAGAACAGCCAGTTTCCAGGGTTGCAGGATTCACTTCTTATGCTGGGGGCGGGTCAAGGAGGCTGTGAGTTGCGTTTTTTGCACATGGTAGGTGCCCGTGGGACAACTGTGGGAGGAAGACTCCCACGTTACCATGCTTCAGAGCTGTGATGGTGAGGGGCTGGAGAAGACCACTTTCTGCAGCACTCATTTGGCAAAACTAGAACTGTTTTCTGTCTGAGTTAAGTAGAGAAGCGTGGGAGGGGTATGATAAAATGGAGGACCCCTCTTCTAGGGTGTGCACAGGGATTCTTGGAAGCCAAAAGAAGAGATGTGGTAAATGGTACTCAACACAGGGTTAAATCTAACATGATTTGAAAGATGCTTCCCAAGCCTATGTTCCCGGAGCCCTCAGCAAGTCTATTAATTATACAACTGATTACATTCAATTCACACTTACTGCAGTGATAACGTTCTTTAGTCGCAAAGCAGTCACGCTTATTCTTTTCATAACTGTAAGAAATCACAGCTTCCATGAAGGAGATCCAGGTTCGATTCCCGGCCAAAGCACCTCATGTGCAGCCACCACCCATCTGTCAGTGGAGACTTGCATGTTGTTGTGAATCTGAACGGGTTTCAGTGGAGCTGCCAGACTAAGATGGACTAGGAAGAAAGGCCTGGCAATCTGCTTCTGAAGATCAGCCAATGAAAACCCTGTGGATCACAATGGCCTGATCTGCAACCAATCATGGAGAAGGTGTAGGACCAGTCAGCATTTCCTTCCATTGTGTGTGGTGTCATCAAGAGTTGGAGGCTGACTTGATGGCAGTTAATGACAACAGCAGAAATCAAAGGGATCATCTGTGGAAATGCCTTTCAATATCAACATCTCTCACATTCGCAATTCTGGGCTGATGGGCCTAAACCAAAACCCGTTGCAGTCGAGTTGATTCTGGCTCATAGTGACCCTATAAGATGGAGTAAAACTGCCTCATAGGGTTTCCAAGGAGTTGCTGGTGGATTCCAACTGCTGACCTTTTGGTTAGCAGCCACCGCTCTTAACCACTGCACCACCACTGATGGGCAGTCCTTGCAAACCATTCTCAAAGAGAGGTTTCTCCTTCCATTTCTTCCTATTGCTCTTTCCTTCCTTCTTTTCCGTATAGAGCTAGGCTCCTTGATTGACAGCCTCCAGTTCGTAGACCTTCTGCTAATCCCTTGGGCAACGATTTCTGCCAGCCGCCTGGAAGTCCCAAGCCTTAAGAACACCCAGAGCTAGAGTAGCTTTGAAATGCCCTGCCGAGCTGCTTCCCCTTTTTAATTCTGTCTTGTCTGAACACATCCTCTCCAGATAGATGTTGTTCTTGCTCAGGACTCCCTGGCTTATTTGGCCCCATGAGCCTTTTTCTTTCTCCGACCAAATACAAGGTGGGGAGCTGTCAACAAATGGGATGGTTATCTCATCAAACGTGCTCCAGTTAGAGCGTCAAATACTCATTGCGTGTGCCCAACGCAGAGGCTGAAAAATTTTATCCCACAGAGCACACGGCCAGGGCCAGATTACATTACAGGCGCTTCATTAGAACTGGACCAAGTCTACAGATATGTCCCTTACACAGTGTTCTAATTCATAACACAAGCACTACTTATTACAACAATTGCTTTGCAAGCTGTGTTTAAAACTGCTGATGGTTCATATTCCTGGTGCGAGATATGAAAACAGGTAAAAGGATCCATTACTGGGAACTGGATCTCATGACCTTGCAGCTCAGCAAGGTCAAAGAGTAAAATGAAGACGAAATGTTTAAATACAGAAGAGCCTGTTCAGTCGCACAGTTAGGGAGTGACAGAGCTTGGCTCTGCCAGCTTGGGCAGGAAATGTGACCGAGTGGATGGGATGGCATCCTGGTACTGTGGTGTCTTGGGCACTGTTCCCAGTCCGATAGTTTGACCGTGAGAAGGGCAACTCCCCACACTCACCTCTTGAGTTGTCAGGCTGAGAACCTAAAATAGTGGTGATGATCACATGGGTTGAGGTCAATGAATACCCAAATACAGGGTGGAATCAGACAGTTAAGGGAGGCAGAACGTACAGGGTCTACCTACGCCCATCAATATGGAGGACAATAAATGGCCCAACTCTTCCAACACAAGTCCATGGATGGGATGACTGGGAGGATTTCTGGGCTCCCTGGAGGATGGCCCAACTCCAGATGGTAGTGCGAAGGTTCATATCCAGTTGTGTGGGGTAAAATTGTTGTTTTGTGCCGTCGCTTCAATTCTGACCCCATAAGACAGAGTAGAACATTCTCATAGGGTTTCTTAGGCTGTAGTCTTTAGGGAAGCAGATTGCCTGGTCTTTTCTTCCATAGAGCAGCTGGTGGGTTCAAACCTTGCACCTTTTGGTTAGTAGTTCAGTGCTTAACCATTGTGCCACAAGGGCTCCTGGCATAAAATTACCACCAGCTCATCCACTTGGAGCCCTGGTGGTGCAGTGGTTAAGAGCTCAGCTGCTAACCAAAAGGTCAGCTGTTCAAATTCACCAGCTGCTCCTTAGAAAACCTATACAACATCTCTACTCTGTCCTGTAGGGTCACTATGAGTCAGAATTAACTTGATGGCAATGTTTTTTTTTTTTTTTTTTAATTTTCGTCATCACTCTCCAAGCTGAAACTCACCTGTAAGGAGTTGCACCACTACCATCTGCTCCGAGGCATAGATGCTGTCAGGTGAGCCAAACTTTAGATAATTCGAATGAAAACACCATTCCAGAAGCCACAGCAGTGATCAGCTGAACATGTGGGGAGCTGTGGATGCCATGAAAATCCTATTTACAGAATACTGTGACAGTGTCTCAGAGTTTTAGGTGGTATGAAGAACACAGGAAGGTAGAAGGGGAAAAAGAAGATGGGCCACACACTCTGGTGGAAGGGCCAGGCTGGGCAGTGGTCAGGGAAGGGCTGAGGAGACCCGGAGGGCAGGCTCCACCAAGAGGGTCCCTTGCACTCTGTGCCAACCACCTGCTGCTATGCAGGTGTGTGAACCCAGTGTGACCAGATGGCCCAATTTCCAGAAAAGAATCCATAAAGTTAGATTTTTGTGTAAAAAATCTCCTGATGGTAAATGTCAAGAATAAACTTTGATGTTAAAACACTTGCCGACTGGCATCGGGCAAAGGGCAGTATTTACACCTGTGGAACATTCTGCTCAGCCCGAATGAAGGGGACCACTCTGACCAGATGATTGCTTACCTTCCGTCCAGTATGGAAACGACAAAAGAGGAGACTGTGGGATCCTGAAGCTTAAAATTCTGGAGGATGTAGCATTTTGGCCCTTTTCCTTCTTCCTACAGGCACCAAATTCGAGTCAGAATGGATGCCCTTCCTCTGTATACATTTCCTGGCCTGAAGAACAAGCTTGGAAGTGGCAGCCACCATCCTCCTCTGCGAAACAGGTGGGTCTGTAACATCATTGTCTCTGATCCTGGCCCCACTGGCAATTCGACAACCCTGTATGCACCCCTGAGGTGGGCCATGGTGGTTGCACGTATCTCTCTGGGTCCTTCACCTCTGTTTCTGACTCCACAGCATTTTAACTGGAAGCAAACATTACTCAGAGGTCTGTTCTGAGACAGGGATTCTGTGTGGAAAGAAAACCATATACATAGGAAGCAAGCCAGTACAAGGAGCCCTGGTAGCACAATGGTAAAGTGCTCGGCTGCTAACCAAAATGTTGAAGGTTCAAACTCACCCAGCCCCTCTATAGGGGAAAGATCTGGTGGTCTGCTCCCAGAAAGGTTACAGCCAAGAAAACCCTAAAGGTCAGCTCTACTGTGTCGCATGGGGTTGCTATGGATCGGAATTGACTAGACGGCACCCAGAACGACGACAATGTTGGTACTAAAGTCAAGTTGTCCATAACTTCATATTAGATGAACCCCATTTTCAAGAACTGTATTTAGGCTTGCTTGAAAAATATATTCCCCAGCGGAGCTTTGCATCTTCCCTCATGAAAAAACCGTAATTTACACAGTAGCATCAGCAGTGCCTGCGTGCAGGTAATCATAAATTAAACTGAACTGTAAATACAATAGGAATAATATGTAATTTAGTGAATTGTACTGCCTTACAGGATCCCTGGGTGGCACAAAAGATAAAACACTCTACTGTTAAGGAAAGGTTGGAGGTTCAAGTCCTTCCACAGGCACCTGGGAAGAAAGGCCTGGCAATCTACTGTAAAATCAACCACTGAAAGTCTACTCTGACACACATGGGGTCATCATGGGTAGGAACTGACTCCACGGAATCTGCCCCCCCCCCAAAATCCAGGATAATCTCATCTCGACGTCCTTAATTTAGTTATATCTTCAAAGATCTTTATTTCAAATAAAGTCACATTCACAAGTTCAGGGGTTAGGACTAGTACATACATATTTTTATGTATTTTTGGGCCACTATCTACCCAAAAGAGATATCTTTAGAGCCATTTAAGAAAATGGACTAAATTTGAGCAAACCATTTTATAGAAATTTAAGGGAGACTCAAATAATTTACTCTTTTTGTGCTGCAGAACCATAAGGGAAGAAGAAGGCAGATTAATTCTTCACAAGTGTTTATGTGATCCATTTATTTTTTACCTAAAACTCCAATGTGGGTTTTTACAAGGCTTATACTTATTTTTGTAAGTAAAATGCACACTTAGCATAAATCATGGTGTATACTGGCAAAATTCACTGATTCTGAAGTGTCAATGAGCCTGTTGGTGCAGTGGTTAAGAGCTCACCTGCTAACCAAAATGTCACAGTTCAAATCCATGAGCTGCTCCTTGGAAACCTTATAGGGCAATTCTACTCCAATTCCTTTAATGATGCTAGTTTTCTTTGATACCAACATTCATCAAAGACAATGCAAAAATTAATTTTTAAAAGAAAACTACAGATCAATATCTCTCATGAATATAAATGCAAAAATCTTTAATAAAATATCAACAAACAGAATTCATCCATATGTACAAATAGTTTTATACCGTAACCAAGTGAGTTTTATTCTAGGAATGCAATATTAAAAAATTAATCACAGTAATTTATCATATTAGTAGGTTAAAGAAGAAAAATCTTATGATTATATCAAATGATGCATTAAAGCATTTCATAAAATTCAACACCCATTCATAATTGAAAAAAGCAAAATAAACAAACGAAACGGAAACCTTTCAGAAAGCTAAGTATAGAGGGGAATTTCCTGAACTTGATAAAGAACATCTACAAAACATCTAAAGGTAACATCATAGTTAATAGTGAAAGACAAAATGATTTTCCCTGAACATCAGGAACAAAGTAGGTATGTTCAATCTAATCGCTGCTGTTTGTCATAGTACAGGAAGATTTAGCCAGCACAATAAGGCAAGAAAAGGAAATAAAAAGTTCAGGAAAAAAAATCTCTATTTGTGGATGATATGTTGGTCTACATGTAAAATAACTAGGGATCTACTTGTAAAAACTCCTAGAATTAATGTGATTTTAACAAGTATACAAGATAAGTATATCAAAATATTTCTATTTCTATATACTAACACTAAACACACGGACACTGAAATTAAAAAATGCAATACCATTTACAGTCTCTCAAAAAAATTAAATACATACATGTAAATCAAAAAAATTAAATACATATGTGTAAATCAAACAAAGCCTGTACAATGTGTGCTGAAAAACATAAAATGCTCATGAAAGAAATCAAAGAGATCTAAATAAATGGGAGATATCCCATGTTCATGGATAGTAAGACGCAATATAGCAATGATATTGATTCTCCCCAAATGGATATAGGGTTTAAAGGAATTCCTACCAAAACTCTAGCAAGTTTTTTTATTTTTATTTTTGATAGATATAGACAAGTTTTTTTCCCTAAAATGCTTATGAAAGTCCAATGGACTAGAATATCTAATTCTGGAAAAGAAAAATAAAGTATGAGGAATCATTCTAGCCTATTTTAAGACTTATTATATAGTTAGAGTAATTAAGACTGTGTGGTATTGGTGGAGGAACAGACACATAGGTATATGAAACAGAATAAAGTAGTCAGAAATAGTCCCCACACAAGTATAGCCAACTGATTTTTTGACAAAAGTGAAGAAACAATTCAATGGAGGAATGATAGATTTTTCAACAAATGGTGTGGAAGTAATTGGACACCCATGCTGTTGTTGTTGTTGTTAGGTGGCGTCCAGTCAGTTCTGACTCATAATGACCCGATGTACAATGGAACGAAACACTGCCTGGTCCTGCACCATCCTCACGATAGTTGCTATGTTTGAGCCCATGGTTGCAGCCACTGTGTCAATCCATCTCCTTGAGAATCTTCCTCTCTTTCACTGATCCTCTACTTTACTAAGCATGGCATCCTTCTCCAGAGGTTGATTCTCCTGAGAACATGTCCAAAGTATGTGAGATGAAGTCTTACCATCCTCATTTCTAAGGAACATTCTGGCTGCACTTTTTTCAGGACAGATTTCTTTGTTCTTCTGACAGTTCACGGTATATTCAATATTCTTTTGCCAACATCACAATTCAAAGGCATCAATTATTCTTCAGTCTTCATTATTCTTTGTCCAGCTTTCACATGCATGAGGAGCTTGAAAATATCATGGCTTGGATCAGGAGCACCTTAGTCTTCAAAGTGGCATCTTTGCTTTTCAGCACTTTAAATAGGTCTTTTGCAGTAGTTCTGCCTAATGCTATGCATGATTTCTTTTTTTATTGTACTTTAGGTGAAGGTTTACAGAACAAATACTTTTTCATTAAACAGTCAGTACACATATTGTTTTATGACACTTGTTAACAACCCCACGACATGTCAACACTTTCCCTTCTTGACTTAGAGAACCTCTTTTTTTTTTTTTTTTTTGGTGAAAATATACATAGAGATACACATTTCAAAAATTTCTACACGTACAATTCAGTGACATCAATTACATTCTTCCAGTAGTTCTGCTATTCTCACTTTAGATGAAGGTTTGCAGAACAAAATAGTTTCTCATTAAACAGTTAGTACACATATTGCCTTATGACAATGGTTAACAACCCCGCTACATGTCAACACTGTCCTTACTCAGCCTTGGGTTCCCTAGCACCAGCTATCCTGTCCCCTCCTGCCTTCTAGTACTTGTCCCTGGACTGCTGTATCTCATTAGTCCCACTTTGTTTTATGGGGCTGTCCAATCCCCGGCTGAACGGTGAACCTCGGAAGTGACTTCATCACTGAGCTAAAAGGGTGTCCAGGGTACATACTCTCAGGGTTTCTCCAGTCTCTGTCAGGCCAGTAAACCTTATCTTTTTTTGTGTGTTAGAATTTTGTTCTACATCCTTCTCCAGCTCTGTCTAGAACCCTCTGTTGTGATCCTGGTCATAGCAATCAATGGTGGTAGCTGGGCACCATCTAGGTGTACTTGACTCAGTCTGGTGGAAGCCTTGGTAGCTGTGGTCCATTAGTCCTTTGGACTAATCTTTTCCTTGTATCCTGTTCTCGTCATTCTCCCTTGCTCCCGAAGGAATGAGACCAGTGGAATATCTTAACTGGCTGCTCACAGGCTTTTAAGACCCCAGATGCTACTCGCCAAGGTAGAATGCCGAACATTGACTTTATAAACTGTGTCATGCCTGTTGAGCTAGATGTTCCCTGAGACCATGGTCCCCACAGCCCTGCGCCCAGCAATTCAGTCCCTCAGGGAATTTGGATGTGTCTATGGAGCTTCCATAACCTTTCCTTGTACAAGTTGTGCTGGCTTTCCCAGTATTTTGTACTGTCTTACCCTTAACCAAAGTTACCACTTATCTAATGTCTGTTTAGTATCCCCCCCGCCCGCACCCATTACATGATTTCTTGACTGCTGCTTCCATGGGCATTGACTGTGGATCCAAGTAAAATGAAATCCTTGACAATGTCAATCTTTTCTCCATTTATCATGATGTTGCTTATCGGTCCAGTTGTGAGGATTTTTGTTTTGTTTATGTTGAAATATAGTCTATGCTGAGGGCTGCGGTCTTTGATCTTCATCAGTAAGTGCTTCAAGTCCTCTTCGCTTTCAGCAAGCAAGGTTATGTTATCAACATATTGCAGGTTGTTAATGAGTCTTCCTCCAATCCTGATGCCTCATTCCTCTTCATATAGTCCAGCTTCTCAGATTATTTACTCGTCATACAGATTGAATAAGTATGGTGCAAGGATACAACCCTGATGCATACCTTTTCTAACTTCAAACCACACAGTATCCCCTTGTTCTGCTCAAATGACTGCCTCTTGGTCTATGTACAGGTTCGTCATGAGCACATTTCAGTGTTCTGGAACTCCCATTCTTTGCAATGTTATCCATAATTTGTTATGATCCACACAGTTGAATGCCTTTGTGTAGTAAATAAAACACAGGTAAACATCTGTGGACACCCATAGCAGGGGATTCAACTTAAGCCTCATATGTCATATAAAAATTAACTCAAAAGGGATGATAGATTTAAAAGTAAAGTATGAAAGTATAAAACTTTTGGAATGCAGCATAGGAGAAAATCTTCAGAACCTAGAGCTTGGAGGTTTGGTGAAAAGTTCTTAGATGTGACAAAAAGCACAATACATAAAATAAAAGATCAGTAAACTGGACTTCATAAAAATTAACAATGCCTGCTTTGTGAATGAGCCTATAAAGAGATGAAAAGGCAAGCTGCAGACTGAGAGAAAATATTTGCAAAGCACATGTCTGACACAGCCCTCATATCTACAACACATAAAGATCTCTCAACATTCAACTGTTAAAAAAAAAAAAATCCCATTAGAAAATGGACAAAAGATATCCTAAAGAGGTTATACGGATGGAAAATAGGCATTAAAAATGTGTTCAATATCCTTAGCCATTAGGGAGATACAAATTAAACCCATGGTGGGATATCATTGCACATCTATTAGAAAAACTAAAATAAAAATAGTGTCAACAGCAAATGCTGGTGAAGATGTAGAGAAGTAAGATCTCTCCTGTTGCAGGTGGAAATGTAAAATTGTACAGCTATTCTGAAAATAGTTTGGGAATTTCTTTAAAAATAGAGACATGCAGTAGGTTTATAAGTGTATAAACATATGGCCCAGTGTTTGCATTCCTGGGAATTTAATCCACAGAAATGAAAATGTATGCCCACAAAAATGTCTGCACTTGATTGCTCAAAGCAGTTTTATTTGTAATAATCCTAAACTGTAAACATCCCAAATATCCTTCAGTAGGTGAATGATTAAACCAACTGTGGTACCTCCATAGAAGGACCCAGACCCATTGCTGTCATGTCGATTCCGACTCATGATGACCTTATAGGACAGAGGATAACTGCCCAGTAGGTTTTCCAAGGTTGCAATCTTTACGGAAGCAGAATGCCGTAAATTTCTCTCACAGAATGGCTAGTGGGTTACAACAGTAGATCTTTTGGTTAGCAGCCAAGTGCTTTGACCATTGTGCCAATGCAACTAAGCAATAAAAAGGAACAAACTATTGACATATGAAGTGACTTAGGTGGATCTCTCTCATATTATGCTGAGTAAAAAGAAAGAAAAAAAAAGTCCATTTCAAAAGATAACATACATTTCCATTTACATAATATTCTTCAAATGACAAAATTATAGAAACATAAATCAGGTTAGTGATTGCCTGGAGTTATAGATTATAAGAATGAGGTGGGTGGGTGTGACTATAAAAGGGTAGCTGGAGAGAGATGTTTGTGGTAAGGGAATAGGTCTGTATCTTGATTGTGGTGGTGGTTACAGCAATCTACCCATGACAAAATGATCTGGAACAACAGAGATACATTGTATCAAGGTTTTGATATTGTACTATAATTATATAACATGTAACCATTGGGGGAACATAGGTGAAGGATACCAGGGACCTTTCTGTACTATCTTTTCAACTTCTTGTAAATATGTGATTATTTCAAAATAAACACATTTAAAAAGACAAAAAAAAAAAAAAAAAAAAAGGAAGCAGTCATAATCCCCCAAAGGAAAAGAATAGAAAGAAATTAAGCCATATGCATCAAGAGGTACTGCTCAGAACACGTAATGTTGAGCCATCAAATAAATGGCAGACAGTATGTGTGTCTGTGTACATATGTAAGAAAAAGAGAGAGATTTTAAGACTTGTAAAGTCATAATATGTAAAGTTTGTTGGCAGAACATCAATAGAAAAAACATCAAATTCTGCATGGGAATGGTGAACACCACATTCAGGATGGGAGGGAAAGAAGAGCAAAGGGAACGGGAAGGAGAAGTACAAATAGGGACTCCAACATAATCTTTAAGGATTTTACTTCTCTAAAAATGCTAAACAGAGAAGCATGAGAAGATTGGAAAAGTGAATGGCTGATACAAAGCACTGCTTATATTTCTCTATGCTTTTCTGTCAGTTTATGGTATGTTATAATCTACACTGGGGGAAGGTAGTGTGGGTGGCAGTTAAGGGTCTCTCCTGGAGAGCAGGTGAAGAACTGCATGTCCAAACCTGGTCTCAGACAGGCTGCGACAGCTGCAGAGGCAAGAGGTGAAGGAACTGTCGAGCCCAAGCTGACTGATTTAACTGCATTTTGCTTTGAAATTGAGTGATAGATTTAGAGTGATTTCTGGTTCAATCAAAAGAGGCAAGTGTGGATATTGTATGGGTCTAGTAAGAGAAAAACAGAGGGCACCTGTCTCCCTGTGCACCTCAGCTCTGGTGACAAGTTGAAAGGGAGGCAGGGCTCTTACAGAGGGCATGGAGTTCAGGGTTATTCTGGAGTTGACGGTGGCAGTGTCTGGAGGGGCAAACAGTGGCCTGAAGGTGCTCATCTATATGCCAAGGAAGTGATTCTGCCTGGATGCTTGCCATGGAATGATACTCACTGGGATGCACCGTCTCCACAGTCCCTGTTCTCAGGGCATTTTTTCCAAGCTCTCACTCCTGGGTTTGGATTTGGTGAATCTCAGATTCAAGGAGCCTCTTGAATTAAGCTTTCTACACATTACCAAGCCAACATTCAACTCAATGATACTGACACAAAATCCTGTGCCTCTCCTTAGCTAATGGGAATTCACTGCACTCCTACCACTAAGCATCATGGTAGTTTGTCCCCACCCCACTCCCCCACACTGTTTGTTAGGAATTGTATTTATTCATGTGAACAAAGATAATTTTTGTTTTTTGGTCATGGAATGTTAGCTGCAGACAGTACATAGACAGAAGATCTGCTATTCAGCCTTCTTGTTTTCAATCCTCCAATGTTAACTGATTATACCAAGGTCATAGAACAAGGGAGTAACAGAGCAGGGACTAGAATCCAGGGCTCCAGACCACTGAGCCTAAAACCTTTGAGACCTCTCTGGCAGGACCCCCATCCCTCACTCCATCTGCTGTAGTTACACACATTACAACAGACACAGAGCCCAGTACAACTCTAAAGAGCACAGTCTACAGAAAAGTGTGGTGAAGAACTAGCTTAGTGTCTGAGGGCACCATAACAAAATACCACAGAGGGGGTGACTTTAAAGAGCAAGCATCTATGGTCTCACAGTTCTGGAGGCCAGAAGTCTAAATCAGGGTATTGGCCGTGTTGATTCCTTCTGAGGGCTTTGACAGAGGAACTGTTGCGTATCTCTCTCCAAGTTCTGGCGGCTGGGGGCAAATCTTGATGTCCCTTTGCTGCTTATAAATGCATCTGCTCTGTTGTCACATGGAGTCTGTCTTCCCCCTGTGTGTGGGACTCTGTTTCCAAGTCATTGTCACCTCTTGTAAGACATCACTCAGATGAGATTAGGTTTAGAACTCACCCTACTCAGGTATGATCCCATTTAATGTAACTGATAACAAAAGAAGAACCCTATCTCCAAACCAGGTCATATTCACAGGTACAGGGGTTAAGACGTCAACATATTCTTTTAGGGGACACAATTCAATCTATTACAGAACTTAATAATGAGATGGAATTTTATTATTATTTAACATTTAATTATTTAAAAGCCAAAATATGTTCGTTTTAAGTAATTTATGGTTACATATTATTTGACTTGATTTAAAAATAATGTATACTATACAATTGTTGTTATATGGTTGTTTGCAAATTGGTCATAGTGATGCCATTCTGTAAAGACTTAGGAACCGAATCCTCTGTCCATCAATCTTTGAGGAACTGAATCCTGATGACCACCATATGAGTGAGCCTGGCAATGGGTCCAGCCTCAGTTTACTAGAGATGACCACAGTCCTCCTGGACAGCTTAATTGCAGCCTGTGAGACCCTGAGCTGGAGGACTGAGCTAAGCTGCACCTAGGTGTCTACAGAAACGTTGAGATAATAAAAGTGTATTGTTTTAAGCTACTAAATTTTGGCATCCACCATCATAGTGTGCTGGCTTGTGTGTTACTATGGTGCTGGAAGCTATGCCACCAGTATTTCAAATACCAACAGGGTCACCCATGTGGACAGATTTTATCAGAGCTTTCAAACCAAGACAGACTAGGAAGAAAGGCTTTTGTTGACTAATTTTCTGGTGATCTACTTTAGAAAATTAGCCAATGAAAACCCTGTGGATTGCAACAGAATATTGTCCGACTTGCTTGCTTTGGACATGTCATCAGGAGGGGTCAGTCCCTAGAGGAGGACATCAAGTTTGTTTAAGCAGAGGGTCAGTGAGGGCAAAAGAGACCCTCCATGAGACGGATTGGCATAATAACCGCAATAATAGACACAAACACACCAGCAATTGTGAGGATGAAGTGTAACGTTTTGCTTTGTTGTCCATAAGGTCACCATGAGTCGGAGTCGACTCAACGGCAGCCAACAACAAATTTTGGGGTTATCTGTTATGCAACAATATATAACTAAAATGCAAACTTTCCCAAACTGATGTTTAAAAATAAAATTTAAGTACTTCTATGAAAATCTTTTTTTTTCTCTGTGTCTCTCTCTCTCACCAAGTTAAGTCAAAACTTTCCTTCACCGTAATAATTTGTGAGAAATGTTATCCAATTTGATATAAAGATTTTCCCATCAATAACCTCCTCTCTATCCTGGATTTTAATACAACTCTACTCTTTGAATGAAAGAAATACTCCAAATGATTATGAAGCAGCAAAAACACCTGAAGATGTATGTTCCTCGGTGGCTTTGTCAAAAATCACAGGGGCTGATTTTGTTTGTTGGGTGGCTTCCAGTTTGCCTAAGCTTGGCTATGTAATGTTCAAGTATTTTATGTATACCCAGAGGCCTTTTTCTGAATTACAGAGTTTTTGCAAATGCTAAAATAAATACACAGAAATGCTGAAAAAAATTAAAGAAATCATTTCTACCTCCTGCAGTTCGCTTGCAGCTTGCTGCTGAGCTGAGCTTGACCAATATGCAAATACAGATCCAATTGTAATGATATGGCAAATTTCACAGGGCTCAGAGTTTCTTATCAAAAGGTGTGCAGAGGATTCTGGGCAGCAGATGAAGCAGCTGGCGCTGACAACCTGACTTTGCTTGTTTTTAGCTATTATAAATTAGATGTAAATAAACAAGCCGCTGGGATAGAAATTGGCTTGAGCTGTACGGCTGGAAGTCTAGCTCTATGAGGATGAAGCAAAGCAATGGGATCAGTGACCACTTCCTATCCCCCTGGCAATCCAGCAGCAAGGGAGGATCTGCTCATTGAGAAGTGAGAGTGGATCATAGCACCCAGGTCTGGTCTGGGGCACGGGCTAAGAGTCAATCATATGATTTCAGAATTTAGAGTGAGCAACAGTAGGATTCAAATTGTCCCTGGGGAACTAGTGGCTGGTTCTGGGTTGCTAAGGAAGGGGCCAGAGTGAGGGAAAATCCCGCCATCATGAGCAAACCAAATACAGAAGCAACAGCTCCAGAGAGGTAGGGGAGACACTGGGAGCACAAACCTACCAGCATGATTGCTATTCAAGTCTGGGTCCCCCAAAGGAGATCCTGAGGTAAGGATTTGAGTGCTAGTAGATATTTTGCAGAAGGGAGCCCAGGAAGCAGAGTAGAGAAGTAAAGAAATTAAGGAAGGGAAGGATGCCAGTATTGGATGCCCTAATGAGCAGGTTAGCATTGCATGCAATGGGTGCTCAATGTCACTGTGGACCTCTGGAGCGGTGTGTAGAGCATGTTCACAGCCATTCCACCCAAGCTGCAAGGAACCTGGAGTGTTATTTCATCAACTTCACTCTCCTTTGAGAGATTCTCCTTGGAGAATTAATTCTCCAGTACCTCTAGCCTGGAAACCCTGGTGGCATAGTGGTTAAGTGCTAAGGCTGCTAACCAAAATGTTGGCAGTTCGAATCCATGGGGAGCTCTCCGGAAAGTCTGTGGGGCAGTTCTACTCTGTCCTATAGGGTTGTTATAAGTTGGAATTGACTCGATGGCAAAGGGTTTTGTTCTTTTTGGTTACCTCTAGCTTGCTCCATGTATAAGCAGAGCATCCTCCCAGGCCAGAGAAATACGCCAGGCAGAGTCACAGGTACCTGAAGTCCAAAGCTCCCAAGATTTACAGAAATGGTGAGTGCTGAGGGGAAACCGATAGAGTAGTGACAATGTCTTCTACAGTGGCTCATAAACCATTGTTGTCGAGTTGATTCCGACTCATAGTGACCCTATAGGACAGAGTAGAACAGCCCCATAGGGTTTCCAAGGAGTGGCTGGTGGATTCAAAGTGCTGACCTTTTGGTTAGCAGCTAAGCTCTTAATTACTGGGCCACTAGGCTCCACAGTGGCTCATAGTAAAATTTGACCAAGGTCGGAATAGTATTTCTTTTTCCATCCCTCATTTTCCTGGAGAGAAGAGTGGCCACACTGTTGTTAACAGAAATGACATTTCAGGAAGGGAAATCAAACAGGAAAAGTGCTGGGATTGATGGAGTAAGCCCAGAAGTCACACGAGCATCCTCTGGAGAGACATAGACCTCCAGAGGGGTAACAATTTGCCTGTCTTGTTAACTACTCACTGTGCGCCTGCACCAATACAATGCCTGCCATATAGTAGGCGCTCAGTGCCTATCTGTTGAATAAATGAATGAATGAATGAGGACCATATCCCATGATGTCGTGAAATGTCAATGAGGGAGTTTTAGCTCTATGTGTGGGGACACAGTTGGCAGTTGCTTTAGGAGAATGGAGAATAGTTTTGGAGCAAGAATTCCAGTAATTCATGTGGGGCAACCGGAGGCTTGTTGTCATTACTGTGAAGCATCAGAATATAGTGTTAGAGGTAGATATGGGTCTGTATTTACTCAGTGATTGGAAACCACACCATGCATGGTAGAGCTGAGATAGAAACCTATTATAATAGGGATAGATGACCTACCTGGCAGGGCTGGTGAGAAGAGATGTTTCAGGCAAGCCCTGGAAGGAAGAATGGAACTGGACCAGGAAAAGAGTTAGTAGCAGTGTATTCCAGGATGAAGGGTGCATATAAAAAGGCCATGCAGTGCAAAGAAATCTGGCACATCCAAGGTATGGAGAGAATGCTGTACGGAAGAGGTCTAGACCAGAGTCCAAGAGGATCAGGGGGAGAATGAGGCTGGAGAGATCAGTAGGGCCCATACCCTACAATGTCATTTGTACCATGGTGAGAAAATAGGGCTTTGTCTTGAGAGCAATGGGTAGATGAAGGAGCAGAGAAGGGTAGGTCATTCTACAGCAACAAGTTAACTCCCAAATCTGTGTCTTAACAATACAAGGGTTATTTTGATCATGTTGGGTATCCAACATGGGAGTGGGGACTCTGCTCCACGTAGTTACTCAGGGATCCAGAATGATGGGAGTGCCCCATCTTGCAGCTGCGACATCTGGAAAACACAACCTCCTCTTTTGTTGCTCTCACAACATAGAGCCTTGAGAATTACACACAGAATTTGTATGGACTCAGCCAAGATCGTTCACTTTTAGTTAGCTAGAACTAGTCACATGCCCCACCAAACCTCTCAAGACCTCAGAATTATGGGAGTGAATGGAATGTCTGACACCTTGGGCCTACAGGGACACAAAGCAGAAATCACTGGCAGGTGATGTCCAAGCATGGCGAGGGCTGGGTGGGGGACTCATGGCCTTTGGAAGGGAAGAACCACAATTCAGAGCTGGCCTTTTGACACTATCTGTGGTTGAGGCCCAGTGTGCTTGTCTTTCTGGTTTAGTAAGAGATGCTAGAAATGTACATTTTACGGGAATTTTTCCAAATTTTAATGCTAGTTGATATATTTTCAAACCATCATGTAAGCCAAAAAGAGCATGTCTGCCGAACAAATCTCTCTCATGGACTACTGGTGTGAAATCTCCACATTAAGGTTTTTCAAGAGGGAATCAGATTTTTAATTTTAAAAAGATCACTTTGAGTACAACAAGAGTGGCCCATAGGGGCTCAAAGAGCATGTGGAGGAATTGGGTGGAAGATGATGCCAACCTGGACAAGAGTAATGGCAGACCAACAGAGAAGAGGAGAGATTTAAGGGAAATTTAGGAGAGGCAAATGACTCAATTAGGTAACATTGAATGTTGGGTGAGGAAAGGTAGGTGTCTAGGAGGAATTCCAGGCGGTGACTTGTGCCACACTGCACATAAGACCTGCAACAAAGATCACGAGACCTACTTGATATCTTAGTGTCCTAGGGCTGCTTAACAAAACACCTCAAAGTGGGTGACTTTAGAGAACAGATATTTATTTTTGCACCTTTCTGGAGGCTATAGAAGTACAAATTCAGGGGTTCAAGAGGGCTATGTTCTCTGTGGGTTCTAGGAGAAGATCCTTCCTTGCCTCTTTTAGCTTCTGTACCCCGGGAGTTTCTTGGCACTCCTTGGCTTGTAGATGGATCTTTACATGGTGTTATGTTGTTAGGTGCCGTCAAGTCAGTTCCACCTCATAGCAACCCTATGTACAACAAAATGTAACATTGCCCAGCCATGCGCCATCCTCACAATCATTGCTATGCTTGAGTCCATTGTGGCAGCCACGGTGTCAATCCATCTCACTGAGGGTCTTCCTCTTTTTTGCTGACCCTGTACTTAACCAAGCATGATGTCCTTCTCCAGGGACTTGGTCCCTCCTGATAACATGTCCAAAGTACATGAAACAAAGTCTTGCCATTGTCGCTTCTAAGGAGCATTCTGACAGATTTGTTCATTCTTCTGGCAGTCCATGTTATACTCAGTATTCTTCACCAACACCATAATTCTAAGGCATCGATTCTTCTTTAGTTTTCATTGTTCATTGTCTCGCTTTCGCGTGCATGTGAGATGATTGAAAACACCATGGCTTGGGTCAAGTACACCTTAGTCCTCAAAGCGATACTTTTGCTTTGTAACACTTCAAAAAGGTCTTTTGCAGTAGTTTTGCCCAATGCAATACATCGTTTGATTTCTTGACTGCTGCTTCCATGGGTGTTGATTGTGCATCAGGTAAAATGAAATCCTTGACAACTTCAATCTTTTCTCCATTTATCACGATGTTGTTCTGTTGTGAGGATTGCTGTTTTCTTTATGTTGAGATGTAATCCATACTGAAAGCTGTAGTCTTTGATCTTCATCAGTAGTGCTTTAAGTCCTCTTTGCTTTCAGCAAGCAAAGTTTTGTTACATACATATGGAAATGGAATTTTCCCCTTTTGTGTGACTCTCTCCTTATCTGTTCGTCCTTTTTATAAGACGCCACTCAGAACGGATTAAGACTAGCACCCACCCTACTCTGGTATGACTTGACTGGTAATATCTTCAAAGAATGACCCTATTTGTCCAAACAAGTTCACATTCACAGGGAGTTGGGGTTAGGAGTTTAGCATATCCTCTTGGGGGATACAACTCAATCCATAACACTTGGATAGTGATTTTTAGTAGATTTCAGGTCTTCCAAGTAGAGATGCCAGGAAGCCATGGATGATATTTTTATGCACTCAGGTATGGACTCACGTTACCCCCACCACCTCACCCCATGGATCACTACAATCAGAAAAGGCTGAGTCCCAACCTGTGGTCTTCCATGCATCATGCTGTGTCTCCATTTGGACAACAACCTAGTCAGACCACACCACTGGTCCTAAGTACACCCTGCCTTCTAAATCTCCAGCCATGGGATGACCCCAATAGACCCTCTGATGGCAGAGTAGTCCCCAGCAGCTCCTGGAGTGCTTGGAAATGTCCTCAAGTATCTACAACTGTGTAAGGCTGCTTGGAACCTACCCTGGAAACTGCTTCGGAAGCTCATTGGGATTTGCTAGACAGCATGGTGAAGTTTAGACTACAGTAGGTGTCTTGGTCATCTAGTACTGCTATAACAGAAATACCACAAGTGAATGGCTTTAACAAAGAGAATTTTATTCTCTCACTCTCTAGTAGGCTAGAAGTCTGAGTTCAGGGCATCAGCTCCAGGGAAAGACTTTCTCTCTCTGTTGGCTCTGGAAAAAGGTCCTTGTCATCAATCTTCCCCAGGACTAGCAGCTTCTCTACACTGGAAACCCAGGTCAAAAGGACTCGCTGTGCTCCCAGCTCTTCTTCCATGACGGTATGAGGTCCCCCAATCTCTGCTCGCTTCCCTTTCCTTTTATCTCTTCTAAGATAAAAGGTGGTGCAGGCCACACCACAGGGGAACTCCCTTTACATTGGATCAGGGATGTGACCTGAGCAAGGGTGTTACATCCCACCCTAATCCTCTTCACCATAATCTAATCTTGCCTCATTAACCACAGGCAGAGATTAAGATTTACAACATATAGGAAAATTACATCAATCACAAAATGGAGGACAACCACACAATACTGGGAATCATGGCCTAACCAAGTTGACACATATTTTTAGGGGACACAATTCAATCCATGACAGTAGCTTTAGTGAGAGAACTTTGAAGGGAGCCTAAGGGTTTCCTCCCACCCTGACAACCTGGCAACACTCACCAACATCACAGAAGTGTCTCCCCTCCATTTACAGCAGAACAAGTACATTTCCCATCCAAACATTTTCTCTTCCTCCCTCCCTTTCCTTCTCCCCTTTAACTGACACTCTGTCATTTTTATTTGATTGTTTCTATATAATTTTTGGTTTACTTTAGAGATATACTAGTTACCTGGAAAGCAAACACTATACTTTGTGGTAATATACTAGTCCTACACAAACGCCCTAAACTCTAGGCTTCCAAAATCATCACCGTTTGTGCTAAAACACAGTCTCTTTCATACATCCCTGCTTTTGCTCATATACTTATAGCACAAGACCTGCCTCATGACCTGCCTGCTATATTAATGAATGAAATAGTTAGTGCTGAAAATTTCAACTGATATTCAGGTAACTGTAGGCCTGTTCTAGGTAGCTCTAAAGGTGGAGGGGCTACGTGGAGAAGTGAAAACACAGCCCTTAAGAGTCTCTTAGACCATATGTCTTCTCAAAAGCATTTACTCAAGTTTTGTTTTTTCTTTGTTTTTAGTTGTGATAAAAAATATGCACAACATATTTGCCAGTTCAGCATTTTTGACATGTACAATTCAGTGACTCTTATAACATTAATCATATTGTGCAACCATCATCTGTATCAGTTGTAAAATTTTCTATCATCATTAACCGGTACTCAATGCTTCCTAAACAATGACTGTCCTTTTCTCTTACCTCCTGCCCCTGGTAATCACTAATAAACTTGGGTCTCTATACATTAGCCTATTCTCAATATTTCATGTAAGTGGAAGTGGAATCATACAATATTTGTTCTTTTGTGACTGACTTATTTCACTTAGCATCGTGTTTTCAAGGCTCATCCATGCTGTAGCATGTATCAGGACTTCATTTCTCTTTACAGCTGAGCAATATTTTTTAAATCTCCTGTTACTTGTCTTTTAGACTCTATTGTGGTGACTCAAAATTTTCAGACAACTAGAAAGGTCTTTGCATTTTCTCTGTGTATTATTCCTTGATCTTTTGTTATCCAGGTCTCAGCTTTCCCTATGTGTGCATTAAATGCCCCATCAGAGATGCAGCTCCAGAGCGCAGCATCGAAGCCCTGTTGTCTCTCTATGGACATCCGAGGAGAAGATAATAAATCATGCCTGCTGCTGCAAAGAAATCAATATTTAAAAATTCATTTGGTCAGCTTTTCATGGGATTTTTAAATTCCATAGTGCCAAGATGCTGATGATGTCATCTATAAAATAAAATACTGATACAGGTCTTACTCAGGGAGGTCCCTCAGCCACATGGTTTCTGAGGCAGGAGAGCAGACTTCGGCTACATCACAGTAGACACAATGGAACACTTTTCATCATGATGAAGGGAGTCTACTAGCTGAAGACCAGATAAAAATCTTCCCTGTGCAAAAATACAATCAGCTTTTGAAGAAAAGTTTACAATATGCATAAATGTGTTTGAAGGTTGAACCTGGGAAAGAATATCCTCAAAGTCAATTTTGGGAGAGGCCAACTAAGACATTTTGGCCTCTCTTTTTCCTTTCCACCTAACCTGCCTTTGTCCCTGCTGCCATCCTTTCCCCTTTTTTCCAGACTCAGAGGAGGAAAGGCAAGTGACTCACCAGAATGCCTCCTTCCCACCCTCCGGCTTCCAGGATTCTGCTTCTACTATCACCCTTCTTGCTGTCTGTCGTCTCAACTTGCTTCCTCTCTCGACCATTTTTCCATGTCTTCAAACATATCTTACCCTGGAATTCTCTCTGTTCCTTTTTTTTTTTTAATTTATTTTTTGTGGAAATATACAAATCCAAAACACATCCAGTCACAATTTCTACATGTGCAGTTCAATGACATTGTTACATATTTCACCATGTCACTATTCTCGCTATCTCTACCCATATTGTCACATCACTATTAATTTAACCTCTCTGTCTCTTAAAGTTCTCGTCTGTTCTTTAGATCTACTGTTGCTAGTTTGAACTCATACAGATAATTCTTTATAAGACTACAATGCTCAAGGCAAACATTCATTATTAATTGAGCTCAACTGTTGTTAGTTTAATGATGGCTTCAGGGGATAGTTTTGATTCCAGGTTTAAAGATTGTTTCGGGGCATGGATTCAGGGGTCCCCCCAGTCTCAATGGATTCAGTAAGTCTGGTTTCCATACAAATTTAAGGTTCTTCCTTTTGATCAGGATCCAGATATTGGATTCTTGATCAAAATGTTCGGTAATGGTAAGGAGGCACCATCCAGTTCTTCTGGTCTCATAGCACAGGAGGTAGTAGTACATAGAGGCAATTAAACCTTGAGTCCATTTCCTTCTCTGATTCCTGGTTCTCCTTCCTCTGCTTTTCCAGGCAAATAGAAATCAATAATTGTATCTTGGGTGGCCACTCACAAGCTTTTAAGATCTCAGGTACAACTCACCAAACTAGGAAGTAGACCCGAAACTCTAAAAGACAACTTCAGACTAATAGACTGGATAGATTCACAAAGCCATGACTCTAAACTTTTGAACTAAAAACTAACCCCATGAAGTGTTAGCTTTATATTAATATGGCGTATGAAGTAGTAGTAAGTAGCATAAAGGAGTCCTGATGGCACAGTGGTTAAATGCTCAGCTGCAAACCAAAAATATGGCAGTTTGAACCCACCTGCTGCTCCACAGGAGAAAGATGTGGCAGTCTGCTTCTATAAAGATTTCAGCCTTGGAAACCCTATGGGGCTGTTCTACTCTGCCCCTTAGGGTCACTATGAATCTGAATCGACTTGACGGAAGTGGGTAGTATCAAAGATGTAGCCTTTTTTTTTTCTTCCCCTTGATCTCAAAAACACCTGTGAGTCTCCTGCTCTCAATATTTTAGCTTACACTTTCACCATTCTGCTAAAATTGCCGTCCAGAACACTGGTTTTCAAAGTGAGGTGCTTCAGAACCCCCTGGGGGGACTGTCAAAATGCAGGCTGGTGAGCTCCACCCCAGAGTTTCTCATTCAGCAGTTCTGTGGTGGGTCCTCCAGGAATTTGCATTTCTAGGGAGTTCCCAGGTGGCTGGCATGCTGTTGGTCTGGGGATCCCACTTAGAGAATCACTGGCCCCACATCACTTTAATGATCAGACCCAAATGCCTTTCCACACTCTTCTCTTTGCGGTCTCTGAATTGTTTGATGCTACTGACCGATTCCCCTGAAACCAAAGCCCCACATGGAATCCTTGAAACCACTCTCTGGTCTTCCTCCTTTTGTTTCCTCGTTGTCACTCCCACTACCTATTCATGGTCATACTCTTTAAAAGTCAATTTTCAACCTTGGTTCTCTCTTATTAATTCTCCTTCAAGAAAGTAGTTCACTGTCACATATGTTCTTTTAGGAAATAACTGCTATTTTCATCACTGACCTCCATCTTTCTCCCTATTTCCAGTATGAATATATTTGTTGTTGCCCTTTCTAGCTGCAGCTGAATCAGTCTCCAGTTCATGGCAACCCCACGCATAACAGAATGAAACACCCGATTGTGGGTTGTCGTCTATAGAGTTTCACTGGCTAATTTTCAGAAGTAGATCACCAAGCTATGCTACCGAGTCCATCGTGGTTTGGAAGCTCTGCTGAAACCTGTTCAGCATCACAGCAACATGCAAGTCTCCACTGACAGACAGTGGTAGATATGTATGAAATGGCACTGGCCAGAGAAGGAATCCAGTCTCCCACAGAGAAGGTGAGGATTCTAACACTGAACCACCAGTGCACCTATGAATATATTAGTGGTTTTTATTAATCTCATGTGATTGTTTTTATTAAGTCCATATGATTATCCTACCACATATTCTAATTAATGTCATATAGCAATACCTCTCTTGTTAATTACTATCTTCCCATTTTCCCATGTTAGTTGCTATGTACGTAGAGGAATGTTTTCACACTGCGTTTATTCGTATGTTCTTTTCTAGGAGAGAGCACTCTAGGAGCTCTCAAAATCCAAACCCCTTCTGCAGTAATTGTGTCTGCAGCAAAGATTGCACTCGAGACGGATAGCGTCGCTAAGTGCTTGACAAATTCCACCCATCTTCCAATAATAAGACTCTATCCCATTTTCCAATAAAGCTGATGAAACTTGATGAAAAAAAAAAGTTACAGGAATCAAAGGCCCCCAGGCTAAGTGGAATCATATCTCGTGAAATTCCACATTCAGCATCATATATATGGGAATATTAAAAAATTCATATATAGTGAAATGATAGATACTTATGTCACTATTTTAAAAAGTTATGCTGATTGAGGTGTCCCTCGCTGCTCACTAAAGACGTGATCTCCCTTTCCTTAATATATGAAGATGGTGTTATTGACCTGCAAACCAGAGCAAGTCGTGCTCGGAGTGGTGATGAATTTCCCCTGAACCATCTGTATCTCCTCGTCTGATCAGCGACTGTTGCTGGGCTTGCACAGAACACAGTCATGAAGCATTAGATCTGAGAGGTACCACATAGGTGAAGATACGGAGGAACTAAGTTGGGAAGTCATGAGGTCAGAGTCTCTGAGTGGCAAGTTCTGGACAAGGAGCCAAGTGTTTTACTCCCAACCAGGACTCTCCTGATGATGCTAACCTGTGTCCTTTACACTTTTGCTGGCCAGTTCAGTTTGCCACTTACCCACTATGGATGGGGCAAGCATTTCATCTTGGGGTTGGAAGGTGCTTCGAGCCTTTCTGCAGAACCGTTGCAGAGGACTGGCCTGATCCACCAGGAAAAGAGAACTCTCTACTTGCCCAGGGAGCCCATAATGCCCCTGCCCTCCAAGCAGTGAAGTGTGGTTCTTCTCTGCCCACCTGACTAAGTGCATAAAGATGCTCTCACACATTCACAGTGACCCAATCTGTACAAGTGTGTGTGTATGTGCAGGAAAGTCCAGCCTCCTGCACCAAGAAGCCCACAGGAAGAGAGGAAAAGATTCTGTTGAATTGTCATTCCATTACACAGCAGTGCGAAGTGAACGGTGAGATCAAGAAATGACAGAAAGTGGGGTGTTCTTCCCTTTGCTAATATGTCCCTCAAACCACTGTGCAGGATGTTATGTAGATTACAGCCTAATTGTAGTGCTGGAATGATGGGGAGGGATCCTCACAACAATAAGTCTGGTTCTCGATGAGTGTAGTCACCACTGCTCTGAAGAGTCCACTGGCCTTCCTGCCAGCCACTGCAGGAGCCCTCCCCTCTGCCCCCTCCATGTTGCTCTCCATCCCTACTTGACACAGGCACCTCTGTCCACCTACACTGCCAGCACCACCATGCAATTATCGTCATCTCTCTCTTGGAGCCCAGCAGCTACCAATCAATGGATGTCTTGTGCTCATTCTTGGCCCCTGCAGCCTGTTCTCCTCCCAGAAGCCAGGACTACCCTCTGAAGATGACCCCACATTATGCCACTCCTCTGCTTCCAGCCCAGCAATGTCTCTCTGCTTGATTTTTTCTTCAGAGTACCTCTCTTGTTTGACACATAATGTGTGTGTGTGTGTGTGTGTGTGTGTGTGTGTGTGTTTATCCGCTCTCTCCTCTGAGTAGAATGTATGCTCTATGAGGACAGGGGATCTGTCTTTCACTGTAGAATTCCCAGGACCTGATCTGGTGACATCCTCTATTTAGCCAAATCTGTTGCCATCAAGTCGATTCTGACTCATAATGACCCTATAGGACAGAGTAGAACTGCCCCTTAGGGTTTCCAAGGCTGTAGTCTTTTACAGGAGCAAAATGCTACATCTGTCTCATGTGGAGAAACCTGTGGGTTTAAAACACTGCCCTTTTGGTTAGCAGCTGAATGCTCAACCTCTGCACAACCTGTGCAGCCTCCTCCAATTCCCCCTGCCTTGCTGAGCTTCCAGTCATCTGGATGCACTTGCCAATACTGCTCAGAATATCCCCCCCCACCCCCCTTAAATGTCTGCCTTCCTCTCATTGTTTAGGTCTGGTCTCCACTGAAATGTCACCTGTTCTGAGAAGGCATCCTTGACTACTTGTCAAGACAGGTCCTTGCTCTCTAATTAGAAATGTTTTATGTGGTTTATTTACTCTCCGTGCCATCCATTAGATTATAAGCTTAATGAGAACAGGAGCCAGGTTAGAAAACAATGTTATATCTTCTATTATTCCCCAATATCTATGGAACATTACACACGGCTACAGCATGTGGGGCCATTTTAAATGCCTGTGGACTGAACAAAGTGAATGAAGACAGAGATGTGTGGGAAGAATGGTGCAGCATCTCAGAACCTCATCCCATGGAGGCGATTGAGGGACATGTGGGAGGTCTAGTCTGGAAAAAGGAAAACTTAGAGGACACTGTAGATGTTTTCACCTTCAGAAGTGGACTCCAAATTGGTCTTGGCATTCCAAGGTAGTAGACATAGGAGAAACTATAAGAAGACCAAGTTCAGCTGAACATAATGAAAAATTCTCTAACAATCACAGCAGTTGAAAATGGAACAGAGCCTCTTGAAAAAGAAACAAGTTTCTCATCACCCAGATGCTGATGCTAACTGCTCTCCAGGGCCATTCATAGAGTGTTTACTCAGTAAGAATTCAGTGGAAGAGTGAGATTTTCCTGCCACCAGCACCCATATCCATTCTTCTGGTATCAGCACCTCCCTTCTCTCTGGGGATCCCACCTGCCTTCTCTGGGGCTCTGTCTCTAGGGTGGAACAGTTAGGATGCCTGGGTCCCCCCACTTAAGATCAGTTGCTCTGTCCCCAAATTCTGAATCCTGAGCAGAGGGGCAATGGTTGGAGACAACTCACGGAGGGCAACTGAGATCAGAGAGCAGCCCTCCGATCCTTCCCTGTCTGAACATAGTTCTTCAGCCTTCCAGTCTGTCCGGTAGCCTCCAGAACCTGCTCAGGAGACACCTGATGTGGGTCAGTGTGGGGTCTCCCAGCAAAAGAAAGAAACCATCTCTGCTAAGACCTTTGCAGTCCTGTGGCCCAGTGATTTCCAGACAACTGAATTATTTGTTCTCTTAAGATATCATCTGAACTACGTTTGTTTTGGAGTCCCTGAGTAGTGCAAATGGTTAATGTGCTCAGCTGCTAACCAAAAGTCAACCCAGAGGTGCCTCAGAAGAAAGGCCTGGTGATCTACTTCCAAAAAATTTAGCCATTGAAATCGCTTATGGAGGACAGTTCTACACTGACACACATGGGGTCAGCATGAGTCAGAGCTGACTAGATGACAACTTGTTTGTTTGTCTTAATTCTTTTACTAAATCTGGAATTTTTGATTCTAGATGATCTTTTAGAACCTTAGGGTCATTGTTCTGGCTATGACTTTCTATTGTGTAGAATTAATTCATTCATTCCCTGAACATTCACTCCTACATGTGTCTAAGCACCATACCAAGAACTATAAACATTTCAATGGGTTTAAAAAAGGAGAGAGGTATTCTCTGGCCTCAAAAGAATGGATGCAATCACAAAAGGAAACTAGCGAATTGCACTGGATCTTAGCTCATTCTTGGAAACACTCATCATGTTGTACATTCCCACTGATTGTTGGCTTCTATGGTGGCTTCTTCTGAAGGTCAGATGCATAAAATGTCCAGTGTTAGTAGAATGCTCAGATTAGAGTGTTATCAACTAATTCAAAATGCATTTTGAATCTTATTTGCGTCTGGGAATAACACATTGAAAGGAAAATATATATCTTCTAGAATATATGCCTTTTGTTTGGGAAGATATAAAACCCCAAATAAGTGAAATGTTTATTCCAAATTTTCTAGGTCTTTGGGAGTTAAGAGCTAGGCTGCTAACCATGAGGTCAGCAGTTCAAATCTACCAGCCAGTCCTTGGAAACCCTATGGGGCAGTTCTACTCTGTTCTATAGGGTCACTATGCATCAGCGTTGACTCGATGGCAGTGGGTTTTTTTTGGGGGGGAGGAGTGGGATAGGGAGAGTTTGTATATAGTAACTTGAATGATAAAATAATAATAATAATAATAATAGTAAAAAAAATAACCTGCCCCAGGGAGGAATGATGTGAACTCTGTCCTAGGAAGCCTCAGGAAATGTCCACCACCTATCAGTTTCCATAGTAAAGTGGACAGTTTAAGTTGTAAAACCGAAAACAGATGACAATTTTCAGGGTTTTTTTTTTTTTTTACAACGAGATAACTGGGAGAGCTCATTATGGATTCTGGGCTGAGAGTGAAATAGTAATGAAGATGTGAATTAAGGAGTTCGGACTACTGTCTCCTGCAGCGTGCAGCGCAGGACTAGCATCCCGATGAGAGTGCTCCTGGTAATTGGAACTTGCAGCACAAGCGACTCCGGCTTCAGAGCAAGTGTAGAGAGATCTCTAGATTACAAAAAAACACCAGTCTTTGATGAGAGCCTACAGCTAAAAGCTCACCCAAAAGTCACTAACCTCAGATCAAAAGACATGCTAGATGGAGAGGGAGGGAGAGAATGAGAGCAGGAGATGTAGCACATGTCTTGTAATCGGGCCTCCACTTAAAGGGACTTGGGTAGTTGCTTGAGAGATGAAAGTTTTTCCAAAAGAGGTTGAGAGGGATGCACCAACAAGTAGGTGTCCTGAATGCTGCTCCCCTGTGTAATTAATCCAAATGGGCTTTGAGGATACAAACAGGTAAAAGCAGGATTGGCCATCAAACCACACAAATGTGGGAGATTGAAATTTCTCACCTTACAGGTGATCAGAAGCCAGGCCCCCAGATGAGTTGTCTGTCCTATAAACAAGTATCTCACCAAAGGATATGGTTACAGAAAGAACACCTCAGACTGAAGGCAACTCAGTAATATAGCACAGACCATGATGAGTGGTCTACTTATCTCACCCTCAGAATGCCAAGGAATCTTCCGTACTTCACACGTAACTTCCAAATATGTAGCACTTCAGTGTGGCTATTTTTATCAAAGGAGTCTTAGGGGTGCAGTGGTTAAGAGCTTTCAAAAGGTCAGCAGTTCGAATCCACCAGTCTCTCCCTGGAAACCCTGTGAGGCAGGTCTACTCTGTTCTATAGAGTCCCCATGAGTCAGAATCAACTCAACAGCAATGGGTATTTTTAGCAGCAAAAAAAAAAAAAAAAAAAAGTTTCTAATTTAAACAGAGTTGTTGTTGTTGTTAGGTGCCCTCGAGTTGGTTCCTACTCATAGAGACCGCATGTACAACATAATGAAACACTGCCCGGTCCTGAGCCATCCTCACAATTGTTGTTATGCTTGAGCCCATTGTTGCAGCAACTGTGTCAATCCATCTTGTTGAAGGTCTTCTTCTTTTTCCCCGACCCTTTACTTTAGCAATCATGATGTCATTCTCCAGCGACTGATCCCTCCTGATAACATGTCCAAAATACATGAGGAATGGTCTCACCATCCTTGCTTCTAAGCAGCACTCTGGTTGTACTTCTTCCAAGAAAGATTTGTTTATTCCTTTGACAGTCCATGGTATATTTAATATTCTTTGCCAACATCATAATTCAAAGACGTCAATTCTTTTTTGGTCTTCCTTATTCATTGTCTGGTTTTCACAAGCATGTGAGGCGATTGAAAACAGCATGGCTTGGGTCAGGAGCACCTTAGTCTTCAATGTGATATCTTTGCTTTTTAACACTTTAAGGAGGTCTTTTGCAGCAGATTTGCCCAATGCAATGCACCATTTGATTTCTTGACTGCTGCTTCCATGGGCGTTGATTGTGGAGCCAAGTAAAATGAAATCCTTGACAACTTCTATCTTTTCTCCATTTATCATGATGTTGCTTATTGGTCCAGTTGTGAAGATTTTTGTTTTCTTTATGTTGAGGTGTAGTCCATGTTGAGGCTGTGGTCTTTGATCTTCACCAGTAAGTGTTTCAAGTCCTCTTCACTTTCAGCAAGCAAGGATGTGTCATCTGCATAACGCAGGTTGCTAATGAGTCTTCCTCCAATCCTAATGCCCCGTTCTTCATATAGTCCAGTTTCTCAGATTATTTGCTCAGCATACAGATTCAATAGATGTGGTTAAAGGATACAACCCTGATGCACACCTTTCCTGACTTTAAACCATGAAGTATCCCCTTGTTCTGTTGAAACAACTGCCTCTTGTAAACAGAGTAGAATTCATTAATTATCTAACATTGTTGTTGGTCATTAACCAGTTAAAACCGGTTGCCTTAGAGCTGATAACAACTCACAGTGCCGTTGTGTGTGTCAGAGTAGAACTGTGTTCCATAGAGTTTTCAGTGGCTGATTTTTTTGGAAGTAGATTGTCAGGTCTTTGTTCTGAGGCACCTCTTGGTGACTTGAACCTCCAACCTTTTGTTTAGCAGCTGAGTACATTAACCTTTTGCACCTGCCAAGGATTCTTGCCACTAAATCTGCCCAATCTAATTGGAGGCATGGCACTGGAGGTTACCGTTAAGATGCACCCTGAAATGGAACTGAGAATATGGCCACCCAGTGGAGGTCCTGGGGTTAGAGCTCCTGACCAAGAACATGTCCACCCAGTGGAGGTCCTGAGGTTGGAGCTTCTGTAAAGTAACCTCCCCTAATGACTCTGCAGGTAGGTGTCCCTTGGTCCCACCCAGCAAGGATGATTCATCTCAAGAAGCTGCAGCCACCTCAAGATTTTCTATCATGAGTTTTTGACCTCACAGTTTACAGGTCAAAGACTGGTGCTCAGTTCATGGAGTCCAGACAGACAACACACTGAACAGCAGGATGTGTATATGTAGATCCAGATCCAGAGAGTCCCACCTTCTGGTTCCTCACAGGGCTAGTCCTTCAGTTCTGTGCTTGGTATCCTGGCCACTATGATCATGCCTGTCCCTCACCTGGCTTTATTCTCCCAAGAGAATATCTTCCTAGAGACGTTCCCTATTAGAAGAACACTACTGATGGGTGGTTGTAGAGGCTGGCAAGTCCCAAGTCCATGGGGCAAGCATCAGGCTGGAGGCTTCTCTTGATTCACTTAGCAGCAGTAGCTGATGATTCCAAGATTGGCAGGCAATACAGCAGGCCACTGGCTAAAGTACCAAGAACCAGAGGTCAGATGATGACAGGCTGGATGCAGGCTCCAGAGCAAGCAAGTGAACTTTGCCAAAATGTCCATATATATATATATATATATATATTAGATGTAGGCTACACCAGTGAGGAAACTCCCCTTACAACTGACTGGCTGATCACATCATGGAGGATGACTACATTACATAACTGCCAAATTGCATCAGTATGCAATTACCAAACTACTTCAGAACATAACTGCCAATCTACATCATTACATAATTGCCAAACCACTGAGAATCATGGCCCAGATAAATTGACACACAATCTTAACCATCACAGAACCTGGACTCAGAGCCAGCCCACCTTTTTTGTGGCTTCTGAGGTGAAGCTCTGATGATAATTAGAGAAATAATAACAATGACAACAGATCTCTTACCTTATTTTCACAAGTTATTTATTAAAAGTCTAACTCTACTTGGCATTATACTCTAGATCTAGAAAAGTAATTCCTATTTTTTGGTCATAGACTTTTTTTTCAGTCCAAAATTTTGATGTAAGTTCAGGACCCTTCCTGTCTTAGTTGCCTAGTGCTACTGTAACCCAAATAGCACAAGTGGGTGGTTTTTTGCTTTAAAGAACAGAAATTTATTTTCTCGAAGTTCAAGAAGCTGGAAGTCCCAATTCAGGATGTCCCTCTAAGATGAGGTCCTTCTTTGTTTATTTCAGTTTCTAGTAGTTGCAAGCAACCCTCGTCTGTAGCCCTAGGTGTTCCTTGGTTCCTTGTGGTTTCTTGGCTTGTAAATGATCCTCACTTGCATTTGTGTTACCTCTCTGTTTGTGTCTCTGTGTCTATTCTGGTCTTTTTATAACTCAGAAGTGATTAGGTTTAGGATCCAACCTACACTGGAATGGCCTCATTAACATAACAAAAGGGAAATCCTATTTCCAAACAGGATTGTAACTACAGGTATGCGTGTCAGGAATTCAACACATACTTTCGGAGACACAATTCAATCCATAAAATTCCCCAAAGAAAAATGTATTAAACACAAAAGTTTGCCTGAAATATCAAGAAGTTTATGGAGCCATTTAAGCTAATCTGTGCTAAGAACTCATATTTTAGAGGTTTATGATATGAGTGAGACACATTGTTATGGATTGAATTGTGTCCCCCCAAAATGTGTATCAATTTGGCTTGGCCGTGATTCCCAGTACTGTGTGATTGTCTCCCATTTTGTCATCTGAAGTGATTTTCCTATGTGTTGCAAATCCTACCTTTATGAAGTTAATGAGACAGGATTAGAGGTAGTCATGTTAATGAAGCAGGACTCAATCTACAAGATTAGGTTGTATCTTGAGTCAATTTCTTTTGAGATACAAAAAAGAGAAGCAAGTAGAGAGGCAGAGGGATTTCACACCACCAAGAATGTAGTACCAGGAGCAGAGTGCATCCTTTGGACCTGGGATCCCTGTGCTGAGAAGCTCCTAGACCAGCAGAAGATTGCTGACAAGGACCTTGCTCCAGAACTGACAGAGAAGGAAAACCTTCCCCTGGAAATGCCACCCTGAAGTTGGACTTCTACTAGGCTATGAGAGAATAAATTTCTGTTTGTTAAAGCCTTTCACTTGTGGTATTTCTGTTACAGTGGCACTAGATGACTAAGACACACATCAATACACAAATGCTGACAAAAGAATTTCAATATTCCATCAGTGTATTCTGTAGATGAGATACTTTACACTTAGGTGGAAAGTGAATGTTGTTCAGGCCACTTGTGAAGTGCAGGCAGAGTTCCATACCGAAGTCAGAATGATGAAGTTCATATTTTTAAGATGTTGTTGTTAGTTGCCGTCAAGTTGGTTCTGACTCATGGTGACCCCATGTGTGTAGGGTAGAACTACTCAATAGAGTTTTCAAGGCTGTTACCTTTTGGAAGCAGATCGCAAGACCTGTCTACTGAGATGCCTCTGGGTGGGTTCAAACCATCAACCTTTCAACTAGTGGTCAAGTGTTTAACGGTTTTCACCAAGTGTTCCACAAACCTTTCTCCCCAGGGGCTCATGGATCTCCCTCAGCTTATTCCTGGGTGGTACCCAGGCCAGGCCTAAAGATGGTGTGGATGAAAATAGGAAGTCCATTCTCCAGACTCTGAAGATGCTCCATGCAAGATACTGAAAAGGAAGCCTGGACACACTCACAGTACCTAGCACCACAGACATCCACTGCACAGGTCAGACAAATTGTTCATTTCAACAAATGTTTGCTGAGCCCGGTGTGTGCCATCAAGGGACTCTCATCTGAGATGGTAAGAGATGATGTGAGCCTATTCATTGAGTTGCACAGGTGTCGGGGGTGGAGGGAGTGATGGTGGAGCCTGGGGTTGTGACTATTCAAAGGTTAGTGTATCTTAGCTCTTGAGATCTTGGAAAACAATAGCACTTCCTGACACTATCACACTATGCCCTGAGCAGTGAGGCCAGTCTTGCTCATCCATCTAGATGAGACCATTCAGTGAGTTGGCTTTGCAGTCATCATGGACTGTGCACTGATGAGGGGTGATTGTTGTGTTTACCTCAGCCTTTTATTTCGTCAGGGTTGATAAAGTGAGCTTCCGCCAATTTGCCATGTAGCAGAATAAAGGTGAATGTGGCTGCTGCTCTGGACTGCTATTAAAAATCCCTGGGTTCTCTTTGTGGAAATAGGGGTTGTGACCTTGGCTGTCGAGCCAAGTGTTTTCTTTTCTTAGGTTGAAGCTTGCTGGGTTATGTGTTCTGTGCTGAGGTACTTCATCTGCCCACGGCTGTATTTCCTTGGCCGCACCCTTTGATGGATAATGTTTGCTTGCAGGGGACACTTGGAGGGAGGAATGGTGATTGGAGAAGTGCCTTGAGAGGAGGCAGGGGGCTCTCAGGTGGCTCACAGTCACCCATCAATGAGGAGTCTCTGTATTCCAGCCCTGGGGAAAGTCTGGGAAATCACAGGCAACAGCAGCAATTGCTACTGCAAAAATAGAAACAACGAACCGTACACAGAACTGTCACATTTGTGGCTGCACGTAGACAAATCGTAAACCAACATCTGGACAGCCCCTTCCAAGAACCCACTTTTATTCTACCAGGGCACAATTAGTGATCTGATTCACTGATTCAAGGAGTCATTAAGGAAGAGATAATTTAGCTAATAGTTTCTTTGGGGAAGATCAAGAGACAGTCAAGAGTTTGTTACCAAGAAAACCAGTAACGGGCCAGATCTTTGGCATTTGCTGAACTCCTAGGTTCAGATGTGCAAAGTCTCATTTAATCAGGTGGTTTTTTAATTGTGGTTGAGGCGATTCCATGTATAACAGAATGAAACATTGCCCACTTCTCCATCTTTGTGATGGTTGGCATGCTCAAGTCCATTGTTGTGGCTGTTGTGTCAATCCATCTCATGGAGGCTGTTCCTCTTTCTGCTGAGCCTCTAGTTTTCCAGGCATGGTGTCCTTTTCTAAGGATTGATCTTTCCTGATGACAAGTTCAAGCTAAGCTAGCTGAAGTCCTACTATCCTCACTTCTAAGGAACATTCTGGCTGTGCTACCTCCAAGGGTGATTTATCCATTCTTCTGGCAGCTCATGGTATATTCAATATTATTTGCCCATCACAGTTCAGGGGATCCAGGTGGGTCCAGAAGAGGTGCAAAGGCCCAGATGCTTCTCCCCAGCACTGTCACTATCTTTATCTGTTTACTCGCCCGTGTATCTCCAGAACCAGTATTGTATGAACAGCACTCTAGTTTGACGGCATAGAGCAGGAGCCCAATGGTTACTTTTTTCCCAAACACGGTGAGGACAGGAGCATCACCATGAGCTCTGATGTGTGCAAAGTAAAACATGAGGGATTCGACCAGGTGAGTCAAGTAACACAGGGGTGTCTTCCTGGGGGTAAGCCTCAGGCTACAGGCAACCTCCTGGTACATTCTATTACTTGGGTCCAGGAGAATTTCTCTCTTTTCTCTTCCTCCTAAAAGCCCTGTAAGTATTTGAATGCGGGCACCAGAACTCCTAACTCTCCCATTGTCTAAAATCCTCACTGTTTCTCTGGGCTGGACTTTCCCAGAGATGTGTGATTCCTACCTCTCCTTGCTGCATGGAGCACCCACCTCTCCTGGCTCCTCCATCTCCCAGGGGCATCCATGGATCACCCACCTCTCCCAGCTCCTCCATCTCCCAGGGTCATCCATGGAGCACCCACCTCTCCTGGCTCCACTGTTTCCCAGAGGCATCCATGAAGCACTCACCTCTACCAGCTTCTCTGTCTCCCAGGTCTGCCATCACAGAGGTCCCAGCCTACTGTTGCTTCTACAACGTATGCTAATGTCCCCAGATGCCATATTAGAGTAAGCAGACACAACCAAGGTCATGTGGGGGATCCTTGCTATACAGGGGACCCTGCACAGTCTAGCCAGTTCACAACTTTTGACTGCCAGGCTGTGTGTGTAGAAGTGTAGTCAGCCACCTTCAGTGTCACATAGGTTAATTCCAAAGGGACCTCTTGTCCCCCAAGAGCTGCCTTATTTGGCTGGAATTTCATTCCCTGAAAGTTACTTCTTCTAAGGGTTTTTTTGTTTTGTTTTGTTTTGAAAAAACAAATCAGCTTTTGGGAAGGGTGAACAATTACCTTAATATTTGACATCACTGCATGCACAGGAAAGAGTTTGTCCTGAAGAGCTGGACTGAAGGATATTTTTGGGATAGGCGTACTAGTTTCCTGTGGCTACTGTAACTAATGACCTCTGATTTAGTGGCTTAAAATAACCCAGACTTATTATTTTATACTTCTGGAGGTCAGAAGTTGATACGGGTCTCACTGGGCTAAAGTCAAGGTGTCGGCAGGGCTGGTTTTTTCTAGAAGCTCTAAAAGTAAGTCTGTTCCCTTGCCTTTTTGAGTTTCTAGTGGCTGCCCACATTCTTTGATTCATGGCCCCCTCCTCCATTAACAGTGTAGCATCTACAAGTCTCTTTTACTCTGAGTTGTGTTCTACCTTCCTCTCATATGTGATTACACTAGGCCCACTTGGATAGTCCTGATTAATCTCTCCATCTCAAGATCATCTGATTAGCAACCTTACTTCCATCTGCAACCTTAATCCTCTGTTACCATAAATTTCAACATGGTCACAGGTTCTAGGGGTTATAATGTGGACGTGATTAGGGGCCATTATTCTGTTACCACAGGAGGATAGTGGGGAAGAAGCCTCTGAAATCAACTTGGACAAAATGAGTGTTTAGGAAGAATCAGTCTTGAGAACTTAATTGCAGCTGAAGTTGAGGGAGCCCCATTGAAGAAAATACCACTCCTTAAATCTAAGACACACTGTCCTTTCTTCTTTCTTTATCAAATTTCAGGGCATTCCCATAGGTATTTTGGGCTTGTAAGCAGAATTCATTAACTGAATGAACTTATATTCTTTTGGAATAGCATAGATTTGATGGCAAGTGGCAAACTGGCTTCTGGGATAAATTATGTCTTGCCTTACAGATGTGTCTCACCTGTGGTTGTCAGCAATCATCTTGCCCTACATAATTTTGTTGTTTTGTAAGCTGCCGTCGAGTCAGCCCCTGACTCATGGTAACCCCATACACAAAGGAATGAAGCAAGGCCTGGTCCTCTACCATCCTCATGTTGGTTGCATTGATTTTCTATAGGGTTTTCATTGGCTGAATTTTGGAAGTAAATTGCTAGGCTTTTCTTTCTCTCCATTTAAGTCCGAACGCTCTGCTGAAACCTGGTCAGCATCACAGCAACATGCAAGCCTCCACTGCCAGATGGGTGGGGGCTGCACATGAGGTGCCTTGGCCTGGAATTGAACCTGGGATGTACATAACACTAAGGGCAAATTAAATTGGCACCATGTTTGTCACTTAATGATTTCAGGCTGATTACTGAGATCTAAGTGACACTGGAGTGATGTCAAAGCCCATTACCTCCAACTGATAGTGCCTGTTGTTTTTCCTCCCTTGTTTATCTGTCATATCTGAGGAATGACAATCACAGCACTCAAACCAGTCTGATTCCCTCCTGTTCCTGTCCCCACTATATTTTTAGGCTCCTGAAGCAGGCCTGCCTGGGAGTGCTCCCAGGAAAAGGAAGGCAGTCCCCTTGGAAAATCAGCAGGGTGGCACTATCTCCACACAAAGCCCACACCCTGGAATGGGGCTGACCCGTCAGAAGACATCTACACCAGGTTATCAGAGAATCAGAGGCTCAGATCTGAAGTTCCTGGTGGACCGGGCACTATGTAGACCCGTCTGGCTGCTCTAAAGTTTCATTCTCTGAACCTTCCTTGCTCTGTGACTTTTTCCATCCTGGGGATGCAGCTGCCAGGTTTCAGTCCATAATGGGGAGTGTTTCCATCTGGAATAAACAGAACACATCCTTCTCCAAGGGTTGCGAGTTTCCTACTTAGCGGCAAATGTGCCCTCATAGGAAACTTTAGGAGTAATTGTAGGTAAATGTGATCTATTCTCTGCTCATCACTCTGAAGTTAGTAAAATACATTTCTTAGGAATTCCTAAACAATAGGCTTTCAAATGGGCTTTTTTTGTTTGTTTGTTTTTAAGTCAGAATAATCTCAGACGGATTTTTGTGTTTGTTCTTTAGGTGAACATATAGATGATTTTTGTAGAGGTGCCAAGTACTGACCTTTCATCAAGTAAATGTAAAACGAAGATATAAGGGTCTGTTTACAAATATATCGGAAAACAAAAGAAGTAAATAATGAGGTATAGTGAATGCTTTGGAAAGTGATTTTCATTTTCTTGAGGCTGCAAAATAACTCCTAGGTAAATTGTTAGCAAGTTTATACTTCATTAAACTCAACGAATACTTATTAAATACCTATGTATCTGTATATCTAAATAAGATACTGTGCTAGGTATAGGGTTAACTTGTATAGGTATATATATAATGTATAGAAGTAGATATCTCTCTATATATATTAGAAACCGATAGATATAGACAGATTTATGCAGATGATAGATACTAGCTGAGTAGATATGACATAGCCACTTACTGCAGGAGTGTGGAGTCTTGTCGGAGACATAATACAGAGCCAAGATAACTTCAGTACCAGGAAGAGCGGAGCCCTGCAACTCTAGCAAACAAAGTGGAGAGCAGATCAAGTCTGCTGGAGGTCACATTTGAGCTGGCTTCCACTCCAAGTCTAGCCATGGCCTCCAGAAACACACGTGGGTGGGTGGGGGGATTTCAGATTGGACAAGCAGCATGCAGAAAGACCTAAAGGAATCCCAGCTATTTTCAAGAAGAGGAAAATGAAATTGGCTTATTCTCAAGAAATCATTGTTATTGTTGTTGTTAGGTGCTGTAGAGTCAATATGACTCATAACGACCCTACACAACAGAATAGAACTGCCCCATAGAGTTTCCTAGGCTGTAATCTTTATGGAAGCAAATCCCCAGGTCTTTTCTCCCACAGAGCAGCTGGTGAATTTGGACCACTGACCTTTAGGTTAGCAGCTGAGAGCTTAACCATTGTGCCATCAGGCCTCCTGGTTTTGAAACATCTTTTTATTATTTCAGTGGTTGATATACCTAACATAAGCAAGATTGCCGTTTAACCATTTGTCGCTTGCTATTTATTATACAAATGATAGTGCTTATGTATTTTAGAGTTGGCCCTTTTCTGCAAATACGCAATACCATGGACGGGAAGATTACTGGTCTCTCTAAGCTCACTGAAACACTCTTCTGTAATTTTGTAAAGTGCTGTTTTAACTTTAGCCTTTTATCTTCTGGACCACTACTTTCCGTGTGCCCAATGCTGGCGTAAACTGGCTTGCACATTGTTAAAGTTGAATGAAGCTTTGTCCTTAACTTCCCCAATGAGCATCATTCAATATACAAACCACATGCGCTTCTGCCGCAGCATCCTGGTGATAAGATAATAACCTCCAACACACTCAAGGCAGAAAAGCATCCTAAACTTTGCACCATCTTATTTCTGTGGCTCCACACTTCAGCTACTTAAGGCTACTGAGACACGTCCTGGCCAAACCTTTGTAGTTTTCTCCTATAAACTAAGCATAAATGCACTGGGAGATGACAGATTACTTCATATACCATGCAAGCAAGCCCAGACAATAGCTTTAGCCATGACTGATTGCCTTGCTGTAACCCACTTTATGTTAAATGCATTCTTGCTGTTCGATTCCAGCACTGTAATTTTGTTCTTCTGCATTGCTCGGCCCTCTGTGGACTAACCAGGTTCCTTCAGTAATGATTTCTTTTCTATTGTATTGTTTTCTGCATAATCAAGTTGGTAGGTGGGGGTTTGGGTGACACCGCCATCTGTCAAGTTCATTTGCTCTGAAAATGCAAGAAATAATGGCCTCTACAACTTGGGGCTATCCGTTATAAGAGAAGAATATAAGCTTTTACCCAACGTCATCTTCTCATCTCTTCAAATTATTTTTCCCCTTTCAATAAGATGCACATATGCCTCTTCCTACATGAGAGGTTGTTTTTGTTGTGGGGTTCTTTATAGGAAAAAAAAATAAACATTTTTTCCCTATCACTTGTCCACCCTGTATTGCAATTTATGCAGGCAATCCAATTAAGGAGACACAGCTAACATCCAGACTAATGGGCCTGTCACGAGACTAAAGACGTTGCTGCCGTCTGCACCACTCAGAAGTTCCTTGCTGCCAGGGTTCCTCTGACAGGCTGGGCTGCTCATGGAAGCCTGTAGAACACAGAAGAGCTAGGAGACGGGGTGCTACCCAGGAGAGAAAGCACACTGTTCACTCGCTGTCTCGAAAATAAAAAGACCATCAGCTCTTATTTTATACAATGTACTGAAGTCACACACTCATACCTACCTGGATGGAGAGCGAGGCAAGGTATGAAGCAGGAATGCACTTTTTGAGATACTAGCTTTTTCTCAATTTAAAGGAAGTCCAAGAATTTGTGAAAAAATATTTGTAAGTTTATTTTCTACAAAGGAATGATGTGGACAACATTAAGAGAGCTGATAATGAGAGAGCAAAGTTCTCCACGATAACTCATCTTTCTGAATTAAAACATCGTGCACAAAGCTTATTGTCCATAATAGGGACACCTTTCATATACTTTTTAAATACATTTTTATTGTGATGAAAATATACGTTAACAAAACTCACGCCAAGTCAACAATTTCAACATGTACATTCAGTGATATCAATTATATTCTTCAAGTTGTTCTCATTATCCTTTTCTAAATTATTCCACCACTATTCACATAAACTCAATGCCCCCTGAGTAAAAACCCCCTTTTTTCCATCCTTCCCACACCTAGTGGCCATTAATAATCTTTGGTTTATATATATATTTGCTTGTTTCGTATAAGTGAGATCATACAGTATTTGTCCATTTGTGACTGACTTATTTTGCTCAGCGTGATGTTTTCAAGGTTCATCCATGTTGTGGTACGCATCAGGACTTCCTTTCTCTTTACAGCTGAGTAGAATTCCATTGTGCGTATATATTACATTTTGTTTATACATTCATCTGTTGATGGACATTTTGATTGTTTCCACCTTTCGGCTATTGTAAAAGCGTTGCAGTGAATATCGGTGTACAGGTTTCTGTTTGCTTTTTCTGCCTTCATGTCTTTGGATCTATACCAAGGGATGGGATTTCTGGATCATGTGGTAGTTCTAGGAGCCCTGGTGGTATAGTGGTTAACAGCTATGGTTGCTAACCAAAAAATCAGCCCTTCAAATACATCAGCTGCTCTTTGGAAACCCTATGGGGCAGTTCTACTCTATCCTATAGGATCTCTATGAGTCGGAATGGACTCAGTGGCAATGGGGTTTATGGTAGTTCTATGTTGAACTTTTTGAGGAATCACCAAATTGTTTTTCACAGTGGCTGTAGACACATTTATATTTTTTTTCTAACTATTTTTGTGGCAGTCTAAATTATCTCTAGAGATGAGCAGTGCTGAGAGTATCTGGAAGCTCTTTCTCCTACCAATACCTAGTCTGGAATCTATGTACAAATGAGCTCCCTTCCCCCAACGATGGAGGAGCCTGGTCTCTTCCTCCGTGTTGGGAAATGGGGGCTGAAATGCCCCTCTACCCAGCTTGAGGACTTTGGAGAACGAACACCTTTTCTATGCCCCGGTGTAGCTCCATACTGCATGAGGATGTCATCTTGGTGACAGGCTTAGGAGGTATGCCCAAAGGAACTCAGCCTCATTGATGAAATTGCTTCTGGTTTATCTCCATAGGGTGGGTTGGTGGCTCAGTGATTAAGTGTCTGGCTGTTAACCAAAAGGTCAGCAGTTCAAATCCTCCAGCTGCTCCTTGGAAACCCTATGGGGAAGTTCTACTCTGTCCTATAGGGTTGCTAAGAGTCAGAATTGACTCGACGGTGACAGGTGGGTTTGTTACTCCATAGAGTATCCTGTGAAGACCCATCTTCACTGTCAGAGTAAGAAGAGCATTCTGCGGCCTCCAACACGGTAGGAGCAGGTTGTCTCAGAAACTGTCTTACATGAATAATTGTTGCTGAGAGGAGGAATGGCAGCTAAGATGGAAGAGAGTTTATCTTCATCACAGAGAGCTCCAAAGTGCCAGAACTTTCTCAGAGGTGAGGGTGGACTCTGAGGAAAAAGTGGGCCCTCCTATGGCTTCCATAGCGAACGACATGTGAGAGTTCTGACGCATTCCTGGAGCCAGATTTCCTTGCTCTTCTGCAGATGTCTAACAGAAGAAGTCCCAGCCAACGTGTCTGCTTCTAGGAGCCAGTGAGAACCTTATTTTTGTGTTTAAAATGAATCCTAGTTAAGATCCAAATTTCAGCTTGAGGCAGTGTTACTCAGAAGAAGTTTTTGGCTAATATTCAATCCATAAAGGAAACATAAAATGTCTTTTGCCATGAAGTGGATTTTGTGAAGTGTTTTCAACACACTTCAAGTAATACTTGCTGGATTTAAATAGCCCTAATCCTGTAATAATTGAGTTTCTAATTTCTTTTTTTTCCCCAAAATTTGACATGACTTTGAAAGACCGGTTATTTTATTTTATATTTTATTGTACTTCAGGTGAAGGCTTACAGAACAAATAGTTTCTCATGAAAGTGTAGTACACATGTTGTTTTATGACATTGGTTAACAACCCCACAAAATTTTAACCCTCTAACTTCTCAACCTTTTTTTTTTGCTTTTTCTTTTTTTCTTTTTTGGTGAAAATACACATAGCCAAAGATACACAGTTTCAAAAATTTCTACATACACAGTTCAGTGACATTGACTGGGCTCTTCCAATTGTGCTGTTTTTCTCACTTAAGATGAAGGCTTACAGAACAAAATAGTTTCTCATTTAACAGTTACTACAAATGTTGCCCTATGACAATGGTTAACAAGCTCACAACACATCAACAATATCCTTACTCAACCTTGTGTTCCCTATCATCAGCTTCCTTCTCCCCTTCTGCTTTCTGGCCCTTGTCACGGACTCCTATACCTCGTTAGTCTCATTTGGTTTTACCGGGCTGTCCACTCCCAGGCTGAACAGTGAACCTCGGAGGTAACTTCACCACTGAGCTAAAAGGGTGTCTGGGGGCCATACTCACGAGGTTTCTCCAGTCTCCTTTAGGCCAGTAAATCTGGTCTTTTTTTTTTTTTTTTTTTTTTTTGTGAGTTAGAATTATGCTCTACATCCTTCTCCAGCTCTGTCCAGAACCCTCTGTTGTGATCCTGGTCAGAGCAGTCAGTGGTGGTAGCCAGGCACCATCTAGCTGTACTGGACTCAGTCCGGTGGAGGCCTTGGTAGCTGTGGTCCATTAGTCCTTTGGACTAATCTTTTCCTTGTATCCTGTTCTCTTCATTCTTCCTTGCTCCCGAAGGGATGAGACCAGTGGAGTATCTTAGATGGCCACTTACAGGCTTTTAAGATCCCAGACACTACTCACCAAGGTAGAATGTAGAACATTGCCTTTATAAGCTGTTGTTATGCCAATTGAGCTAGATGTTCCCGAGACCATGGTCCCCAGAGCCCTCCGCCCAGCAATTCAGTCCCTCAGGGAGTTTGGATGTGTCCGTGGGGCTTCCATGACCTTTCCTTGTACAGGTTGTGCTAGTTTCCCCTGTATTGTGTACTGTCTCGCCCTTCACCCAAGGTAGCACTTATCTATTGCCTATTCAGTATTTCCCTCCCACCCCTCCCATCCCTGGTAACCAACAAAGATTGTTACATTTTGTGTGTGAACTTTTTCATGGGTTTTTACAATAGAGGTCTCATACAATATTTGCAGTATTTGTCCTTTTGTGATTGACTTATTTCACTCAGCATAATGTCCTCCAGTTTCATCCATGTTAGGAGATGGTTCACAGATTTATTGTTGTTCTTTCTCGTTGCATAGTACTCCATTGTGTGTATGTACCATAGTTTATTTATCCATTCATCGGTTGATAGGCACCTACGTTGTTTCCATCGTTTTGCTATTGTGAACAATGCTGCCATGAACATAGGTGTGCATATGCCTATTCGAGTGACGATTCTTATTTCTCTAGGATATATTCCTAGGAGTGGGATTGCTGGATCGGATGGTAAGTCTATTTCTAGCTTTCTGAGGAAGCGCCATATCATTTTCCAAAATGGTTGTATCATTTTGCATTCCCACCAGCAGTGCATAAGAGTTCCCATCTCCCCGCAGCCCCTCCAACATTTGTTATTTCCAGTATTTTTGATTCGTGCCAGTAATGCCGTGGTGAGATGGTATCTCACTCTGGTTTTAATTTGCATTTCTTTAATGGCTAGTGATCGCGAGCATTTCCTCATGTGTGTGTTGGCCATTTGAATGTCTTCTTTGGTGAAGTGTCTGTTCATTTCCTTTGCCCATTTTTTGATAGGATTATTTGTCTTTTTGTTGTAGAGGTGTTGGATTTTCTTGTAGATTATGGAGATTAGAACTTTGTCTGACCTGTACTGTCCAAAATTTTTTTCCCAGTCTGTAGGTTCTCTTTTGATTCTTTTGGTGAAGACTTTTGAAGAGCATAGGTGTTTGATTTTTAGAAGATCCCAGTTATCTAGCTTATCTGTTGGTTTTTGTGCGTCGATGGTTATGGTTTGTATCATGTTAATGCCATGTATTAAGGCCTGAAGTGTTGGTCCTATTTTTTCTTCTATGAACTTTATAGTTTTAGGCTTTATATTCAGGTCTTTGATCCATCTTGAAGTCTTTTTTGTATACGGTGTGAGGTATGGGTCCTGTTTCATTTTTCTTCAGATGGATATCCAGTTTTGCCAGCACCATTTGTTAAAAAGACTGTCTTTTCCCCATTTGATGGACTTTGGGCCATTGTTGACGATCAGGTGACCGTAGGTGGATGGATTTACATCTGGGTTCTCAGTTCTGTTCTATTGGTCGATGTATCTGTCGTTGTACCAGTACCAGGCTGTTTTGAGTACAGTAGCTGTATAGTAGGTTTTCAAATCAGGTAGTGTGAGTCCTCCAACTTTATTCTTCTTCTTCAGTAGTGCTTTACTTATTCGGGGCATCTTCCCTTTCCATATAAAGTTAATGATTAGTTTTTCCATCTCTTTGGAGAATGTTGCTGGTGTTTGGATCGGGATTGCATTGTAGTTGTAAATTGCTTTGGGTAGAATTGCCATTTTCACAATGTTGAGTCTGCCTATCCATGAGCATGGTATGTTTTTCCATTTATGTAAATCCCTTTGGGTTTCATGCAGTAGTGTTTTGTAGTTTTCTTCCTATAGGTCTTTTACATTCCTGGTCAGATTTATTCCTAAGTATTTTATCTTTTTAGGGGCTATTGAAAATGGTATTGATTTCCTGATTTCCTTTTCATCATTCTCCTTACTGGTGTATAGGAATCCAACTTATTTTTGAATATTTATCTTGTATCCTGCTACTCTGCTGAATCTTTCTATTAGTTCCAGTAGATTTCTTACGGAGTCTTTAGGGTTTTCTGTGTATAGTATCATATCATCTGCAAACAGGAACAGTTTAACTTCTTCATTACCAGTTTGGATGCCCTTTATTTCTTTTTCTTGCCTTATTGTTCTAGCTAGAACTTCCAGCACAATGTTAAATAGAAGTAGTGATAAAGGGCATCCTTGTTTTGTTCCTATTTTCAAGGGGAATGTTTTAAGCCTCTCTCCATTAAGAATGATGTTGGCCATTGGTTTTGCATAGATACCTTTATTATGTTGAGAAATTTCCCTTCTATACCTATTTTATTGAGAGCTTTCATCAGGAATGGGTGTTGGACTTTGTCACATGCCTTTTCTGTGTCAATTGAGATGATCATGTGATTCTTTTCTTTCCTTTTATTTATGTGGTTGATTACGTTGATTGATTTTCTAATGTTAAACCATCCTTGCATACCTGCTGTGAATCCTACTTGGTCGTAGTGTATTATTTTTTTGATATGATGCTGAATTCTATTGGCTAGAATTTTGTTCAGAATTTTTGCATCTATATTCATGAGAGATATTGGTCTGTAATTTTCTTTTTTTGTGATGTCTTTGCCTGGTTTTAGTATCAGTGTTACGGTGGCTTCATAGAATGAATTTGGAAGTGTTGCTTCCTCTTCTATGCTCTGAAATAGCTTGAGTAGAACTGGTACAAGATCTTCTGTAAATGTTTTGTAGAATTCTCCAGTGAAGCCATCTGGGCCAGGGCTTTTTTTGTTTGGGAGGTTTTTTTTATTACCTTTTCAATCTCTTCTCCTGTTATGGGTTTGTTCAGATTTTCAACATCACTTTGTTCTAGTTTCGGTAGGCCGTGTGTTTCTAGAAATTTATCCATTTCCCCTAGGTTTTCAAATTTGCTGGAGTATAGTTTTTCATAATATTCTGTTGTAATCCTTATTATTTCAGTTGGGTCTGTTGTAATGTCCCCCATTTCATTTCTTATTTCGGTTATTTATGTCCTCTCCTGTTTTTCTTTTGTCAGTATGGCCAGTGGTTTGTTGATTTTGTTGATTCTTTCAAAGAACCAACTTTTGATTTTGAAGATTCTTTCTATTGTTTTTCTGTTCTCTATTTCATTTGTTTCTGCTCTGATCTTTACTATCTCCTTTCTTCTGGTGGTTGTGGGCTTTTCTGGCTGTTCTCTTTCTATTTGTTTGAGTTTTGTAGTTAATGTTTTGATTTTGTCCCTTTATTCTTTTTTGATATGTGCAGCTATTCCTATAAATTGTCTTCTGAGGACTGCCTTTGCTGTGTCCCAAATGTTTTGGTATGATGTGTTTTCATTCTCATTTGATTCTAGGAATTTTTTGATTCCATCTCTGATTTCTTCTATTACCCACTGATATGTAAGCAGGTATTATTCAGTTTCCATGTAGTTGATTTTTTTTCCTTGCTCTTTCTAGTGTTAATTTCTACCTTGATAGCATTGTGGTCAGAGAAGATACTCTGAATTATCTCAACGTTTTGGATCTTGTTGAGGATTGCTCTATGGTCTAAGATGTGGTCTACTCCGGAGAACGTTCCATGTGCATTGGAAAAGAATGTGTACTTTGCAGCAGTTGGATGGTTTGTTCTGTATATGTCTATGAGGTCCAGTTAGCTGATTGTGCCCTTTAGGTCTTCTGTATCGTTGCTCAGTTTCTTCTTAGTTGTTCTGTCGTTACTGAGAGTGGTGTGTTGAAGTCTCCTACTATTATTGTGGATCTGTCAATTTCTCTTTTAAGTGCTGTTAGAGTTTCTTTTATGTATTTTGGAGCCCTGTCATTGGGTGCGTAGATGTTTATTATGGGTATGTCTTCATGATGGATCATCCCATTAATCATTACATAGTGCCCTTCTTTGTCTTTTATGGTAGATTTTGTTTTAAAGTCTATTTTCTCTGAGATTAGAATTGCCACTCTTGCTCTTTTTTGGTAGTTGTTAGCTTGATATACTTTTTTCCAACCTTTGACTTTTAATAAATTCACATCTTTGTTTCTAAGGTGTGTCTCTTGTAGACAGCATATTGATGGATCCTGTTTTCTTATCCACTCTGCCACTCTCCGTCTCTTTATTGGTGCATTGAGTCCATTTACGTTTAGTGTTATAATTGATAGATGGGAGTTTGTTGCTGTCATTTTGTAGTGCTTTTTTTTGTGGTGCTGAAGTTTTCTTTGTTCTTCTTACTCTGTTGTGCTGAGATACTTTTGTTTGTGGATTTTGTGTTCATTTCTTTTGTTTTTGCTGAGACTTTATGTTTTTCGTCTTTATTTTTATGAGTTGGTTTGTTAACTTTCTTTGTGGTTACCATGGATTTTACCCTTATCTTTCTAAGTTGGAAGCAGTCTACCATTAGTTAGTATCACCTTGCCTTCCTCTTCATTAGTAGGTTCTGTACCTATGTCGTTTATTCCCTCTTTCATTGTTGTTTGATGTTGTTGTCATCTATCGATTGACTGCTCTGATTCCCTGTTGTATTTCTTTTGTTTTGGATAGTCCTCGAGAGTTCATTTCCTAGACTGGTATTTGGCTCGTACGATCCTGCATCCTAGGTCCTGCCTGAGGGCTGAAGCTGTTCTTCCTCAGATGGAAGAGCTCCCTTTAATAATTCTTGTAAGTTTGGTTTGACTTTTACATATTCCCTTAGTTTCTGTTTATCTGGAAATGACCTAATTTCACCATCAAATTTGAATGAGAGTTTTGCAGGATATACTATTCTTGGCTAACAGTTTTTTTCTTTCAAGATTTTATATATGTCATCCCACTGCCTTCTTGCCTGGATGGTTTCTGCCGAATAATCTGAGCTTAGTCTTATTGTTTCTCTTCTGTATGTGACTTCTTGTTTTGCACGAGCTGCTCTCAGGATTCTTTGTTTGTCTTTGGTTTTGGCGAGTGTGAATATGATATGCCTTGGTGATTTTCTTTTGGGGTCTCTTCTATATGGGGTTCGTTGAGCCTCTTGGATGGCCAGCTTTTCATCTTTCATGATATTGGGGAAGTTTTCTATCAGCAGTTCCTCAACGATCCTGTCTGTGTTTTCTGTTTTCTCCCCGTTCTGGAATGCCAATCACTCGTAAATTTTTGCTTTAAATTGTGTCCCACATAACTCTCAGGGTCTCTTCATTTTTCTTTGTTCTTTTTCCTGAGTTTTCCTCAAACAGAGTTGAATCCAAGTGTTTGTCTTCAGTTCCACTGATCTTGTCTTCCACAGTTTCAAATCTGCTTCTCAGCCCTTCTATGACATCATCCATTTCTGAAATCTTGTTGTTTATCTTTTGGATTTCTAATTGTTGTTTTTGTATAATTTCTAGTTGTGATTTATTTTGGCATTTTTTTCCTGCATCATCTTCCTGAATTCGTCCAATTTTTTGTCTGTATTTTCCATAAGTTTGTCTATTTTTTCCTCATGTTTGTTAGGTTTTTGCCTAAGTTCTTGGAAAATTCCGAGTAATAGTGATTTGAATTCCCTATCAGGTACTTCTAGTGCATTTTCTTCCACAGGAGAGTTGTCTGGTGTTTTAATTTGGACACCTACTGGAGGCATCCTGTCCTGTGTTTTGTAAATGTTTTGATATTGTTTGCTGTTTTCGGGGCATTCAGTAGATATTTCTCTCATTTATTGATTGTAGATTTTTTTGTTTTGTCCCTTTTTAAAAAAAGAAATTTGAGTATGTCTGAGCAGGCGGACTGCATGCCCCTTGTTTGCTCATCTGTGCACTCAATACTTTTCACCTCCTTCTCCAGCTGGCCGGTTCAGTCACTCATGTGGTACAGAAGGGCAGGTCTAGCTGAAGAGGAGCTACTGGGACGGGTTGTTTCTGGCACTCACTGCAGTCACCAGGGTGGTCGGTAATCAGTGCTGGGCAGGTTCCAATAGGCCGTGCCTGCACAGCTTGGTGGTGTGATGTCAAGAGCACAGTGCAGGTAGGCAGGATGCAGTGGGGAGATGGTTATGTGTGGAGCTAAGCTGGATATGGGAGAGAGGAGAGAGGAACAGGAGCCAAAAAACATACAAACAAAAAAGAATGCTAGGGGAGCTTGCCGTTGGAATGGAGAGATGAGAGACTATGGAATAGAGAAAAACAGAAGGGGGAAGAGAAAGAAAAGAAAAGAATGAACAAATAAAAATCAGAGAGGTTAAAGAACAGCAAAGTTCCCAGGGATCCCACCGATGCAGCTATGAGGTCTGGGGAAGTTGCTCTCAGGTTTCACAGCACAGCCTGGCCAGAAGGCGCAGAGGCATACAACGCCTGGTATTCAGGGATCAGAAAGAGAAGGAAGAGACAGAGAGACGAGAAATTGAGCAATGAAGAAAGACAAAAGGGAAAAGGAGGGAAAAGAAAACAAAATAAATCAAAAAAAAAAAAAGAAAAAAGGAACAAGAAAGTTCCCCCAGAAAAATAGAAAAAAAAAAGCCAACAAAAAAAGAAATGCGTTCAGGGATCCCGCTGCATGTCTATGGAAGCCGAAGGGAAGTCTCCCTGGCACACAGCTCCGCCTGGCCAGAAAGGGCTCCCAACTCAAGAAAAGGAAAAGAAAACAGACAAACAATTCAAAATGAATAATCGAACAAAAGCCCCGGGATCCCACCGGCGCGGTAGCCCAGACCGGGAAGCAGCTCCACACTCAAATGGAGCTCCGCAGCCCCTCAGTAAAAAGCAAAGATGGCGCACAGAGCCAGGCACTTGAGCGAAAGGAGGGGGAGGTGGCGAGAGGCAAGCAAGAAATCCAAAGAAGCAGAAAGAAAAGAAAAAAAAAAAGCAACACCAGCAGCCAACAAATGGCACTCAGAGAGCCAGCCAGTGCGGGCTGGTGTTTCTGGACAACAGACTGTGTCCGTGGGAAACAGAGGAGTCCGAGTGTGAGTGAAGAAAGGTGGAGAGTGGGAAAGTGTATATCACAAATTTCAGGCACTCTGGGACCCCTCATGAAGGAGCAAAGATGGTGCACGGAGCCAGGTGCCTGAGTGAAAGGAGGGGCAGGCAGCGAGAGGCAAGCGAAAAACCAAAAGAAGCAGGAAAAAAAAAAAAGCATCATCAGCAGCCAACAAATGGCACCCAGAGAGCCGCCTAAGCATCATCAGCAGCCAACAAATGGCACCCAGAGAGCCGCCTACCCAGGCGCGCGAATCCAAGCAGCAGGCGCCCCCCGGTCAAGAGACCGTGGCCACGGGAAGCACAGGAACAAATGAACAAAAGCCCTGAGATCCCACCAGAGCGGCAGCCCAGACCGGGAAGCAGCTGCGCACCCAAACGGAGACCCACAGCCCTGCAGGAAAGGGCAAAGATGGCGCTCGGAGCCAGACACCCGAGCCAAAGGTGGGGGAGGCAGCGAGAGGCAAGCGAGAAACCAAAAGAGGCAGAAAAAGAAAAAAAAAAGCAACACCAGCAGCCAACAAACGGCACCCAGAGAGCCGCCCGCCCGGGCATGCGGAATCCAGGCAGCCGGTGCCCCCCAGCTAAGAGACCGCGGCCACGGGAAGCAGAGGAGCCTGAGCCGGGGCGAAGATGGGTGGGGGTGGGAAAGCGCACACTGCAAATTACCATCTGTTTTGTCTCCCACTGGATGCTCCATGGGGCTGTTTTCTTGTACCCATGTTTGCTGGTCTCCGATAGGAGTCCAAGATAGTGGATCCGTGCTGCGTTAGCTGGTAGGGGACCTCTACATGAATCTCTCCTCGCTCTCCGTTCTCTTTCAGTATTCTCACTCCATTTGATGCTCGGCTGAGTTCTTTATCTCTTCATTTGATGTTCTAGGGTTTCAGGATTGTTGATTCTCTTTTTGGCTTAGTTTTTCGGATCTTTGCTGTGGAGGGACAGCGTGGTGCTTCTGCCTAGAACGCCATCTTGCCGGACTCGAAAGACTAGTTATTTTTAACATTACCTTTTGGAAGAGCAGGGAGGAAAGCAGCTGACAGGATTAAAGCAACTTCTAACTAATAGAGCCGTGATAGATACTTTGTTATTTAAGTCTCAATATACGTTACACACTATATACACTAGCTCAAATATGCGTTATACTGGGATTATAATTTGACACTGAAGGAGTTTCCATGATCATTTTTTAGCCAGATTCTTTGTGTTATTTGATTGCCCCTAATTTGTACTTAGTCCCTGGATGATGTGAACAGTTAATGCCCTTGCTGCTAACTGAAATGTTGGAGGTTCCAGTCCACTTAGAGGCATCTCAGAAGAAAGGTCTGGTGATGTACTTCTGAAAAATTAGCCACTGAAAACCCTATGGAGCACAGCTCTACTTTGACACACATGCGGTCGCCATGAGTTGGAGTAGACTTGACCCCAACTTGTTTCATTTGTAGTTAAAATAAAAACATTTTTATATGGAGTGGATTTACAAAGAAGCAGGTCTTGGCAGTTTTAAACTATTTAGAGATGAGGGTGACCTTATGAACAGACATGAGCATACATTGTTCAGTGGTGCCCAAGACTGATGGAGAGCTGTGACAGGCAAATGCATAGAAAACCCATTGCTATCAAGTCTATTCCGACTCATATTGACCCTACAGGACAGGGTAGAACCGCCCCACAAGGTTTCCAAGGAGCAGCTGGTGAATTCGAACTGCTGACCTTTTGATTAGCAGACAGGCTCTTAACCACTGCGCCACCAGGGCTGCCAAATGTATATAAACCAAAGTTTATTAGTGGTGACCTGGGGTGGGAGGGAGGGGAAAGGGGGAATCATGGCTTAGGGGCACTGAGTTCCTATTAATGATGGTGCAATAGTTTGGAAAAGGATAGTGGTAATGTTTGCCCAACGTGATAAAAGTAATCAATGTCCCTGAATTGCACAAGCAAAAATTGTTGAAGTAGTAGATATTTTGTTACATATAATTTTACCACAACTAAAAAAAAAGTCTTCAAAAGTTATGGGTCAAGTGACATTACCAAAGCATCTTTTGGGGCAAGCAAAGGAGCCCTTTGGAGGGGTGTGTGTTGTCCATCTAGAATGTTCCTCACCTCACTCATGGCTCCACAAAGACATTACACTGGATTCCAATACATTCTTCTTCTTTGAGAAACTCACTTATTAAGCATAAAATATTTTCGTGAAATGTGAAAGGAGGACATCAGGAACTTCAGCATCAACTATTTCCAAGTGTCTTTCAACCTGAAGGCATGCCTCAGGTACTCTGCAAAGTCAAGTAGAAGCTCCAAAATTGTGCATGGCCAACAATATTTTGGGAAGAAAAATTGGCTGACACCAATGAAGTGATGACTTTTAACATTAGTAAAAACTTCTCATCCAAGCCTGACAGAATTTATCAACTGTATCTCTTTTTCAAACTGAATTATTAGTTACGTTTCGCCTTTTCTTGAGACTTTCTGTTCTTGCTTCGCGATTTCCTGTGTTCGCATGTGATTGACAGACATGAAAATCTGTTTAGGCAACAACACATACATTGATGAACTTCACTTGTTTTTTATGATTTAAGGAAAGCTTCATGTAGATCATGTTACATTGGGGAAAAACAATGCCATTTAAATATCTTGTCACCATACCTGTCTCTCCCTCCAGCCCCTGCTGGCCTGCCCTCAAATCTGAGTGTTATTCTCCTTTACTCTCCTCTTGAGTCCTTCTTCAAGCTTTGGGACACTTGGGGAGAGACACTGCTTAGATTCTGGGTATTAATTAATTCCAGTAGCTGTCAAGTGTATTCCAACTTACGGCGACTGCTTGTGTGCGGAGCAGAACCACTCCATCTCATTTTCAATGGCAGTGACCTTTCAGAAACAGATTGCCAGGCCTGTCTTCCAAGGCTCTTCTGGGTGGGTTCAAATTCCCAAACTCTTGGTTAACAGCTATCCAGTTGTTGTTGTGTGCTGTCAAGTTGATTCCAGTACATAGCCATCTTATGTGACAGAGCAGAACTGCTCCATAGGGTTTCCTAGGCTGTAGTCTTTACAGGAGCAGATTGTCAGGTCCTTTCTCCTGAGAAGTGGCTAGTGGGTTTCTACCACTGCCCTTTCAGTTAGCAGCCAAGTGCTTAAACTTTGCACCACCAGAGCTCCTTGTAGCCACCCAGGGACTCCTATTAATTAATTACCTGGTACCATTTTGCTGCCAACCCCCAGAAGTCATTTCTCCAAGTCTCTCCCATCTAGTTTTTATTTTGCTCCCAGGAGTTTCAGCTTTGCCTCTCATGCTTGCCCTTTGTTTGTTCTCTTCCAAGAGACTCTGAGCTGTTTTTGAAAGATGTGAGATATGCCCCTGTGTCTGTCCTCAGAGAGTCTAAGTCCACTCATTGGGTTAACTTGGTATCACAGGGAGCACTGCACACTTCACTGAACTTCTGCAGATCCTGAACCGAATCACAACTCAGGGGCATCAGGCCACACAGACACATGGCACACTCGCTCATCCTCTGCAAAGGTTCTGGATGGTTCCACCAAAAACCAAAAACCAAACCCACTGCTGTTGAGTCGATTCCAACTCATAGCAACCCTATAGGACAAAGTAGAACTGCGCCATAAGGTTTCCAAGGCTGTAAATCTTTACAGAAGCAGACTGCCATAGCTTTCTCCTGGGGACCTGCTAGTGAGTTCGAACTGCAGAACTCTTGGTTAGCAGTTGAGCGCTAAACCACTGAGCCACCAGGGCTCCTCCTAGCCACCAAGGGACACCTATTAATTAATTACCTGGCACCATTTTGATGCCAACCCCCAAGCACTAATTGCTCCCAGTCTCTCTCAGCCTATTTTTCCCTTGCTCACAGGAATCTCAGCTCTGCCTTTCACCTCTTCCCTTTGCTTGTTCTCTCCCAAAAAGACTCCGAGCTGCTTCTGAAAGGAGGTGTGGGCTATGACAAGAGAGTCATAGTCCACTCTTTTGGGTAACACAGGGTCAGGGGAGCACTGCACACCTCACTGACTATATGCAGACCCTGAACCACGTCAAGGGTCAGGGCACCCAGCCACTCAGACACACGGCACACTCGCTCACCCTCTGCAAAGGGTCCAGATGCTTCCACAGAGGCCTCTAAATCCTCACAACCAAGGTGCTTGTGGGGACACCTTACAAACATCGCTGAGGACTATAAATGTTTGAGTCGGGAACATCTATTGAACTTGCTTTGTGCCAGGCCTAGACCAAACTCAAAGTAGGGAGACATGGTTAGTGCATAGTTTAATAATTGTCCTGAAATCACTATTAGTCAGCTAATACATTCATTTTCCACCTATATGAATCCCCAGTCCTCCCCCTGCCCCACCCCAGCTTTTCTTTCTCTGTGTATCCTAGCCATTCTTAATTTATCTTCAGGTTGTTGTTTTTGTTAGGTGCCGTCCAGTTGGTTCCCACTCACAGCAACCCTATGTACAACAGAATGAAATACTGCCTGGTTCTACACCATCCTCACAATTGTTGTTACTCTTGAGCCCCTCGTTGCAGCCACTGTGTCAATCCATCTCATTGAGGGTCTTCCTCTTTCTCACTGACCCCATACTTTACCAAGCATGATGTCCTTCTCCAGGGACTGGTCCTTTCTGATAGCATGCCCAAAGTATGTGAGACAAAGTCTCGCCAACCTTGCTTCTAAGGAGAGTTCTGGCTGTACTTCTTCCAAGACAGATTTGTTCTTTCTTCTGGTAGTCCATGGTATATTCAATATTCTTTCCAATGCCATAATTCAAAGGCATCAATCTCCTTTGGTCTTCCTTATTCATTGTCCAGCTTTCATATGCATATGAGGTGATTGAAAACACCATGGCTTGGGTCAGGCACATCCTAGTCCTCAAAGTGAATTTTTTTTTTTTTTTAACACTTTAAAGAAGTCTTTTGTAGCAGAGTTGCCCAATGCAATGCATCATTTGTTTATCTTCAAATTAGGGGTGGATGTGTCTTTTGGGGTGCCACTATTCAACCCACTACACATACTTACATGCTTGGTGTACACACATGATGTGTATATTGTGGTACCCAGGGAGTGTCATATTTATAGCTGACTTTTCAATGTTCCGTCTGGAAGGAGCCTGTCTTTCATAGGTCTGGTGGAGGGTGGACTATGCAAAAGGGTGGGGAAGGCAGAGGACAGGCATATTACAAATCCTGAATAAAATGGCCACATAGATTTTGTCCTATTTCCAATTACTTATAAATTACAGGGAAAAAAGAAACTCTTGTACTCAGCATAGAAATGCCTATCTTCAGGTTAGGGATAGGCATTTCTATGTGGAGTACAGGAATTTTTTTTCTTGTTATTTATAAATAATTGAAAATAAGACAAAACCTCCATGGTCATTGTATTCAGAATTTCCAATGTGCCATCGAGTCGATTCTAACTCTTAGCGACCGTATAGGACGAGTAGAACTGCCCCATAGAGTCTCCAAGGAGCGCCTGGTGAATTCGAACTGCCGACCTTTTGGTGAGCAGCTGTAGCTCTTACCTACTATGCCACCTAGGTTTCCAGAAATCTCTAGGAAAGTGGAAATGAGGAAGAACAAGAAGAGCATGTTATGGGCATGCCCTGTCCGCTGAAACATGCCAATACCCATTCCTCCTCCCCTGCATTTGGTGAGAGAACATCACCCTCCATGAGCCCTCCTGCCTCCCAAATCCAGTCTGGCTGTCCCCCTTCTGCTAGCAGAAACCCAAGGCTGCTTTGCAGCTGGAGGAAACACAAATAATGAAGCACTTGTTTCCTGCTCAGAAAGCTATCATTTATTTATAGCACTTGACCAAGTTGGTCTCGACATTGTCTCAACGGCAAAGTTGGAGCAGGTTCCTCTGTTTGACACTTTAACAGGCCAGTTCTCTGTGGAGCAGCGGAATTCTCTTGGCCAAGTGGCTTTTCACACGTTTGCCACACTCTGGGGAAGAGAACCTGTGGGAAAGAACAGCAAAGAGTGCGAAAATAAAAGTTCCTTTAAAGATTTTCCATATTCAACAGACTATAGGTTATACTTTAAATCTGAAGGAAAGCAATGAAGTGTAGAGTTTGCCTTTCCTAGCTGAAAATGCTGGTTTTCAGTAAACTACTAAGAATTGTGGAATGTCATCCAGCTCACTTTGGGCAGCTGGTTTTCAAGCCCAGTCACCTTTATTTGTAAACATGAGATCCCTGCCACTGATCTTGGTACATCATAGGTGGAATTTCAGGGATCCTCATTCATAATCTTCCTTTCACCTTCTTCCTGGATTTACACTTCCTTAAATTGGCAGACTTCCATTCACCAATCAGAGGGAAGGTTTGACTACGAACCTGTGGCAGCTTGAGTGTTGCTGCGATGCCGCAAGCTATGCCACCAGCATTTCAAATACCAACAGCGTCGCCCATGGGGGACAAGTTTCAGCAGAGCTTCCAGATTAAGACAGACTAGGAAGAAAGGACTGAGAATCTGCTTCTGAAAACCAGCCAGTGAAAACCCTATGGATCACAGAATATTACCTGGGACTTTGACTCACTGACTTTGGACACGTCAGTGGGGGGACCGATTACTTGTTGGTAAAGGGGAGGGCCAGAGAAGGTGAGGGAAAAGTTTAATGAGGTGGATGGACACGATGGTCTCAATAATGGACTCTAACGCACCAACATTAGTGAACATGGTGCAGGATGGGGCAGCCTTCCCTTCTTTTGTGCATAGGTCACCGTGAATCGGAGACAACTTTATGGTAACTAAAACAACAAGCAGAGGCCACCTTGACAATTGAACCCGAGGAACGCAAAGGGTCTCATCAGATTCCCTTGGGAGATTTTAGGAGTGGAGGTGAAGGGACATCTCAGGGATGGGAGGCAAAAACATTTAGAATCAGAAAAAAATTAGGCAGAAAGATGTCGAAGGCTTCAGAGGAACCAGGTCTATTTGCAGTTCCAACCAGACCAGCTCTGTATACTTTGGGCTCCCCACTCTGTGCTCCGTTAAAACAAAGGAGACATGCTCCTTCATTGCTTTGCAAGATGGGATGGTGTCATGTGGCATCTGATGTCTACAGGTGAACTTCTGAAGAGGCTATATATCAAAAGCCATGATTGTCACGAAATGTCCTCAATGAAACGACAAAATCTAACACCTTTAAGGGAGTGAATATGACGGCAGAACTTATGACAAGATCTTTTATTTGTGATCCTTAGGAAATGATCCTATTGTGGCAAAAATATCTTCCCACAGAGCCTTCGGAGAGTGCATGGCCCTGCAGACTCCCTAAATGTAGACTTTGGGCATCCAGAACTGTGAGATGGTAAATTCCTGTTGTTGAAAGACCCCACTTTGTGACCTTTTGCGAAAGCAGCACTAGGGAACTGAGACAAAGGGAGCCTGAGTGTCACACAGTGACCACACGTCTGGTCTCTGACACCCTAGGAGGAACCACAGCTAGAAAACAGTCCCCTTCCCAGTACAACCAGGGACCAGCAGAAGGGAGACAAATGGCTGTTCATTGGCATCCACAACAGAAACATTTCTTGAGTCTCACCTCACACTCTTCTTGGTGAGATGTCTGTGTTTGCAGGTGCTGTTTCCCTAACCGGGGCAGACTGTGAAACGCCCCTGGGAAACTGAGTGCCCGCGTTGACGTGAAAGGCCTTTTGATTGCACAGAGTTGCATCCTGTGTCAGCTCTCTCGAGTCCGCTAGATTGAAAACATGCTGCTTTTATTCCATCCATTTGAAATGGACAGTATCTCATGTGGACTTGCTGATGATTTTAGTAGCTGCTTCTTCGGGAGATGACAAAATATCTGAACAGGATGCTAAAACCGGCAGGTTAGAAACAACAGCAGGCACCGGGAGGCTAAGTTGTGTTTGTTATTTAACAAACCTGGGTTTTATTTGCTTAACATTGTTGTTTTTATTTATTATTAGTTTTACTTCAAGGGACTTGCTTCACTGTAATATTGTTATGAAAAAGATTTTCAGTTAAATGCAAATAAGATCCAGGCCTCAGCCAAGTATGGGCTGTACTGAGACCCCCAGCAACACTGGCCCAGCACCCCAAGAATCATTGATCTCGCCTGGTTAAATCACGTCCAATCAGCAACTTCACAGGGCTTTGGGGTAGGGGTGCACTCTAAGAATAATACGGCCATTTATAAACCGAGGCAGCTTCCATTGTTTTTTATTGTTGTTTTTCCCACCCTCTTTTTAAAAAGCTTAGCCTCATGGGGATTCTCCCCGGCCGCTGAAAGGAGGCCACCTCAGAAAATAAAGTGGTCATCTATTTAGCAACAACTCAGCAATATTTTTAGCAGTTTAGGGCAGGTAAAATTCTGCCTTATACTTATATGTCGTGATCCTTGCAATAGTTTGCTATACCTAATTTATCCTTGAGACACCCTAGAAGTATCAGAAAGAAGGGATGTGGTGGGTGTGGTGGAAGGCTTGGAGTGACTTTACAGGGAGGGCAGGGAACACCAAGGCATCAAGAGGCTCTCCCAGCCTCAGCAGGTTGCAAAGCGAGGAATAAAGCCTACATTCGGAGTTTCAGGTTAGTTGCTAGGATACACCTGTTTAGCATTTGGGCAATGTTTTGCTCTGCTATACATAAGGTCACCATGAGTAGGGGCCAACTGATGACAACTAACAACAATGAACACCTCTGCATGAGAAACCATTCCAGTTACTTTTACAAGCATAATATGGAAACCAAGATGTGTTCTACCTCCTCTGATGATGAAGACTGGCTCTATCCCTGTGCTTAACACATAATAAGCGCTTAATGAATATTCGTTGAACTCAACTCAACTCTGAGAGCCTACAATGCGCAGTACTCAGAGAATATACCATCTATGCACTCTGCCCTACTTAAAAAACAAGAAAAAAAAGTTGTCTTTGAGTTGACTCAGACTCATGGCAACCCCAGGTGTGTCAGAGTAGAAAGAGCTGCTCCACAGGATTTTCAATGCTGATTTTTCAGAAGCAGCTCACTAGGCCGTTCTTTTGAGGCATCTTTGGGTGAGCTCAAGCCTCCAACCTTTTGGTTAGCAGCCAAGGGCTTAACTGTTTGCACTACCCAGAGATCCTCTGCCCTCTAGAAAGGCTAATATTCAAGTCAGAGAAATGGGTCAGAAACATTAAACATTTAAATAGAAATGCCAGAGTCTAAAGAAGTGGAACAGCCAAAGTGCGGCAAGGCCACCGTGGCCTGGAGAGGGCAGAGGCTGCAGAGAGCTGGGACTCAACCAGATGGTGAAGAACAAAAGATGGTGCAGATGATTTAAAGAGATAGAGGCATTTAAGCAGTGTGATTGTTCCCCAAGAGGAAGCTGGTTTTGGAGAAAAAGTGGATTTTTCTGATGATTTGAGTGCAGAGATAAGTAACTAAGTGTAGAAATCCGGTAGGAGACTGGAATTGCAGAACACGTGGTCTAGAGATATGTCTGATCTAGAAACTTATTGGTAGAAGAGATGGTGGGCTTTAGTTAAGTAGATAAACTAAAGGAAATTGGTATGTAAGGAAATGGTAGCTATTAGGACTGAAATCATTGCATTGGTAAAAAAAAAGGCACAAAATAATGACTGCATATGATACGGTTGTAAATGTTAAAACATACACACATTCACACATGCATACGCACACCCAACAAGCAACTAAACATTATAAACAATAAGAAATTAGAAAGGAATCTAATAGTTAAGTAAATACTAAAATCAATGTTTCAGTATGTAATAGCAATTACCAATAACCATGGAACAAATTAATCTTTTTATGATAATAGCAACTAAAATGATAAAATATCTAAGAATACTGTGATGGTTAAGATTGTGTGTCATATTGGCTGAGCCATGATTCTCAGTGTTTTAATATGAGCACTGTCATGATTGACTATACTGTGAGTAGCCAATCAGATGAAAGGCAGTCTCCTTGGGGGTGTGTCCCCCATTTGAATATAAGCAGACTTTCTGGCTTTTTGCTCACTCTGGATCCTGCAGTGCTGCTTCCTATCGTCTCATCTCTGGTTCTTGGGACTTGAGCTGTCAGCTTATCTGCTGAACTTGGGATTCGTTGATCTGCACAGCCTGTGAGTGGAGCCCTGCTCGCTGACCTGCCAGCCCCTGCAGCTACGTGAATCATGAGAAAACTAGTGGTCTTGCCTGCTGACCTTGGGATTCATCAACCTTCACAGCCTGTGAGCGGGAACCCTGCTTTCCGATCTGCCAATCTTGGGCTCGCCAGCTTCTGTGGCTGTGTGACTTGGGAGAGGCCTCTACCCTGATCCATGGACTTGGGACTTTCTAGCCTCTACAATCGCTTGAGCTGTTTCCTTGATGTAAATCTTTCTCTCTATATATATTTATACGCGTTACTGGTTTTGCTTCTCTAGAGAACCAGCTTAAGAAAAATACACTCATTATCATGAAACCTTGGAACATTTGCAGAAGGATGTTTAAACCATATGAACAAATGGAAATGAAGTTCACGGATAGTCAGTTAGTCGATTACAGACTGGAATGCAACAAATAGATCTAAACATGAAGTGGCCTAAATAAAGCGGATGTCCATGTCCCTCTGGTCACACAGTCCAGGGGACAACTCTGCTCCACAGAATTATTCAGGGTCCTGATTCTTTCCCATGTGTTGCTCCACTATCTTCTAAGGTGTGGTGCCCTTCCCCATAGTTGATTTGGGCCACTGCTGTCCCTATGCCTGCCTGAAGAAGAGGAAAGAGGACGTCAGGGCAAGCAGCTTCGGCTTTAAATGGTTGCTTCTGGAATTGCCCTCCTCATGCTTGCTAAAATCCCATTAGCCCACAGTGAGTGACAAAGGATACCGGAAAATATGGTGTCCATCCTCAACAAGCAGGAGGTTTCCATTACCAAGAGGAAAAGGAAAGAAAGGTATTGGCGGACACTCCGCGGTCCCTACCACAAGGAGCAAAATTTACCCTTGAAAGAGACCAATTTCTCCCAAAGCTTTTATGTGTTTAATGCAATTCTAATTCCAGTGCAATTTTTCTAGGAACCTGCCATAATATTTCTAGAGATTACCTGGAAGAGTAAACATGTAAGAATAGCCAAGAAAATATTTTAAAAAGCAATGAAGAAAGATTTGCCTTACCAAACATACTGCTACCAAACATACTGAGAATGATGCTATTGGCACAGAAATCGGCAGAAATGGAACACATTATTTGTAAAATATTCTAAAGTGGGTACACATTACTAAGAAGGTGGTGTGTCTTGGCAGAATCCCACGGTTTGACCTTCCTGAAGCTGCAATCAGTGAGACAAAAGGAAAGAAAGAGAAAGAGGCCTGTGGTCCCTGCATTGTGTGTGTCAATATCAAGAAAATACAGAGATATCTTTTCAGCAGTTCAGAACATTCCTTCTCGGCCGTAAGCAAAGCACCTTTTTCTGTGTCATAGCAGAAGAAGAGAAGCTGAGGATAGAAGGGCAGCGTGCTCCTGCTGTACATTTCCCATCTCCATTTTTCCACCCTGATAAATCAAGTGCCAGTCAAGATAGAGAGGCTGAAGATAAAGCAGGTGTCAGACGTCTGCAAACACTCATTCATTTTGCCAAACCAAAGCCTGCTTTTAACCAACTTTCTTTCTTTATGTTTCAGGAAAAGAAAGAATGTGCTTATATAAGAGAGGAAAGGGGAGGGGAACAGAAGGAAGGGAGGAGAGGAGAGGATGGAGGGGGGCATAGTTGAAGCAACCAAGCTATGAAGAGCTTAATGGGGAGGACCCCACAAGGTTAAAGGAAGCCAGGCTAGGGGATGAGGGTAGAATACACATATTGCTGTGTTCTTGTTGTGTGTCATCAAGTCGATTCCAACTCTTAGCAACCCTGTAGGGCAAAATAGAACTGCCCCATAGGGTTTTCTAGGCTGTAATATTTATGGGAGCAGATAGCCACGTCTTTTCTCCTACAGAGTGGCGGGTAGATTCAAACCGCCAACCTTTTAGTTAGCAGGTAAGCCCTTAACTATTGCTCCACCAAGGATCCTAGAATATACATAGGTGGATAAATATGTATAAAGCCTGTTTAAAAAACAAACAAACATTACCTTCGAGTCAATTCCAACTCATAGCGACCCTATAGGACAGACTAGAACTATCCCATAGTGTTTGCAAGGAGCACCTGGTGGATTTGAACTGCCAACCTTTTGGTTAACAGTCATAGCTCTTAACCACTGTGCCACCAGGACTCCATATAAGTATATAGGCATCAATTACAATGCAATGCAACTTAATTCTCTCTATGACATCAACTAAAATGAAGGAATGCAATTTCAATTCAACTCTATTCAATTCAATTCAGTTCCAATTCAACTGCACATGCGACACTTCTTCCTCTGATCCTAACCCTAGGTCAGATCTCAAGTTAAAGGGACTGTCTTAGTTATCTAGTGCTGCTATAACAGAAATACCACAAGTAGATGATTTTAACAAAGACAAATTTATTCTCTCACAGTCTAGTAGACCAGAAGTCCAAATTCAGAGTGTCAGCTCCAAGGAAGGCTTTCTCTGGGTTATCTCTGGGGGAAGGCCCTTGTTATCAATCTTACCCTAGACTAGTAGCTTCTCAGGGCAGGGATCCTGGGTCAAAAGGACACGCTTTCTCCTGGAACTACTTTCTTGGTGGTATGAGGTCCTCCATGTCTCTCTGCTTGCTTCTCTCTTTTATATCTCAAAAGGGATGGGCTTTACAGAGTTCCAGCAAAATGGTGCTCTAGACAGAAGCACCGTGCCGTCCCTCCACAGCAAAGATCCGAAAAACTAAGCCGAGCAGAGAATACAACAATCCTGAAACCCTAAAACATCAAATGAAGAGATAAAGAACTCAGCCAAGCACCAAATGGAGTGATAAAACTGACAGAGAATGGAGAGTGAGGAGAGATTCATGCAGAGGTCCACTACCAGCTAACGCAGCGCGGATCCACCATCTTGGACTCCTATCGGAGACCAGCAAATGGAGGTACGAGAAAGCAGCCTCACGGAGCGACCAGCAGTATGAGCTTTCCCATCCCCCACCTCTCTTCACACCTTCTCGGCCTCCTCTGCTTCCTGCGGCCAAGGTCTCTTGACAGGGAAGCACCGGCTGCTTGGATTCCACACACCCAAGTGGGCGGCTCTCTGGGTACCATCTGTTGGCTGCTGGTGTTGCTTTTTTTTTCCCTACTTCTTCTGATTTCTCACTTGCCTCTCGCCACCTCTCCCTCCTTTCACTCGAGTGCCTGGCTCCGTGCACCATCTTTGCTTCTTCCTGAGGGGCTCCAGAGCGCCGGCAATTTGTGATATACGCTTTCCCACTCTCTACCCTTCTTCACCCACACTTAGCCTCCTCTGCTTCCCACAGACACAGTCTCTTGTCCAGAAACACCATCCCACACTAGGGGGCTCTCTGAGTGCCATTTGTTGGCTGCTGGTGTTACTTTTTTTTTTTTTTTCTGCTTCTTTGATTTCTCACTTGCCTCTCGCCACCTCCCCCTCCTTGCACTCGAATGCCTGGCTCCATGCACAATCTTTGCTTCTTCCTGAGGGGCTGCTGAGCTCCATTTGAGTGTGGAGCTGCTTCCCGGTCTGGGCTACCGCACTGGTGGGATCCCGGGGCTTTTGTTCATTTGTTCGTTTTGAATTGTTTGTTTGTTTTCTTTTCCTTTCCTTGAGTTGGGAGCCCTTTCTGGCCATGCGGAGCTGTGTGGCAAGAAACTCCCCTTCAGCTTCCACAGATGTGCAGAGGGATCCCTGAGAACATTTCTTTTTTGGTTGTTTTTTTTTTTTTGGGGGGGGGGGGGCTTTCTTGTTTTTTTTTTTTTTTTAATTTGTTTTGTTTCCTTTTCCCTCTTTTTCCCTTTTTGTCTTTCTTCAGTGCTCAGTTTCTCATCTCTCTATATCTTCCTTCTCTTTCTGATCCCTGAATACCAGGTGTTGTATACCTCTACACCTTCTAGTCAGGCTGTACTGCAACACCTGAGAGTGACTTCCCCAGGCCTCATAGCTGCATTGGTGGGATCCCTGGGAACTACGTGGTTCTTTAACCTTTCTGATTTTTATTTATTCATTCTTTTTTTTTCTTCCTCCTACCCTTTCTGTTTTTCTCCATTTCATAGTCTCTCATCTCTCCATTCCAACGGCAAGCTCCCCTAGCATTCTTTTTTGTTTGTTTGTATGTTTTTGGCTCCTGTTCCTCTCTCCTCTCTCCCATATCCAGCTTAGCTCCACACATAACAATCTCCCCATTGCATCCTGCCTACCTGCACTGTGCGCTTGACATCACACCACCAAGCAGCACAGACATGGCTTACAGGAACCTCCCTGCACTAATTACCAACCCGCCCTGGTGGCTATAGTAAGTGCCACAAACAACCCAACCCAGTAACTCCTCTTCAGCTAGACCTGCCCTGCTGTACCATATCTGAGTGACTGACACTGTCAGTTGGAGAAGGAGGCGAAAACTATTGAGCGCACAGATGAGCAAACAACAAAGAACACAGAGTCCGCCTGCTCAGACATAGTCAAAGATTTTCTTTAAAAAAAGGGATGAAACAAATAAATCTACAATCAATAAACGAGAAAAATAACTACTGAATGCCCCGAGAACAGCAGACAATATCAAAACATTTACAAAAACAGGACAGGATGGTTCAAGTAGGCGTCCAAAATAAAACATCAGATGACTCTCCTGTGGAAGAAAATGCACTAGAACTACTTGATAGGGAATTCAAATCTCTAATACTCAGAATTCTCCAAGAACTGAGGCAAAGCTGACAAACATGAGGAAAAAATAGACAAATTCATGGAAAATACAGACAAAAAAAATGGAAGAATTCAGGAAAATAATGCAGGAACAAAATGCCAAAATAAATTCGCAACTAGAAATTATACAAAAACAACAATTAGAAATCCAAAAGATAAACAACAAGATTTCAGAAATGGATGATGTCATAGAAGGGCTGAGAAGCAGATTTGAAACGGTTGAAGACAAGATCAGTGGAATTGTAAACAAACACTTGGATACAGCTGTGTTTCAGGAAAACTCAGAAAAAAGAACAAAGAAAAATGAAGAGACCCTGAGAGTTATGTGGGACACAATTTAAAGCAAAAGTTTACGAGTGATTAGAGTTCCAGAACAGGGGGAGAAAACAGAAAACACAGACAGGATCGTTGAGGAACTGCTGACAGAAAACTTCCCCAATGTCATGAAAGATGAAAAGCTGGCCATCCAAGAAGGTCAACGAACCCTACGTAGAAGAGACCCAAAAAGAAAATCACCAAGGCATATCATATTCACACTCGCCAAAACCAAAGACAAACAAAGAATCCTGAGAGCAGCTCGTGCAAAACAAGAAGTCACATACAGAGGAGAAACAATAAGACTAAGCTCAGATTATTCGGCAGAAACCATGCAGGCAAGAAGGCAATGGTATAAAATATATAAAATTTTGAAATAAAAAAAATTATCAGCCAAGAATAATATATCCTGCAAAACTCTCATTCAAATTTGATGGTGAAATTAGGTCATTTCCAGATAAACAGAAAATAAGAGAATATGCAAAAGTCAAACCAAACTTAAAAGAATTATTAAAGGGAGTTCTTCAATCTGAGGACAAACAGCTTCAGCTCACAGGCAGAGCCCAGGATGCAGGATCATATGAGCCAGATAGCAATCAAGGAAATGAACTCTTGAGAACTACCCAAAACCAAAAGAAATACAACAGGGAATCAGAGCAGTCAATCGATGGATGACAACAACATCAAAACAATGAAAGAGAGAATAAACGGCATAGGTATAGAACCTTCTAATGCAGAGGAAGGCAAGGCGATACCAAGTAATGGTAGACTGCTTCAAACTTAGAAAGATAAGGGAAAAATTCATGGTAACCACAAAGAAAGTTAACAAACCAACTCATAAAAATAAAGGGGAAAAACATAAAGTCTCAGCAAAAACAAAAGCTACAAAAACAAAAGAAATGAAAACAAATCCACAAACAAAAGTAACTCAGCACAAGACAGTAAGAAGAACAACGAAAACTTCAGCACCACAAAAAAAAAGCACTACAAAATGACAGCAACAAACTCACAGCTATCAATAATTATACTGAATGTAAATGGACTCAATACACCCATAAAGAGATGGAGAGTGACAGAATGGATAAGAAAACAGGATCCATCAATATGCTGTCTACAAGAGACACACCTTAGAAACAAAGATGTGAATTTATTAAAAGTCAAATGTTGGAAAAAAATATATCAAGCTAACAACTACCAAAAAAGAGCAGGAGTGGCAATCCTATTCTCAGATAAAACAGACTTTAAAACAAAATCTACCATAAAAGACAAAGAAGGACACTATATAATGATTAAGGGAATGGTCCCTCTTGAAGACATAACCATAATAAACATCTATGCACCCAATGACAGGGCTCCAAAATACATAAAACATACTGTAACAACACTGGAAAGAGAAATAGACAGTTCCACAATAATAGTAGGAGACTTCAACACACCACTCTCAGCAGAGGACAGAACAACTAAGAAGAAACTCAGCAAAGATACAAAAGACCTAAAGGGCACAATCAGCCAACTTGACCTCATAGACATATATAGAACACTCCATCCAACCGCTGCAAAGTACACATTCTTTTCCAAAGCACATGGAATATTCTCCAGAATAGACCACATCTTAGGCCACAGAGCAATCCTCAACAAGATCCAAAACGTTGAGATAATTCAGAGTACCTTCTCTGACCACAATGCCATCAAGGTAGAAATTAACACTAGAAAGAGCAAGGAAAAAAAATCAACTACATGGAAACGGAATAATACCTTGCTTACACATCACTAGGTAACAGAAGAAATCAGAGATGGAATCAAAAGATTCCTAGAATCAAATGAGAATGAAAGCACATCATACCAAAACCTTTGCGACACAGCAAAGGCAGTCCTCAGAGGACAATTTATAGCAATGGATGCACATATCAAAAAAGAAGAAAGGGAAAAATCAAAACATTAACTACAGAACTCAAACAAAAAGAAAGAGAACAGCCATAAAAGCCCACAACCACCAGAAGAAAGAAAATAGTAAAGATCAGAGCAGAAATAAATGAAATAGAGAACAGAAAAACAATGGAAAGAATCAGAAAAACCAAAAGTTGGTTCTTTGAAAGAATCAACAAAATCGACAAACCACTGGCCAGACTGACAAAAGAGAAACAGGAGCGGACACAAATAACCCAAATAAGAAATGAAATGGGGGACATTACAACAGACCCGACTGAAATAAAAAGGATTATAACAGAATATTATGAAAAAGTATACTCCAACAAATTTGAAAACCTAGAGGAAATGGATAAATTTCTAGAAACACACGGCGTACCCAAACTACAACAAAGTGATGATGAAAATCTGAACAGACCCATAACAAGAGAAGAGATTGAAAAGGTAATTAAAAAAACTCCCAACCAAAAAAAGCCCTTGCCCAGATGGCTTCCCTGGAGAATTCTACAAAACATTTACAGAAGAGCTTGTACCAGTACTACTCAAGCTATTTCAGAGCATAGAAGAGGAAGCAACACTTCCAAATTCATTCTATGAAGCCAGCATAACGCTGATACCAAAACCAGGCAAAGATGTCACAAAAAAGGAAAATTACAGACCAATATCTCTCATGAATATAGATGCAAAAATTCTGAACAAAATTCTAGCCAATAGAATTCAGCATCATATCAAAAAAATAATACACCATGACCAAGTAGGATTCATACCAGGAATGCCAGGATGGTTTAACATTAGAAAATCAATCAACGTAATCCACCACATAAATAAAAGGAAAGAAAAAAATCACATGATCATCTCAATTGATGCAGAAGAGGCATTTCACAAAGTCCAACACCCATTGCTGATAAAAACTCTCAATAAAATCGGTATAGAAGGGAAATTTCGCAACATAATAAAAGTCATCTATGCAAAACGAACGCCCAACATCATTCTTAATGGAGAGAGGCTGAAAACATTCCCCTTGAAAACAGGAACAAGACAAGAATGCTCTTTATCACCACTCCTATTTAACATTGTGTTGGAACTTCTAGCTAGAGCAATAAGGTAAGAAAAAGAAATAAAGGGCATCCAAACTGGTAATGAAGAAGTTAAACTGTCCCTGTTTGCAGATGATATGATACTATACATAGAAAACCCTAAAGACTCCACGAGAAATCTACTGGAACTAATAGAAAGATTCAGCAGAGTAGCAGGATACAAGATAAACATTCAAAACTCAGTTGCGAAAGAACAACAATCAATCTGGGAAGCATCTCATAACATGGATGAAACTGGAGGACATTATGCTGAGTGAAATAAGTCAATGACAAAAGGACAAATATTGTATGAGATCTCTATTGTAAAAACCCATGAAAAAGTTCACACACAAAATGTAACAATCTTTGTTGGTTACCAGGGATGGGAGGGGTGGGGGGGAATACTAAATAGGCGATAGGTAAGTGGTATCTTGGATGAAGGGTGAGACAGTACACAGTACAGGGGAAACTAGCACAACTTGCACAAGGAAAGGTCATGGAAGCCCCATAGACACATCCAAACTCCCTGAGCGACTGAGTTGCTGGGCGGAGGGCTGTGGGGACCATGGTCTCAGGGAACATCTAGCTCAATTGGCATGATACAGCTTATAAAGACAATGCTCTACATTCTACCTTGGTGAGTAGTGTCTGGGGTCTTAAAAGCCTATGAGCAGCCATCTAAGATATTCCACTGGTCTCATCCCTTCGGGAGCAAGGGAGAATGAAGAGAACAGGATACAAGGAAAAGATTTGTCCAAAGGACTAATTGTCCTCAGCTACCAAGGCCTCCACCGGACTGAGTCCAGTACAGCTAGATGGTGCCCGGCTACCACCACTGACTTCTCTGACCAGGATCACAACAGAGGTTTCTGGACAGAGCTGGAGAAGGATGTAGAGCATAATTCTAACTCACAAAAAAAAGACCAGATTTACTGGCCTAAAGGAGACTGGAGAAACCTCAAGAGTATGGCCCCCAGACATACTTTTAGCTCAGTGGTGAAGTTACCTCCAAGGTTCACTGTTCAGCCTGGGAGTGGACAGCCCCGTAAAACCAAATGAGACTAACGAGGTACAGGAGTCAAGTGACAAGGGTCAGAAGGCAGAAAGGGACAAGGAGGCTGGTGATAGGGAACCCAAGGTTGAGTAAGGATATTGTTGATGTGTTGTGAGATTGTTAACCATTGTCATAGGGCAACGTTTGTAGTAACTGTTAAATGAGAAACTATTTTGTTCTGTAAGCCTTCATCTTAAGTGAGAATAACAGCACAATTGGAAGAGCGCAGTCAATGTCACTGAACTGTGTATGTAGAAATTTTGGAAATGGTGTATCTTTGGCTATGTTTATTTTCACCAAAAAGGAAAAAGGTTGAGAAGTTAGAGGGTTAATATGTTGTGGGGTTGTTAACCAATATCATAAAACAACATGTGTACTACTGTTTCATGAGAAAATATTTGTTTTGTAAGCCTTCACCTGAAGTACATTAAAATATTAAAAAAAAAGAGATGGGCTTTAGACAAAGCCCAGTCTTATAGATTGAGTTCTGCATCATTAGCATAACTGTTGCTTATCCTATCTCATTAGAATCATAGAGATATGATTTACAACACATAGGAAAATCACATCAGATGACCAAATGTTGGATGATCACACAATACTGGAAATCATGGCCTAGCCAAGTTAACGGATATTTTTGGGGACACAATTCAATCCATGACATGGGCACAGTCCACAGAACTGCCCAGTATGCCCAAGACTTCAGATGCCAGCAGCAAGCTTGAGGGTCCTCAGGACAATTCTCACTTCTGACCTGATGGCTGCCTCCACACCCTCTTTTTTAAAATCCACTAGAACAACTCTTAGAACTCAGGACTTTGCTATACTTACAATTATAGTTTTATTACAGCAAAAAGGGTACAGGTGAACAGACACATAAGGTGAGGTTTGGAAGAATCCTCAATAATGAGCTTTCACAACCCAACAGACTCACTACCCTCCCACATGCAAAGATATCTATCACCAGCCAGGAAGCCCATGGAACTTCCATGTCCAGATATTTTACTGGGGCTTCATTACATAGGGATGATTGACTGAATCATGCCTTCAGCCCGAGTCCCTTTAGGTCAGACTGATATCAACTGGTGGTCTCCTGGTCAGCCCCCACCCAAGAGTTACCTCATTAGCATAAACCCTAAGGTGTGGCCTGGAGGACTTGTCAAAAACACTTCAATCTCTGGGGAAATTCCAAGGTTTTAGAGATTCATCTCTAGGAACCAAGGACAAAGACCAAATTCTTTGGGTAAAGGTAAATTATTTACCCCACACTCTTTTCAAAAGACAATGCATATATGTTATATTCTCTGTGCACTACAAAAGACTGTGAAAGTTGAGTTAGGTGGAATTCAGCAAATACTCATTAAGCAGTTATTATGTGCTAAGCATGGGGATAGAGCCAGTCCTCATCATCAAAGGAAGCGCACACATCTTGATTTTCAATCTATACTTTCAATAATACCTAGAATGATTTCTCTATGCAGGGTAAGTACTAGTGGCCAATTATCAACTGTTTATTTTTTTCTCCTAAATGGTACAGGAGTATAGTCTAACTGTTGTTGTTATTGTTAGTTGCCATGGAGTCAATTTTGACTTATGGCAACCCATGTGTGCAGAGTAGAGCTGCTCCATAGTGTTTTCAAAGCTGTGATCTTTGTGAAGCAGATCACCAGGCCTTTCTCCCAAGGTGCCTCTGGGTGGATTCAGACTGCAACCTTTTGGCTAGTTGTTGAGCACTTAACCATTTGTACCACCCACAAGTAACATGAAATCCAAAGTGTAGATTTTTTTCCGAACTATGCTACATATTGATATTGGGAAAGCCACTTGACCTCAGGTCTGGCCTGACTTGTGGGCAACCCAATGGGCCAGGCTGTAACTTTACACACTGGTGAGTGAATGCCTTATACAGGGCTGGTCATCTGATCACAACTTACCTCCAAACCCTAAAAAATTCCTCTGCTGTCGAGTCCATTCTAACTCATTGTGACCTTATAGTACAGAGTAGAACAGTTTTCCAAGGGTTTCCAAGGCTGCAAATCTTTACAGAAGCAGATTGCCACATCTTTCTCCCATAGAGAAGCTAATGGGTTTGAACTGCTGACCTTTCAGTTAGCAGCCAAGTGCTTAAGCACTGTGCCACCAGGGTTCCTCCAGTTACTTCAGTTAAGTGTAAAACAGATGAGACTTCTGGTTGGAAACCATTTCAAAGGAGTATTCCTCTCATAACCATTCCTGTCCCTCTCCCACCCCCACACTCACCCCAGACTTTGGAGTTCTAAGCCCCATGTGAACAGAGAGAACTCCCCATCCTTTTGGAAAGAGAGGGGAAGAAGTTGGGAGAAGGAAAAAGAGAATAAAGAAAGGAGGGGAAGCAGAGGAAAAGGCCTATGGGGCTGAGTAGCCATGTGTATATGGTTCCAGAGCCAGTCTGGCTGTGAGAGGACCCCTTGACACAGGTCCTAATTTGCTTCTTCCAGTCACTGAGCACTCAGAATAGAGACAACAGTAGTTGGGTTTTTCATGTTTAAAAAATTAACTGGAAAAAATATAAACAAAGAACCTACCATCTTCATACTGCAGTGGCTGGGAGTCCCAAAATTTGAGAACTAGAAAGTCTTGGAGACAGGCAGTTTAATGCTGTCATGCCACCTGATGAAGCAGCTTGCTCAGTGTCCCCTGGCAGTCTTATGCCATGCTTGGAGAGGGTGTTGAGATGCAGACATGGGTTCCATTCACCTTGGATGTTGAGGGGGCTTGGGTGGTGCTGCTTGAGAACCAGCCAGGTCCTAGGAGTGTTCAGCCTGGAGCAGGGACACTTACTGGAGACGGGGTTTCCATCACTAAATACCTGAAAGACTGTGAGGAGAGGGAGGTAAGTTTGAAATGGGTCCAGAGAGGTGAATAGGACTAATAGGTGCAAACTATCAAAATAAATCTCTGAGCTCAACAGAAGGAAGACATCTCTAATGATCAATGTTGTCAAAAGACACAACTCAGATCATGAACTCCCCTTGATTAGCTGGAGAGGCACCATGAAAGAATCCTTTAGGTGGGTGTTGTCTCAAACAAATACCGTGCCAGTTTTCTCTGTTTACCCACCTCCCAGGTCCATTCTACGCCTTCCCCTGCCCTATTCTGTGCTATGGAATGAATACTCACACCTATGCAAGTTCCTTAAAGACTCCCCTGACCCTTCAACTTTTGGTTGGTTTTGGCCATCAGGAAGCAGCGACAGGAGATCAGAGGGCAAAAGGAGGAAAGAATTGGGGTGTTTCTTCCTTTTCTGTTGGCAGCATCATCCTGGAATTGCCCTTCCATTCACAAGTCAACATTTAACAGTCACTGAACCCCTTCTAACCTCCGTGTCAATTAACAGTAGTATCTCTTTAACTCGTTGAGCTGTTCTGAGGCTTAAACAGCATCAAAGATGTGAAAAGGCTTTGAAAAACAATATACTGTGCACATAGAGTGTATTAATAGAAACTTAAGCACTAAATGATGTGATCTTGACTTCCAATGTAGTAAAAATACAGAGAAAAATGGGATGAATATAGTTTGCTATGACTGGAAAGGTTCACAGAAGCAGTGAACCTGAATTCAATGCAAGTGAGTTCATTCCCTGCCAGTGGAAACAAAATGGAAGTTTTAGAAGTAGAGGCAATCCAGACAACAAAAAAATTCCAACAAATACAAAAGAGTTAATATTAATTTTAGACAATTCTTCTGCTCCCTTCCAGTTAAGACAGAGACGGGCTGGGACACATTCTACCCAGCCCCAGTAGTCACCCTCTCTTCCCCACTGCAATGGGAGCAGAAGGATGAGGAGAAAAAGGAATTTAGAACTCCTTGTCACTCTCCTGACTTTCCCTCAGAGAAGGCCTGTACTGGACATTCACGAACCCAGGAGAAATACAATTAGAGGTCCATATGCCAAACGTCTCCATCACCCATCTGTTGTACTTTGGTGGCTTGTGTGTTGTTACAATGCTGAAAGCTATACCACATGTATTGCAAATACCAGCAGGGCTATCCATGGTGGACAGGTTTTAGCAGAGCTTCCAGATTAAGACAGACTATGAGGAAAGGCCTGGTGACTTACATTAGAACAATAGACATTGAAAACCCTATGGAGCACCACAGTCCAATACAGTGCTGAAAGATGAGCACCCTAGGTTGGGAAGCATACAATAGCTGCCAACAATGGTCTCAAACATGCCAATGGTTGTTAACATGGCATAGGATTAGGCAATGTTTTATTCTGTTGAGCATGGGCTTGTCATGAATCGGCGCATACTCAACAGCTGCTACAACATACTAAAATCTGCATATAACACTTGAAAACAATACTAGCAAATCGATAAATAAAATACGCTCTATTCTTCTGCCTTTACAAGCATGACTTCAAAACAACAAAATTAAAAATCAGGTGTAGAGCTATCGTTTTTCAAACTACAAGATGGCAAAATAGCAAAGACAGATTTTAATTCTGATTATCCTGTACGCCTGGATGTTCTATTTATGGGCTGACATTGTTTGTATGTGTAAAAAATAACTTTCATAAACCATAAATTATATGTGTATTTCATGAAATTGATTTGTCTTGCCTTTATTTCAACAAATAGTTTGTTGAAATGTAAAAAGACTTTTAGAATCAAGATTTTCACTTATATTTTTGACTTGTTAACTGTAAAAATTTAAAGTATTAATTTAACTTTTGTCTGGTACAAATAAAAATTTTGAATTTATTTTCGTCAAACATGTAAATAAAAGTTTTGTAAGAAAATAATTAATAACGGACATCTTACTTTTGATTTTAAGGTGTTTTTCTTACCCACGGTATCAAAAATTAAACTTAAAAAAGTCTGACTCAAACCGCAAAAGTATTGGCACACTTATTTCACCAAAAACTGCTCTGTAATATTGTAAATGTGTCTTGTTCATCTGGAAAAGAGTCGTTGTTAGTTGTTGTTACATGCCGTCAAGTCAGTTCCGACTCGTAGTGACCTTAGGTACAACAGAACGAAACACAGCCCAGTTCTGAATTATCCTCACAATCATTGTTATGCTTGAGCCCATTGTTGCAATCACCATGTCAATCCTTGTTCTTGAGGGTCTTCCTCTTTTTCACTGACCCTCTGCTTTACCAGGCATGATGTCCTTCTCCAGGGACTGGTCCCTCCTGATAGTGTGTCCAAAGAACTTGATACAAAGTCTCCCCATCCTTGCTTCTAAGGAGTATTCTGGCTGTATTTCTTCCAAGGCAGATTTTTTCGTTCTTTTGGCAGTCCCTGGTATATTCAGTATTCTTCACCAATACCTTAATTCAAAGGATCTGTTCTTCTTAGGTCTTCCTTATTCATTGTCCAGCTTTCACGTGCATATGAGGCAATTGAAAACATCATGGTTTGGGTCAGGCTCATCTTAGTCCTTTAAATGGACATCTTTGTTTTTTTAACACTTTAAAGAGGTCTTTTGCAGCAGATTTGCCCAATTTGGTACATCATTTGATTTCTAGAGTGCTGTTTCCATGGGCATTGATTGTGGATCCAAGTAAAACGAAATCCTTAACTATTTAAATCTTTTCTCTGTTTATCATGATGTAACTTAACTGGTCCAGTTGTGAGGACTTTTGTTTTCTTTATGCTGAGGTGTAATCCATACTGAAGGCTGTAGTCTTTGATCTTCATCAGAAACAAGCAAGTCCTGTTTGCTCTCAGCAAGCAAGGTTAAGTCATTTGCATATCACAGGTTGTTAATGAATCTTCCTCCGATCCTGATGCCCAGTTCTTCTTCACGTAGTCCAGCTTCTCGAATTATTTGCCCAGCATACAGATTGAATAAGTATGGTGAAAGGATACAACCTTGACACACACCTTTCCTGCTTTAAACCATGCAATACCCCCCCTTTTTTTTTTCTTGATTTACTGCCTTTTGTTCCATGTAGTTTCCTTCTGAGCACAATTAAGTGTTCTAAAATTCCCATTCTTCATAATGTTAGTCATAATTTGTTATGATCCATACAGTCGAATGCTTCTGAATAGTCAATAAGACACAGGTAAACATCTTTCTGGTGTTCTCTGCTTTTAGCCAAGATCCATCTGATATCAACAATGATATCCCTTGTTCCATGTCCTCTTCTGAATCTGGCTTGAATTTCTGGCAGTTCCCTGTAGATGTAATGCTGCAATGGTTTTAGAACCATTTTCAGCAAAATTTTGCTTGTGTATTATATTAATGATATTGTTCGATAATTTACACATTCTTTTGGATAATTTTTCTTGGTATGGGTACAAATATGGATCTCTTACAGTCAGTTGGCCAGGTAGTTGTCTTCCAAATTTCTTGGCATAGACAAGTGAGCACCTCCAATGCTGCATCCATTTGTTGAAACATCTCAGTAGGTATTCCATCAGTTCCTGGAAACTTGTTTTTCTCCAATGCCTTCAGAGCAGCTTGGACTTCTTTCAGTGCCATTGGTTTTTTATCATATACTACCTCCTGAAATGCTTGAACGTCGACCAATTGTTTTTGGTACAGTGCCACAGTGTATTCCTTGCAGCTTCTTTTAATGCTTTATGCATCCTTCAATATTTTCCCCTTAGAATACTGCAATATTACAACATGAGGCTTCAATTTTTTCTCTACTTCTTTCACTTTGACAAATGCCAAGCTTGTTCTTCCCTTTTGGTTTTCTAACTCCAAGTCTTTCCACATTTCATTGTAATACTTCACTTGGTCTTCTGAAGCCACCCTTTGAAATCTTCAGTTCAGCTCATTACTTCATCATTTCTTCTGTTCACTTTAGCTACTTAATGTTTAAGAGCAAGTTTCAGAGTCTCTTCTGACATTCATTTTGATCTTTTCTTTTTTCCTGTCTTTTTATGATCTCTTGCTTTCTTCATGTATGATGTCCTTGATGTTATTCCACAACTTGTCTGGCCTTCGAGAGTCATTAGCATTCGATGCAGCAAACCTATTTTTGAGATGGTCTCTAAATTCAGATGGGAAATACTCAAGGTCATATTTTGGTTCTCACTGACTTGCTCTAATTTTATTCAGCTTCACCTTGAACTTGTTGTTGTTGTTGTTAGGTACCATCAAGTCAGTTCTGACTCATAGAGATCTTATGTAGAACAGGACGAAATACTGCCTGGGCCTTTGCCATTCTCACAATTGTTGTTATACTTGAGCCCATTGTTGCAGCCAGTGTGTTGGTCCGTCTCACTGAGGATCTTCCTCTTTTTTGCTGACCCTCTTCTTTACCAAGCATGATGTCCTTCTCCAGGAACTGGTCCTCCTATTAATATGTTCAAAGTATATGAGATGAAGCCTTACCATCCTTGCTTCTGAGGAGAATTCTGGCTGCACTTTTTCCAAGACCGGTTTGTTCACTTTTTAGCAGTCCACGGTATACTCAGGATTCTTCGCCAACACCATAATTCAAATGCGTCAATTCTTCTTTGGTCTTCCTTATACCTTATCCATCTTTTGCCTGCATATGAGGCCACTGAAAACACCACGGCTTGGGTCAGACTCACCTTAGTCCTTAAAGTGACATCTTTACTTTTTAACACTTTAAAGTGTCTTTTGAAAAAATGTATTTGCAATGAGTAAATCTTTGGTGTTGCAAAAATCTGTCATAAGATCTCCAGTGTCATTTCTATCATCAAGGCAATGTTTTCCAACTACCAATCCTTCTTCTTTGCTTCCAGCCTTCACATTTCAATCACCAGTAGTTATCAATGCATCTTGATTGCATGTTTGATCAATTTCATATTGCAGAAGTTAGTAAAAAGCTTTAATTTCCTCACCTTTGGCCTTCTTGGTTGGTGCATAAATTTGAATAATAGTCGTATTAACTGGTCTTCCTTGTAGGTGTATGGTATTATCCTATCACTAACAGCATTGTACTTCAGGATAGATCTTGAAATGTTCTTTTGGACGATGAATGTGATGTCATTCCTCTTCAATTTGTCATTCCCGGAATTGTAGACCATATGTTTGTCTGATTCAAAATGGCCAATAGCAGTCCATTTCAGCTCACTAACGCCTAGGATATTGATCTGTATGCATTCCATTTCATTTTTGATGACTTCCAATTTTCCTAGATTCACACTTCACATATTGCATGTTCAAATTATTAACGGTTGTTTGCAACTGTTTCTTCTCATTTTGAGTCATGCCACATCAGCAAATGAAGGTCCCGAAAACTTGACTCCATTCTCATCATTAAAATCGACTACTTTGAGGAGGCAGCTCTTCCTGAGTCGTATTTTGAATGCCTTCCAATCTGAGGGGTTCATCTTCTGACACTATATCAGACTATGTTCTGCTTCTATTCTTAAGGTTTTCACTGGCCAATGTTTTCAGAAGCAGACTACCAGGTCCTTCTTTCTTGTCTGTCTTAGTCTGTAAGTTCCACTGGAACCTGTCGACCAAGGCTTGTCCTGCTAGTATTTGAAATATCAGTGATATAGCTTCCAGCATCACAGCAACAAGCAAGCCACCATGGTAGAACAAACTGAGAGACGAGCGGTGGAGCGAAGGGTAGTAAAAATTTAATGGAAAAGATTGTGAGCTTCCTCAATTTAAATTTCAAGAGGTCTCATAAGTACAAGTGAGTAAAGGGCCACATCTTGAGAAGACACTTTTTAATGCTAACCCAGTAACCACTAAGTACTTGGCCACCATGGAAATTTGTATTCTTTAAGAAAACAATATTTAAGTTTCTGTAAAATCTCCAATCTTCAGTAGTGTATCCTTCATTTTTCCTTCATGACAGGAGACTCAAGTGCTCCTCCAATTTACAAATTATTTATTAAATTAAGAAACAATCAAATATTTTATTATTGCTTTGAGCTAGTTCTAAGTTTATTTTTAACAATTTTTACTAGCTTTTTTTGAGCCACTTGTTTTAGAAATGAGATCATCTCCCTGCATGTATATAGATGATTGTGCAGAATAAACCTCATGTTTCGATTTCTTTGAGTTTTGATTATTTTTTAACAAAGCAAATTGTAAAGTTAAAACCTTAAATTATTCATCGTACATGTTCTCAAGTTATTTTTATCCTAAGATGTTAAAAATCCCTCTATCAAAAAGTAAGATACACATTATATTCATGAATGTCAACAATTTAAAACAAAATTACTATAGAAAGCTAAATATTTATTTTTAAATTTAATTAAATGTTGTTTAAAAAATAAAGCTATATGCATTACTTGTGGTCAACATCCATCTAGTTGCCAGTATAAGGAATCAGGATCACACTTTGTACATGTCACATCCTACCTTCTTATACATAAATTTGAGAGAAATATGAATTATTTAATATTGTAAAATGTTCCTCTGTGGCCATGCATAGCTGCTGAGAATACCAGAGTAGTTTGTGAGCACTTCTTGAACGACAAAGTGGAACACAAGACAGAAGGAAAAACAAACATAGAAGGATGATAGACATCATTGGAGAATAACAGTTGGTTATTCAACAATCTGTTGTGTTTATACATCTGTCAGGAAAGACTGGATAAGTGTTAGAAACCTAAATGAGGAAAGAAACACCAGAAATTAGTGTAACAGAATTTATTTATTGTGAGTAGATACAATTCAAATTGGGCAGAGTAAACCGAAGGTACTGAGAAGGCACTCTAAAGAGGAGATAGTAAAGGAGGTTATATAGGTGGGGTCCTGGCAGGGTAGCTCCTAAAGGTCATTGTAATTCTCCAAAAAAGCTCAATGCCTGAGGCAAAATGTTCTCTTCTAAGATGGTTACTAAGCTATTGTTTGACTTGAAGGTGACCCCAGGAAAACCAGTTCCTTAAAGGCTCAAGGTTCAAAGGGACACCTAAGGGCAAATGGTCTGGGTGGGTCACCCCAGCTCCATGGACCCAGAAATCTGGGTTCTGGGACAATTAAAATGGTTTCTCATAAGTTAACCAGCTTTGCCTTTCCTCTTCCCTTAGCAGGTCTGGAGTTCAATTGCGCCCACCTACTGACACAGTGTCCATCTCTGGTGTTAGCACTTGATCAATGACAATACAAAGTCACAGGACAATAGATGTGCAGAAGTTTTTCTCTGATACCTGATTGGTGTTATTCACAAAAGCAGATGTTTAGTGTTACTTTATATGTGTCTGGGAGTCTTCAGATCCTGACTTACAGAGGTGCCCAAGTGTTCTTAATAAATGTACCCAGTGTTTGGCTGGGATATGCGGGGCTCTCTGAAGCACAGAGACCAGGCAAGGACCCTGTCTGGGTTAAAGGTCAGTACAGCCTAGGGGGTTACAGAAAGTAGCCACAACTGAGGTGTGTTATCTTTGATGAGGAAGGAAGCGATGGTCCTCCACAGCAGTTTAAGTTCCAGGTGGCTGCAATGGCTAGCAGAGCCATGAGGGGTGAAGAAAGAAAAAAATGGCACAATTTGTTGACAATGCTGAATGTTGCCTTCCACAGCAAGATTTCCTAGCACTTTACTGTGAGTTGGGCCCTGGTGGTGCAGTGGTTAAGAGCTCAGGCTGCTAATCCAAAGGTCAACAGTTCAAATTCACCAGTTGCTCTTTGGAAACTCTATGAGGTAGTTATACTCTGTCCTATAGGTGTCCTATAGGGTCACTGTGACTCGGAATTGACTGAATGGCAATGGGTTTTTGGTTACTGTGAGTAGCTAAGAAGAATTAATTAGCATGGAGGTTCCCAAGCTTAATTAGAACTCCCTCTGCATCAAAATACAGACTCAAGTAACATAAAATTTGTATTGAAAGAGATTCTGCTTGAAGGTAACCTAGAGAGTAGACAGAGACCAGTCTAGGGTGTCAGAGACCTAGTACAAGGACCATTTATGTTACTGAGTAGATGGGAAGGGTTTGGAATGCGTTGGTGTGGCTGATGTCTTTCTTTATCTATAGAATGGGATAATAACTCATTGACTCACCAAACATGGGTTAGTTGAGCATCCACTATGAACTCAGAGATCATGCGTTTGTGCAGAAGGTAATAAAGGAGGAAGGCATAGCAGTCACCCCATGGAGTTTTGTTTTGTTTTGTTTTATTCTCATGAAATTATTGTGATAAATAAGTACCAAGTAAAAAGAGTTGGACTCCCTGTCATTTCTTGTGACCTATATAAACCTGCAGGATGCACAACTCAATTTTCCCTGACTTTCAAAAGAAGTAGGAGAGCAACCTGGCCCATCAATAGCCACAGGTTTGCATTACTATTATCTTCATCACAAATCAGCATTGATTGCCTGAGCACCAACAACTGTTGAACACAAAGCTGGACTGTGCTCTGGGGATGGACATCAGATGCATCTTCAAGGGGCCAGCACGACCAGGGAAAAGGAGGCACACATTCCAACAGAGCTTCAAAGGGCTGACCTGCAAAGAAGTAGGAGGCTGCCCGGACACTCCTGAAAGGGGGCCACAGAGCAGGAATACTTGAGCATGGCAGGGTAGTGATGGAAGGGAATGGAAAGGGGGACAGACTGCCACCCAGACACCAGGCAGCATAGGAGAGAACTTTGGAGGGAGACAAGACCAACTAGACTTGCAGTTCATCACAGCTCATCTCCTGGGCGAGCCTACCACAGATACAGCCATTTTTAAACTATCCATTGCTCTTTTTTCTCTGTCTATTCCAACCTGTTCCCTGGGAAAATGAGCCTGCATTTGCCAAATACAGTTTACATTGAGTTCTGCACATACATTTGTATGCTAATTTAAGTCGTATGTTCCTGATTCACTGACAAAGAACTCACCAAAAATTTTGAAAACTACATTTCAAATGTGCATTTACCATTTCATCCTCATGCTTGGGGAAAAAAAAATTAAAAAACCCTGAAATGCAAAATTTAGGATATTCAATGTGTTGTCAAAATGAGTAAATCAGAACTCCATGCCTGGCTCTCTTGCTCAGGTGCTGTGAGGGGCATGTCCTCACCTGCCCTCGCACCTGGGCTGTGCACCCCTGGCCTGGTGCTGGCCATAAGGTTGGCACTCATCCACGAGGTTACTCTGGTGTCTCAGGACAACACAGTGACAGTTAGGCAAATGGAAGCCTCCAGTTGTGTCTCTGACTATTTGAAGATATTAAATCACTCATAATGAGGGGTTGTTGAATCAGCAGTAATTATGGCACAAAGGACTTTAATTCACACCTCCTCTGCTCTTTGTATGTGGTATGTGGGAAATCCCCTGGTACTTTCTGTTCATTAAAGCGTGTGTGTGTGTGTGTGTGTGTGTGTGTGTGTGTGTATTTAACTCTGGTTAAAAGTCATCTGGAAAAAGATCATGATATCATGACCACCTGCGATCTCACCTGCCCACAGCTTCAGTTCTACACTGCTGCCCAAGAGCTGCCGTTAACCACTGGTCCTTCCTCTCTTCCTCCTGTGTTTTTCTCACCCTCCTCGACCCAACTGCCCTCTAGCTGCTGCCTCCCTCCAGCCCTCTTGGTTCGAGGTTATGGTGTGCTCCAAACTCTTCCAGTTAATTGAGAACTGGGGAGTTGGTGATGGGGTTTATGCAGGGGGTGAGTGGTGCATTTGGGAAGGGATGAGGGCACTGCTCCCAAACAGTGTGTCCCAGAGACCTACTTCCTCCACCTCAGGGGAGGAAATGCTTTCAAATGATTCTTATTTCATTGCAACTGACCTTCACTGGGTACCTGAGGGTCACAAGCCAAGGCCGAGGTGCTGCTGAAGAGAAGAGCGAGGTCATGGAGATGTGGCTCTGAGGACTTGGTGGAGCTGGGCTGAGTAGCAGGATTCACAGTAGGAAAAAGATGCCCAGAAGAGGAGGAGCCACCAGGCCTGCCTGGCCTGGGGAAGGGGTTGAAGCAGATGATTGGAGAATGCTCCAAAGTTGACTGGGGGCAGAGAGCCAGAGGATGGGGTGGATGCTCAGTGTTTGGATTCCTGAGTGAGGGGTGAGTCAGATGGGGCCACACACAGGCCCTGGAGAGTCCTGGATGCCAGCCTGAGAACTGGGCAATGGGGAAGACTGAGGATGGAGAAGAGAGGGGTGCCATGGTCACAGCTGAGCCTTGGATGGTATCAAGGTCATCTAGTGCTACTATAACAGAAATACCACAGATGGATGGCTTTAACAAAGAGAAGTTTATTTCCTCACAGTATAGTAGGCTAAAAGTCCAAATTCAGGGCATCAGCTCCAGCAGAAGACTTTCTCTCTCTGTCGGCCTTCTTCTCATCAATGTTCCCCTGGACTAGGAGCTTCTCTGTGCAGGGACCCCAGGTCCAAAGGATATGCTCTGCTCCTGGCACTACCTTCTTGGTGGTATGAGGTTCCTGTCTCTCTGCTCACTTCTCTCTTTTATATTTCAAGAGATTGCCTCAGGGCACAATCCAATCTTATAGATTGAGTCCTGCCTTACTAACACAACTGCCATCCATCCTCCCTCATTAACATCATAGAGGCAGGATTTACAACATACAAGAAAATCACACAATACCAGGAATCATGGCCCAGTCAAACTGACACGCACATTTTTTGGGGGACATAATTCAATTCACGACAGGCAGGGAGATTAAAGGTGAAGACTTTATTGCAGTGCTGTGGAGGGGCTAGGGAAGGTTTGCTTGTGCAGACAGGGTCCATGGAAGAGGCCATTTGACCTCCGGGGATGGAGTGGGCATGCAGAGGTAAAGAGGTCCCAGGACTGCCCCAGGCTTGGTCTCAGGCTGACAAAGAATTCTTCGTGCACATGTGACTTGTCTCCTCCACCCATACCTCTTCCATCCCCCTCTGCCGGGTGTATGGAAAGAATTGAAGGCAGGAGCCTCTCAGCCTTCTTCTGTCCACTGAGCCCCAACCTCAGCCCTCACTCAGGAATCCAAACTCAAGTCAAGGCCACCTTCCACACTCAGCACTCTCACAGGTCCTCCTGTCCTTATGCCCTACTCTTTCCAGCTGCCCCCCTCCCCAGCTCCGTCACTGGTCCTGAGATTCTGAGGCATGACCCACCTCATCTGAGTAGGGCTCAAGGTAACTTTAGTTTTGGTGTGAGAAGAAGAAAGATCAAGTGTCTCATAGTAAGCCAGCAGGCTAGGCAACATCAGAGCTGGATAGGGACAGAGGAAAGGCTGGTGGAACCCCCACTCCAGGCCCTCCATCCCTTCCCACAAGGAGTGAGAGAGTAGAGAGGTTTGGTTGCCTGCTCAATGCCACACATGGCATTTCTTGGCCCTCACATAGAAAACAAATGGACCAAAGTTACCTTAACTTAAAACTGTCCTCTCACTGATAAGAGATTGGATAAGATTCCATACACTTAAAAGTACATACATTGCAAGGAGATCGAGTTAGCGTGCTATTCCCACAATGATACGAGCCTTCTGCATTTACATCGCCTGGACTGAATGTTCTGCTTCCTATGGGATGAGACACTCCAAGGAAAAATTCTTTCTTTGCTGGAAGGTCGGTCTTTTCTACCAATTCCATCTCTATTATTGTAAACATCTTTGTAAGCCTGATGTTTTCCTTGTGGAGCCTGGGGGTAAGTGAATAAATATTCACATCCGTGGCTGCATCTGGCTGGAAGAGTGTCTTCTGTAATGGTACAGTTATTTACTCCATCCTTAGATTACACTGATGTGTAAAGCATGCCATGCTCAGATGTTTGTGACATCTCAGACTTACTTTTCAAACTCTCAGGCAAGGAACAAAAAAAAATAAAAAACTAAAAACTCAAAAGAGTATTTTGCCAGAGACATCCACTCATTTGTCAAATCATATTCAATTTCATGGAAATTTAATCCATGTGTTTTTGATTCATTTGCACTCAAATCATCGAGCTGGAGAAGAAGCCAGTGCTTGGTGGGGTGGCTTGGGAAGAGTAGACTAATGTGACCAGCAATGGATGGTCAGGCTGCACAGAGGCCAGGGAGGAACACTGGAACCAAAACAGCTCAGGTGGCCTGGGGGATGGGCGTGCCCATCAGATTCAAGTCCTCGGCACTTGCTTGAGTCAATTATGTTGTGCAGCATCAGCATAGCCAAGAAGAAAGCAAATTGTAGCTGTGAGACCTGTTGTCAATGGGCTCACAGTGGGGTTGACATTGATGGGGCTGAGGGAGACCAGTAATTATGGGACGTCAGTGACCCTAATGCCAAAGGAGGAAAAAGAGGCCTGGCTTCCTCCTATGTGCAGGTAGGCAGAGCAGGGAAGTGGATGTGTCATGGGCATTGATGCAGGATCTGGGGTCAATCCTGGCCTATGTCTCCTGGCCTCTCTATCTCCTCTTCCATTAAATGGGAATAGAAATGCATAGCTTCCACCATTGCATGAGTCTCCAGAGCTCTCATGCGTGAAAGTTGAGTTGCAGGAACCTGGGGCTACACAACTCTTTGCTCCATCTCCCTCCCCAGGACTTCCAGGGGAGGCAGGAATGCTTCCTCCTGAGATCCTTTAGGGCAACCAGTGAAGTGGGACTAACACAGGCTTTCGGCCTAGATTCAAATGTCGGTTCCATAACTGAGTAGCTGGGTGGCTTTACTTAGACAAGGCACATAATGTTTTTTTTTAGTTTCTCATCTATGAAACCTGGAGAACTATACCTGTCCTACTGCTGACTCACCCAGCAGTGTCTTTGAGCATCTAGCTCTGCACTGGATGCTACTCCAGGCCATGGGCTGGTGGGAGGGCTAAAGGAGCACACAAATATGAAAGTTTCCTCAGAGATGCTGGGTGGGACACATAGTTGGACAAGCTTTCTCTATGCTACATTTATTTGAAAGGACCAATCCGGGCCTGCTGCAGAGGAAAAGAAGGAATCTGCCCAAGAGCACCTTGTTCACCTGAGTTTTTCCAAACTTCGCCCTCTAGCTCGCTGTCCTCTGAGGCACAATGATGTCCATGAACACGTTTGGACACAGCACGTGCAGTGACTTGTGAGGATGAGGCTCCATCCTACCCTGAGCCCCATCACTAGACTGCTTGATGATCTCCAACAAATTAAAGCCTTTTGACCTCAGTTTTAGCCAAAGATAGACAGATAAATAGATAAGTGAATGAGTGAATGAATGACTACATACTTACATACATACAATTCCAGCTTTGCTTCCAAGATTTCCTGAAAGGATAAAAATAGCTAAAAGATGGAAAATTGCTTTGGAAAAATTTCTTAGTACCATATAAATGAATGATGTAAGAGGGGAAAGCTCTTCTACATCGTGGCATGGGTGTGGTGGTAAAGCAGAAGAAAAAACAAACCAAACCCATTGCTGTTGAGTCAATTCTGACTCATAGCGTAGGGCAGAGTAGGGAGAAAATCGTTGAGATTAATATTCTTCTGGTCATTGGTCTCAAGAAAATATGACTTTGGGAGCATGTATAGGGGCATGGTTTTATATTGCACTCTTAGCATAGGCAAGAATTCCCAACCCTTAAAAAATGGCGCAGCAAACCTTCATTCTCTCCCAAGGCTCCCCTTCTGGTCAGACTAGGTGCCGCCAGCTCCTCTTTCTGGTCTGGAGTTCTTTCTGCCAGGCTCCTGTTTCAGGGGCCGGTGACCACAAGTAGAACAGGAGAGTGGAATTTCCTTCAACTTAGCCTCTCTATTTTGGAAAGAAACCCAGGTTAGCTTATCTGATATGTGAACTATCACCTAGGGAGACCCCAAGACCTGGAGCCCCAAAGACAGGGAAGTTCGGAGTAGATTTTGGTGTTCGTGTTGGATGTGGGGCCTACTTGGATTGCAAGGAAGGAACTAACCAGGACGCTGCCACGCCAGGGCAAGTCTTTGACGAGAACACGAGGCACTGAAGGGGAATGGGCTGACTGAAGGCAAGGAGTAGTGAAAGGTTGGGAATGGAAGATCAGCACTGCCTTCTCAATTCTTCTGGAAGTTGCCTTAGAGGTGAGTCTGCCCTTGATGAGACTGAGAGAGAGGCACAGTCATTGTTAAAAGTAGATAGGAAACCTTTTCATTGAACCTTTAAATCAATGTAAAATATTTCAACGTGAATTTATATCTTGGTATCATGTTCAGCTTTAACACTTGAAGAATTTAAGATTTACTGATAATACACATTCATAAATCCATAATGGGATCAAATTTAAACAATATATTTTGTCATTCATGAAGAATTATTATTTTTTTCTTTTCCTCATATAATCATCAATTTTATGAAGCAGATTGCCCAGAATAATTATTTCCAAGTTAAAACTGTTTTTGTAATTCATCAATCTCACGATTGTTCCTAATAATCACATCTATTTATTTTTTCTTAAGTAATCATGGTATTGTCATCAAAATTCATTAGAAGCCGTTCCTAGAAGGACGTGCTTTTAAAATATTCAAATTTATAATTAATGTTTTATTAACCATATTTAGACTATAATTATTTTTCTAATGAAAATTATCACAACTGCACCATCTGATGTTATGAGGCTAGTAGTTCAAACAAAATTCAGAGAAACATTTATGCACGAAGGACTGTGTATTAGTCATTTGGAAGGAAGGATTTATGTGCTATATAATTAATTGTTGCCTGAGTTTGACAGTCCATATTTTACTTCAATGCATTATTTACACTGGAGGAGGCTTAGGAGTTCACCCTCTGAAAGGTTAGGAAAATATAAATATACACATCATCTGAATAGTGAATTATTGCATTGTAGTAGATAGTGTGTGTGGGGGGTAGGTGTATGTGGTTTGTATATAGGAGATACATATTCTATATATATGTATTCTCCTGGTATATATAAAATATATACATTATTTTGCTATACATAAAATATAAATATTCTCTATACTATAGAAATCCACAATGATTAATATGTGAGTATACGTGTATTTGTGTCTGTGTTTGATTTGTATATAAAAAACCCATTGCAACTGAGTTGATTCTGACTCATAGTGACCCTATAGGACAGAGGAGAACTGCCCCATAGAGTTTCCAAGGAGCAGCTGGTGGATTCAGACTGTCGACTTTTTAGCAGCCAAGCTCTTAAACGCTGTGCCACCAGGGCTCGGTTTTGTATATAAAACTCGAACAAACCCTTTGCCTTTGAGTAGATTCGGACTCCTGGTGACGCTATAGGACAGAGTAGAGCTGCCCCATATGGTTTCCAAGGAGCAGCTGGTGGATTCAAACTGCCAACCTTTTTGGTTAGCAGCCAAGATCTTAACCACTGTGCCACCAGAGCTCTGATTTGTATATAGGATATATATTTTTTTTCTTTCTATTAATGTATATATATATATATATATATATATATACACATATATTTTCTATATATAGAATATTAGGGGCCCTTGTGGCACAGTGGTTAAGCACTTGAATACTAACCAAAATGTCAGCAGTTTGAAATCACCACCCACTCCTCGGAAACCCTATGGGCAGGTCTACTCTGTCCTACAGAGTATCTACGAGTCAGAATTGACTTGACAGCAATTGGTTTGGTTTTTGGTATAGAATACTGCAGTGATTAATACCTGAGTACATGTGTGCATGTGTGTGGTTTGTATATCGTTGTTGTTGTTGCTAGGTGCTGTTGATTTTTGACTCATAGTGACTCCATGTGACAGAGTAGAACTGCCCCATAGGGTTTGCTATGCTGTAATCTTATGGAGCCACTGGGTGGGTTCAAGCCACCAACCTTTTGGTTCGAAGCTGAGTGCTTAACCGTTGCACCACCAGGGCTACCTGGTTTGTATATATCTATTTATACATCTATCTATATAGATATATTTATATATTTATACAGATATAAAACTGTCGCCGTTGAGTAGATTCCAACTCATAACAACCCTATAGGACAGACTACAACTGCTCCATAAGGTTTCCAAGCAGCGGCTGGTGGATTCGAACTGCCTACAGTTTTGGTTAGCAGCCATAGTGCACTATAGCTCTCAACCACTTTGCCACCAAGGCTCCATATAGATATAGATACAGATATATACCTATAGATATATATATAAAGACAGTATATGTATATATCCACTATATATAAAATGAGGGAGTCCTGGTGATGCCGAAGTTAAAGCTCTTTGCTGTTAACAAAAAAGTTGGTGGTTTGAACCCAACCAGCTGCTCCATGGGAGAAAGATGTGGTAGTCGGCTTCCATAAAGGCCTACTGTCTTGGAAACCTTATGGGGCAGTTCTACTCTGTCCTATAGTGTTGCTATGAGTCGGGATTGACTTGAAGGCAGTGGGTTTGGCTTTGGTTATATATAAAATATATGTATTCTATACACTGTAGAATACACCAGTGGTTAATAATGTGAATGTGTGTATGTGTGTGGTTTGTATATGGGATATAATATATATTCTATATATACTATATATATATTTGTATATATATACATATACTATAGAGTACAACAGTGATTAATATATGAATGTATATGTTCATGTGTGGTGTTTGGTTTGTATATAAGATATGTATAGATATATATATAAAACCAAAACTAAACCCACTGCCATCAAGTCAATTCTGACTCATAGCAACCCTATAGGACAGAGTAGAACTTCCCCCATAGAGGTTCTAAGGCTGTAAATCTTTACAGTAGCAGCCTGCCACATCTTTCTCCTGCAGAGTGGCTGGGTGGCCTCGAACCACTGACCTTTTGGTTAGTAGCCAAGTGCTTTAACCATTGCGCAACTAGAGTTCCTGAATATACATATATATATATATTAGAATACTACAGTGATTAATATATGAGTATGTGTGTATGTGTGTGTGTGTTCACATATGAATCACTCTAATGTTCTTCAACTGGATGATGGCTATCAATAAATAGGTGGTGAAAGGTTTGGAACTTTTGTTTTTTTTAATAACACATGATAATCCAATGGATGTTGGTGTCATGATAGGCAGATATTAAGGTGAAGTATTTGAATGGAGAATATCATCTCTGTAGAAACATGCTAATTTGATTTATGAGCGTAAAAAAGCATAGTACACTTTGGAAGTATTTCTCTAACTCCTCTGAGGTCATTTTAGGGAGTCAGCTAGGACACTGCCAGTGGAGTGTTATTGCAGGTACCAACCCACTAACCTGCTGCCCAGCTAGAGACCAAGCATGGACCAAGCTGGCAGCACAGAAGAGCAGGCAGAGCAGGCTTGCCCCTCATTCGGCCCACATGTCTCCAGAGCCTAGGGTGGGTCTGCCTTGGCTAGTAGGCATGGATTGATTGGAAGACATCTTTCGTGCTCACATTCTGCAGATTTCTCCCTTTGGACCCATGGGTGACATATTCATAGTCTTTGTACCTGATTGAAGCGTGTGGCTTTACTCACATTGATAAATAATTCCTTTAGACAGGAAAGTCTTTATGTCTACGCAACGCATATTCCTGTGGTGGAAATTAACCAAAATTCAATCTTACTGTATATAATCATTGAAACACTCAATAGAGCTTACTAAGCCCAGGAGCTATACTAGGTACTTTATAAATATCAACAAATGTAAACGATATTAATTCACAAATATTAAGCCTACAGAGTGCACACTCAATGATGTAAATATTACTAGGAAGTGCTTATGTAACAAAATGAACTTTTTCATTAAATATTTCAAATGCAAGGATGAGAGACAAAGGTGTCTTACCTCCTCTAAGAAGAGGATCCAAAAGTCCCATGTCAGCCCGTCCTGACCATCTGCATAGTCTGACCAAGATGAGCTCCCTTCACAAGAGATAGCTGAAAACATCAAAAAAAGCCTCCTTCTTGGGTTTAATGGCTGAAAAAAATGGGAACAAGAGGAGACTGGTGTTACCACCATTCACTCAGGAAACACTTTTATCTGCTCTCAGAAGATGGGCTAGAAAGTAGGTACAACTTACCATCCTTCTCAGACCATGATTTGGCTTCTTTGGTTGTTCTTGTCATGGAAACCGCTGGGTCTCAGTGGATCATCCTGAAAAGAAAGATAGCCCTGAGACGCTGGTCCTCATCGGGGGCTTATCCTCTCAGAAACCTCTCCCCTTCCTGCACCCTACTTCAAGCAGTCCATGTCCCTGAGGTGAGCATCTCAGAAGCGGTATTTAAGTTTCCCTGAGTAAGCAGAAATCCAATGATTTTTCTGGCTAGGTTTTGCTGACTAATATCACATTATTTTTTGTTCCTGGTCTATTTAAAGGGAAACATTCTTAATATCTGAAATAAGCATGGCTTAATATGACCTTAGATTCTATTTTTCCAAGAAGAGAAAAACTCCAATAATACTCTTCATAAAATATTTCAAAACACAGGGTAAATCCTGCTCTATTTTACTTTGTTCTATTTAACCACCAGGGAAAGAGAATCATGAATGGAGCATTACAAAATTTCCTCTTCATTAATGAGGTGGCTAAGCTAACTAGTCTCGCCAAACCCCCATTTTTCCTAACACTCAGCACTGAAATATGCTTTAATAGGAAACGTTTACTCCAGGGTTGAAGAGTTTGATGGAGCAACAAAAGATCATAAAATGAGAAAATCAGAAACACTAACCACAAGGTGGAAGGAGGTGGAAATGTTCTGAGCCTGTTCCAGGCTAGGTTAGAGAGGCTGACACGCAGTTTGGTAGAAACTGGAAGGGAGACAATCAGAGATGGGACAAAGAACCCTCTCCTGGTTCCCACCTGCTGCCTTTTCACTAACTCTCTGGCCCATTGCCCTTTTGTGCTGACAACCCCACACTAAACCAGTTGCTGCCGAGTTGACACTGCATGATGACAACAATCCCGTGTGTGTGAGAGTAGAACTATCTCAGTAGGGTTTTCAATGGCTGATTTTTTGGAAGTAGATCACCTAGTCCTTCTTCTGAGGTGGTCTGAGTAGATTCAGATTTCCAACCTTTAGTTTAGCAGCCAAGCATGTTAAACATTTACACCACCCAGTATAGCCATGAGTCTGAATTCACTCTACAGCATCTGGCAACCCTGTCTTACTGGTCTCAAATCACCATCACCTCTACCTCCATCAAAGCTATTTCATCTTTTCTTGCCACATACATGTCTCTCTCCCTTTGTTGAAAATCTCTGCTGCCCATTCCCCCTGAGAGATTAAACAAAACCAATCTAAACCAAACCCATTGCCGTCGAGTCGATTCAGACTCATAGTGACCCTATAGGACAGAGTAGGACTGCCTTATAATGTTTCCAAGAAGTGGATGGTGCTGACATTTTGGTTAGCAGCTGAGCTCTTAACCACTGTGCCACCAGGGCTCAAAGTGATTAACCATGAGCTACTTAATATCTGCCCTTCTCAGAGGGCACTGTTAAGGAGATATTGTTGTTGTTAGGTGCCGTCCAGTCAGTTTAGACTCATAGCGACCCTATGTACAACAGAACAAAACACTGCCCAGTCCTGTGCCATCCTCACAATCATTGGCATTCTTGAGCACATTGTGGCAGCCACTATGTCAATCTATCTCATTGAGGATTATGGAGATAGCAATGTATTAATCCAGGGAATGAATTTTAAGCTAAAAAGCCAGTAGTGATCTAGCTATCTGCGGCCTGGGTCCCCCTGGGCTCCGCCAATGCCATTCAGCACCTTTGCACAAAGCTGGCTAAGTGGGCACATGTTACTGGTGCGCAGCAAGTGGTTGTCTCATGGGACAGCAGTCTTGGATCCACAGACATTGAAAGAAAGCAGCTCTTCATTGACGAACTTGGAGCATAGAATGGGAGAGGTGGGATTTTAGGATGCAGCCACAGGATGGGAGAAACGCTTTTGTTCTAAGGAGGTTTGTGAAACGTTACTTCTCCTTAGAATGTTACCCTAACAACAGCAGCAGCAAATAAACTCCATATCACCATTAACTAATGAGTATTGAGTTCCCATCACGTTGGGGGTTTGATTGGGGATTTCCTGCACAGTGGGGAGTTGAGGGGAAAGATTTAGTGTTTGGGTTTGGCAGAATAAAAATATTTTCTCTACTGGCCATTCCCATTCCCAAGCCCATCCTGTCCCCGAAGGCTCCCAATTTAATAAAGTGAGGAGGGGGTTTTTGCTCAGCTTCCCATTCCTGTGCGGAGTGTAGGTGTTCAAGTGTTCAAAACCACACGTTAAAAGCAGCTGGGCCAAGAGAGTGTTGTAGCCTGTACTTACTGGTTTAAAGTGCAGACAATTTTCATGAACCTGAGAAGCCCCGGGGTTGCACACAGTTAACATGCTTGGCTGTCAACCCAGAGGGTGGCAGTTCCAATCCACCCAGAGGTGCCTTGGAAGAAAGGATTGGTGATCTACTTCTGAAAAATCAGCCATTGAAAGCCCTATGGAGCACAGTTCTGCTCTGACACACATGGGTCACCATGAGTCGGAGTGGACTTGACAGCAACTGGTATTTTTTTTTTAGTTTGTTATGAACTTGAAGATGCCACAGATGGTTTCTTTAGGACATCTCTGGGGGCAATACATGGTAGTTACAGGCTCAAGGGAACAAGTGGAGAGAAGAGGACAGGCTGTGTGAGGGCAAGTCCTAGGCAGCAGTGGAAGGGCCTGATGAGGCAGGGACCCAGCCTGCATGGCTGACTCTCAGTGGAGGGGACCCTGGAGAGAGCAACAGACCTGCAGCGAGTGGGCAGCCTGGAGCAGGGAGGCCAGAAGCATGGACCCGGGATAGTGCCCACCTTGTGCTGTGTACCACTTCGTACGCAACCCCCAGGGCTTGTCCACACATGGTCGATGTGGGCGGCAAGCCAGATTCCAGCTGTGCATGTCCCAAGTGCCTGCACACATTGGCCCTGCTTGGCACATCATTAAATGGGCCAGCACCAAGGGCCAGGAGGTGGAACTGAAGACCCTCTGTCAATTATAGTTGGAGAAGCACACATGTCACCTTGCTGCTGGGTACACGACCACCTGGGACAGAGTTAGGGTTCTAATATGGAGGAGGAAGGAGATCGTCCTGGGGTTGCAGCCCACAGTCCTGCTCCTGGATCCCACCAAGCACTGTGAGTGTCTAGGACAGTGAGCAGGGGCCTTCTCCCTGCCCGGCCCTTGAACTGGACAGCCTGTGGTTAGAGAGACACGGACAAGAAGCAGAAGAGAGTCTGTGCTGTTTGGACAAACACAGGGGCCAGGACCAGGGCAAAGCCACCAGCTCCTTTGTGAGACATTAAGTGCAGTGGCACAGGATCATCAAGGACATGGTTTCCTTGCACTCTCTAGCACCTCAAGAATGCTGCTGTCATGAGCCCCTGAGGCTGTAGCCTTGGTGTGATACAGGCATTCTGTGGACAGCGACTGTGACCATGGCTGAGAGCAACAGACATAAACGCGGAGATCTGGAGAGGAGAAAGGCACATTGCTGAAGCTGTGAGCATCAGCAGGGACCAAGCATGTTAAGGACACATGGTGGCCCCTCTTAGGATTCCCCAAAAACGAATATGGTGGGGACACATTGGAAGGGTAATTCAGTCCCTTCTCGGGTAAGATATGGCCTCAGTGGGCATGCATGGCCATGGCTTGGAAGTTAAACTTAAGTATAATATGTCCCTGAATTCTAGGTTCAGGCTGGTGAAATTATGGGATCTTTGTTCTACACCACTGAGATCCACGTAAGTAAAGACACCATCACCACCAGGTTTTCCTGTTCTTTTGAAGTAGGTAATTTGTATAAGATGTCTAAAGTGTCTTCATACACTCTCTGTGTAGGGCGAAACTGAGATTGTCCTTTAGCAAATGCATGGGAGAGTGACTGTTGGAGCCACATGTAGACATTCCTATAACTCGGAGGCCAAGGGAACTCTGACAGGAAAGTAACCAGCAGGAAGGAAGCAAATATAGAAAAGAAGAACTGGCGAGAAGAATTGAGGAAAAGTGGCTCTGGCAGTGCAAACTTCTCCCCTGGAGGGGGACTTAGTTGACCCAAGTAAGCATCCTTTCCTTCCTTGTTGCTCCACAGAGAATTGTGAGTTCTTTCTCTTCCAGGGCTTCAGGTAAGACATAGTTTAAAGGGAAAATTATTTCTGGCAGGGTGTAATTTTTAACTCAATCCCATCATGCCCCCAAAATATCTTCATTCAATAACTGGTGTGCATGAAAGAGAGAACTGGGCTGAGAAAATATCATTAGATTGTGAAAGCTGTAGTGGTTCAATGGTAGAATTCTCCCTTCCATATGGGAGACCCAGGTTCCTTTCCTGGCCAGTGCAGCCCATGTGCAGCCACCACCTGTCTGTCAGTGGAGGCTTACAGGTTGCTATGATGCTGGACAGGTTCCAGCGGAGCTTCTAGACTAAGAGGGACTAAGAGGAAAGGCCTAGTGTTCTATTTCCAAAAATCAGCCAATGAAAACCCTATGGATCACAATGGTCCTATCCGCAACTGATCTTGGAGTTGGCGCAGGACAAGGCAGTGTTTTGTTCTGTTGTGCATAGAGTCATCATGAGTCAGGGGCCCGACTCAAAGGCAACAAGCAACAACAACAAAGCATCCCTAGATGAAATGTAGTCCTGGCTTTGTAATTCTCAGTCATCATCAGCCATGAGCTTGGGCACCCCAGAGAGGCAAGGAGATATCAGGGACCATGTTTCATCATCCTTAGCTATATAGGGACAGTCTCTGAAGCTATGATTGAAATGGTGACCACCCTCCCTGCATTGCACCCCAACAAGAGGAACCTCCATGGTTCATTATGTAACAACTATAAAGTGTAGAAGGTAGAAGACCTGTTTATAGCAGTGGTATAAGGTCCTGCCTGGTTAAGAAAGACAAGCTTCTCTGCTTAAGTTTTCTTTACCACTCCCTTCTCATAACTATTCTTTAAATTCAATTTGTGTTGTTTGTCTTTCCATGTTGAAGGTTTACATGTCCTTCTAGTTCTCAAAAGTAGCATAAAAATACACAAAGAAACTCCTTCCAGGGATGCTTGCAAAACTACATGAAGAGTATGAAACTGCAGAGCCATTGGCTGTCAGAAAAAAATCCTGAATATACTTTCCTCTGGAGCGTTCAGGGCAGCATTCAGATTGTGCGCTTTGATGACTGAGCACCACTAGAGAGAGAATTTGCAGATGGCAATGCGACAGGCGGGGCATCTGTGTTCTTAGAATTGTTTAAATGTTAAATGAACAAGCAGCAGCAATCATGGGTCAGTGTTCACCACATTTGGAAAAAACAAACGCTAAGTTTGATCTAATGAATCCACTGTAAATACATGCTGGGAGAAAATTACTTGTTCCAATTTCACAAGAACCACCATGAAGCCTGGTCTGGGAGGGTTGCGTGTGGTATGAGACCGACCACCTCTAGTATCAGGGGCTTTTCTCCTTCTGAAAAGGGGAGAAGCAGCAAAAGGTCAGGCTCACTAAATTGTGTTCTCTGCCATATTGGACACAACTTTGTTTTCTGTTCAGAGTGATAGAAATGTAGTTTAAACTAGCTTCAGCAACAAAGGGTATTTGTTGATGCTTGCAAGTGGCAGAAAAATATTGAACATACCATAGACTGCCAGAAGAATGAACAAGTCTGTCTTGGAAGAAGTACAGCGAAAATGCTCATTAGAAGCAAGAATGGTGAGACTTTGTCTCATGTACTTTTTTTTTTTCTATTGTACTTCAGGTGAAGGCTTACAGAACAAATAGTTTCTCATGAAACAGTAGTACACATATTGTTTTATGACATTGGTTAATAACCCCACAACGTGTCAACCCTCTCCCTTCTTGACCTTTTTTTTTTTGGTGAAAATAACATAGCCAAAGATACACCATTTCAAAAATTTCTACATTCACAGTTCAGTGACATCAACTACGCTCTTCCAGTTGTGCTGCTATTCTCACTTTAGATGAAAGCTTACAGAACAAAGTAGTTTCTCATTTAACAGTACACATGTTGCCCCATGACAATGGCTAACAACCTCACAACTCATCGATGCTATCCTTACTCAACCTTGGGTTCCCTATCACCAGCTTCCTTGTCCCCTTCTGCCTTCTGGCCCTTGTCACTGGACTCCTGTACCTCATTAGTCCCATTTGGTTTTATTGGGCTGTCCACTCCCAGGCTGAAAGGTGAACCTTGGAGATGACTTAACCACTGAGCTAAAAGGGTCTCTGGGGGCCATACTCTCGAGGTTTCTCCAGTCTCCTTTAGGCCAGTAAATCTGGTCTTTTTTTGTGTGTGAGTTAGAATTTTGTTCTACATCCTTCTCCAGCTCTGTCCAGAACCGTCTGTTGTGATCCTGGTCAGAGCAGTCAGTGGTGGTAGCCTGGCACCATCTAGCTATACTGGACTCAGTCCAGTGGAGGCCTTGGTAGCTGTGGTACGTTAGTCCTTCGGACTAATCTTTTCCTTGTATGCTGTTCTCTTCATTCTCCCTTGCTCCCAAAGGGATGAGACCAGTGGAGTATCTTAGATGGCTGCTCACAGGCTTTTAAGACCCCAGACACTACTCACCAAGGTAGAATGTAGAACATTGTCTTTATAAACTGTGTTATGCCAGTTGAGCTAGATGTTCCCCGAGACCATGTCTCATGTACTTTGGACATGTTATCAGGAGGCACCAGTCCCTGGAGAAGGACATCATGCTTGGTAAAGTAGAAGGTCAGTTAAAAAGAGGAAGGCCCTCAATGAGATGGATTAATTCAGTGGCCGCAACAATGGGCTTAATCATAACAAGGATTATGAGGATGGAGCAGGACTGGGCAGTGTTTTGTTCTGTTGTACATAGAGTTGCTACGAATCGAAACTGACTCCATGGCACCTAACAACAACGAGGACATAAGGGCAACCCAGAGGTCCACAGTGCAACGATGAATCTCAGGGGTCAAATTAGCTAAGCTATAGCACCCAGTTGTTTGGTCAAACACTAGTCTAGATATTGCTATGAAAGTCTCTACGTGTGATTAACATTTACAGTAGTTGACCTTAAGTAGAGCAGATTACTGTCCTTGGTGTGGTGGGCTTGGCCTTTAGAGCAAAAACTGAAGTTTCTGAGGGAGAAGGATTCTGCCTCAAGACTGTACTGTAGACATCCTACCAGGTTTTCCAGCCTGCCACCTGGCCTACAAATTTTGATCTTGCCAGCCTCTACAATTGTGTAGCCAATCCCTTAAACAAGATCTCTGTCTCTCCTCTGTGTGTGTCTGGGTGAGGGTATTGTTAACTGTCATTGATTCAGCCCCTGACTCATAGTGACCCCGCCCACAAGGAAATGGAATGCTGCCCAGTCCTGTACCATTCCCATGATCAGCTGTGGATTGGACCGTTATGCTCTACAGGATTTTCAGTAGCTGATTTTCAGAAGCAGGTCAATCATCAGGCCTTTTTTCGTAGTCTAAGTCTAGAAGCTCTACTGAAACTTGTTCAGAATCTTTAGGAATACGCAAGCCTCCAGTGACAGATGGTTTGTGGCTGTGCATGAGGTATTGGCCAGGAATGGAATCCCACACGACGAGTGAAAATTTGGCCACCGTACTACCAAGGTCCTCTCTCTCTCTCCATGTATGTCTAATGATAGTAAGTAAAGTATGTACACAGTAAAACCTGCGAAAGCTGGAAGGTGTGTAAGGCAGAAACCTGTCAGAGGAGGAAAATTCAAATATTTTCCTTTACTAGAGAGCAATAGAAAAATGGTAAGACTGTACCCAGCCAAGGTGGAAAGCTTGCAAGACCCAGAAAAACAAGGCGGTCCGTTCGAGTTCTGGCTCTGTTAGGTTTCACTGTATATACATACATGTATATATAAACACACACACACACACTCACACACATATGTTGTTGTTGTTGTGTGCGGTCCAGTGGAATCCAACTCCTAGTGACCCCTGTAGAGCAGAACTGCCCAAAGGGTTACCAAGGAGCAGCTGGTAGACTTGAACTGCTGACCTTTTGATTAGCAGCCTGAACTCTTAACCACTTTGTCACCAGGGCTCCATATAGATACGTATGTATATATAAAACATATATATATACATATATACATATACATATAAACATATATACCCATACATATAAACATATATATACTCATATATGTATATACCTTGTTGGTTCTGTTTCTCCAGAAAACTTTGACTACACATGGGTTTCAGGAACAGCTGGTTACAGAAGCTCCAGCTATGGATGCAGCAACTCAAACATGGCCCCCTCTTAGTTTAGAAGTTTAACCACCTCTCCCAGGCATCACGTTTAGAATAGTGATGCTTACAAGGCCTGATGAGAAAAGGGTTCTATACTTTTTTAATAATATGGATAATCTTAAAAATCACTTGCTAAACAATTTTGAGAAAGGACCATGAAAGTATATGGCAGTCTGTTTTAGAAATTCAGTGTCTTGACAATCAGAAAATTTACCCCAGAGTATTATGGTGTGCTAGAACTTTTACAAGAACAAACTTTCTTAAGAAAACTATGATTTTTTTTCTTGATTCAAATGAGTCTAAAGGTTCTTATAAGAGATTTTCGTTCATTTTAGGCAAGCTTCTATTCCACAAAAATAGCATTTAGCCAAATATAAGTATAAACGGATGAGAGTGGTAACATAGAACAGGCAAACTGGAGGAGTGAACACACTTAATTGCTTGGTTGTCTTCTTTGCTAGGGTAGCATCTCTGGGCTCCTGAGTTGGAAAGACTGTCTCCTTTGGAACTCCTGGAATCCAATTTTTTAAATTCATTTTTTATTGTGGTAAATCTGTAGGTAACAAAACATTTGCCATTTCAACAATCTTCACGTTGTATAACTCGGTGATATCAATTACGTCCACCATATTGTTCAACCATCACTGTTATCCATTCCGAACTTCTTCCACTGGAATTCAATTTTAATTCAATAAACTTTTTTATCACATTACACACTGTGTGTCAGCTCTAAAGTTTCACGATCGTATACTGGCTTATATTTAGTTATCCCTTTGGTGACCCAATTATTTTCTGCTTTGAATGTTTTGTTGATACCATGTGTTTTCATTAATGGAGGCGTGCTGAATCACTGAGTGTGTCTGAATTTTTGGTAGATAGTGTGGATTTTTTTTCTTGCCCCCTCCAACAAGCTTACCCTCAGTGTCCCTCAGTACAACAGATGTACCATTAATGCTACCCCAGAGTCCCCACTGGGGTCTATTGGCACATATGTGTAAACAAATAAAAATTTTCAACATTTCTCTTTTTCCTACCAAAAATTTAGATACCTCATACAATATCCTGTAAAAATAGCAATTTGTGGCACATGCCCATTTCTCTGGTTTCAGACAATCAGCCATCAAGGCCGCTGCCTTGTGTGACCACACACTGTCAGTGGTACGGCATCTTCCCAATGAACTCCAGAGGCTGAAAAAGTTCACAGTCTCTATATGCACTGCTGAGCATCAAACGGTTATTCGGGCATCTGGCATGGTTCCTGCCTAGAGTTTATACCTCTTGAAAAGAAGAGTTTATGCCTCTTAACCACCACCCATACGTCAGTTTGTTGCACTGGAGTGACTTTTGTATTACTGTGATAGTGGAAGCTATGCCATTTCAACTACCAGCAGGTCACCCATAGTGGAAAGGTTTCAGCGGAGCTTCCAGACTAACACAGATTTGCAAGAATGACCTGGTGATCTGCTTCTAAAAATTAGCCAGTGAAAATCCTATGGATCACAAGATATTATTTAATATAATGCTGGAAGATGAGCCTCCTAGGTTGGAAAAAACAAACAAAATAAACTAGTTGCTCTTGAGTCGATTCCTACTTCCAGTGACCTTATGTGCTTCAGAGCAGAACTGTGTTGCATAAAATGTTCAATGGCTGTGGCCTTTCAGAGGTAGATTGCCAGGCCTTTCTTCTGAGGCATCTCTGGGTGGATTTGAACAGCCAACCTTCTGTTTCTTAGCCAAGCATTTACCCATTTCAGTCACCCAGGGACTGCCCCTAGGTTGGAAGGCACGCTAAATGCACAGTAGCCACAGCAGTGGACTCATGCATACAAATGATTGTGAAGATAGAGCACAACCAGGCAATGTTATACTCTGATGTACATGGGGTCACCATGAGCTGGAGCCAGTCTGATGGCTGCTAACGACAGGTCTCTTAAAACTGAGTTGCTCCCTCTGGACTTCCCCAGAACATGGTATATAGCGGGTGTGCTGTATTTGTTTGTTGCTGGCCAAATGGATGAGAAATCAGATATAATGACATTGAACGTGTTTGACACCTCGTTTGTTGTTTACTTGTTTGTTTGTTCTTGGAAGTTTTCAATCATAAAGAACATCATTTTTCAGTTTTCATGATAACCTTTAAAATATATCGTTGTCATTGTTACTGTTGTGTGCTGTTGATTCCATCTCAACTCAGAATGATCCTATAGGACAGAGTAGAACTGCCTCATAGGGTTTCCTAGGCTGTGATCTTACTAGGAGTAGATCACTAGCTCTTTCTCCCGTGGAACTGCTTGATGGGTTCGAACTACCAACCTTTTGGTTAGCAGCCAAGCTCTTAACTATTGCTGCACCAGGGCTTCTTTTTAAAAATGTATAGGGTAAATATGTTCCACATGAACTGTCTGAGGTTGTGATTTAAGGGATTTCTCCAAAGACATCTGGTGCGTGCATGGTGCTCTCAGCACTCACGCACCTCCTTGCCTCCCAGAATGATTTCGTGAAACATTTACAAAGATTTTTTAAAAGACTGGTGAGGTGAAGACAGGTTTCAATCATCTTGAAATAAGTGACCTTACTGATACTTTGTCACAATGTAAACACTGAAGAGAAAGATAACCAAGCTTTCAGCTAACCTCAGAAAAGTGCTTCCTTTAGGGTCATTGTCAGGTGGGCAAGCAGATCATATTGATCTGGATTATAGCCAGGGTGCTGGCGTGACCCCTGCTCTGCTCTTCAGGCATCAACAGCAAGTCTCTGTCCCTGGACCTGCGGTGAGTCCGAGGCTATCCCTTCAGTGTGTGAGATAGCCCTGGGGCCTCTGGGATTTGTTATGTGAGCGGACAGTGCTTGGGTCAAATACTGTCTGTGATGCTGGACACAAGCTTGACCAGCTTTTCGGTTGATGGGACTGTTTCAGAGTCAGCGCAATCCTTGATAGGGCTGTTTATTTTGTTACTCTAACAAATGCTCCAATTTGAAAACAGTAATAACACAAATCCATGTCGACGTTGGCCCATTCCTCACAAGGAAAACGAATGGCGTGCAGGCCTGGTTACGTTATTGCCAAAAGCTTGAGGAATAGCTTACAGGCAAGTGTGGAGCTGCTTTGAGCTTTCAGGGAAGGAAAGGAATTTATTTATAAACCTGCCATGAAATGCTCTTTAAAGTAATGTCAGGTAGTCCACTGCTCATTTAAGTGAATGTATTCCAACTAGAAAACTGCCAGGGTGTGTGTGTGTGCATCTACATATGTGGTTGTATGGTATGTATGTGTGTATGTATGCATGTGTGTGTATATGTGTGGGGTGTGCATGTTTACGTGTGTGTGGTATCTATGTGTGTATGTGTGGGGTGTGTATAATGTGTGTATGTGTGTGCACGTTTGGTATGTGTAGGTGTGTGTACGTGTGTGGTGTGCACGTGTATAGGTGTCTGTACATATGTGTGTTGTATATATGTGTGTAGATGTACATGTGGGTGGTGTGTGTAGGTGTATAGGTGTGTATGTGTCTGTATACACATTTGTGTAGTGTGTGTATGTGGGCGTGGGTATGTGTACATGTGTGTGCATGTGTGTATGTGTGGTGTATTTGCATGTGTATATGTGTGTACATGCATGTGGTATATGTGTATGTCTAGTGTGTGCACTTGTGGTATGTGTGTGTTGTGTGTGTGTGTGTAGCTTGGGGAAAGAGACATTTATAGCCAACATATTGACAGGGTCTGGTGGTGTGTGTGTGTATACGTGTGTGTATGTATACATGAGTGTGTATGTGTGTGTGTGTGTGCGTGTGAGTGTCTGTGTGTGTGTGTTTCCATTTCAAAGAATGCTAGAAAAATAAGATTCAAAATTCAAGACCCATGAGAAAACTGACTTTCGTTCACTGAGAAGAATCGGTAACTTTGGGGGAAGGATGAAGTCCTATCTGGAGCCTCGGTGTGTCTGGTTGCTGGAGTGTGGAAGGGAGTCAGGACCAGCCGGGTCTGGGCAAGGCAGGGAGAATCTATTCAGAAGCCCATCCGTTTTTACTCCTTATCGCCATACCTCCCTGACGAAAGAGGCAAAACTGTCACATTATTTTGTTTTCCTCACAAATTTGCAGAGAGTTGGTCCTCAACCAAGAACCCGGCTAGCCCGCCGAGGGGGAGAATCTCCCAGCAGCGAGGGTGACAGATTCCAGAGGGTCTGCAAAGGCGTGCATAGAGACTGCTATTCTCCTTCCCCTGCAGCAGTCTCTGCATGGGCTGAGCTAATACGTTATTGGAGCCCAACATCCTTGTTAGCTCTCTTCCTTTCCTGAATTAAAAAATTGAATTATACACTCAGCCTCGTTACTGAACCTGTAAAGTTTATTAAAGTTTATCGACCACGTGTACACACTTCAGGATTTCACTTCCACCGCCTCTCTCAAAGCTGGAACATTGAATTAAGAGGCAGAGCCTGGCCGCGGCTCTGGTAGACTCCAGCCGAGCTACAGGTAGCAAAAGTCTCCTTCAATTAGACATAATCATCACTCACAGTCAATAATTGTGCTAAAGGCTGCTTTCAAATCTGTGAGGGATTCGCATTTAATGTACTGATTCAGCCTGTCTGAGCCAAATTCACTGTGTACTGAAACCAAAGCAATTTAGTTCTTGCCTACGGCCCTTTTGGCAGTTCATCTAGTGCTGAACACTGTAAGGACTGTGAGATACAATTTAATCTGAGACATCTGTGCACAGACAGGACCTTTGCTTAACGGAGAAAGACGAAGGAATGGCTAAGCTCTAGTTTTATGTGAAGAACTAGGCCTTATCTCGCCCCTGAAAAATAAAGCATTTAAGATAGAGTAAAAAGTCAAATAATTTTTTTTTCCTTGGGTTTATGAAATGCACACTGCAGCTCCTAACAGCTTTCTTGCTCCAACCCGCACACACCACTTGAGCCCTGATCCTGGATTAACCATTTAAGGATATTACACTTATCGTCGTCTGCAGCTGACGGGAGAGATCTTTATTAAATATGAAAGGGAAGCCTCGCCTGCTTTGTGAGTTTGCTGGAATATTGAGATGCCTTTACACAGGCTCCTTGCCTCGCGGTAGTCTCAGGGAACGCCGTAATATTTATCTCCCATCTCGCCCCCTCCCAGTGGATCATGCCCCTCATAGCAGCTGAAAGACAAGGCTTTTCCTCTCTTTATCATACGATACTATCCGCGGTGTTCTGAGGCTGTCCGAGGCATCGCAGATGAAATCCACTCACCTGACAGTTGTTAAAATGACGAGCCAGTTGGCCACTGTGGCATGCGATTAAATACACAGTTACTTAAAAGTGAGCCCTATTGTTGAATCCGAACTATTGTTGTTACATAAAGTGCTGCTTTTGTTTGTTGGTTTTTCCCAATAGAGATGGGACCATAGGAATACTTAAAACCATATACACACACAAGGCTGGCGTTGTGGTGACGCTGGAACTTCATCGGTTGTTTTTATAAGAGGAAATTCAGGCAGATTTTGGAAACACATCTGAGTAGCCCTAGAAATGGGAAGTGGGTAGGATAGAGCAAACAACATGGCCCCTCAGAGGATCAGCCTTTTCCACATGCTTGTGAAGCCCCATCGTCCAGGGACAGAGAGGTGTCTGGGGCAGCCATTGCCAGCAGAGCCATGGGCATGGACAAGGTGTGCTGCCAGCTGCCAGAAATGCATCCAGAGAGAGCAGAGAGGCCAGGGGATGACAGATTCCCAGTCCCTGGCTTTAAGGCTGCATCTATACAGCCAAACCAATTGCCATCAAGTGGACTCAGACTCATGGCGACCATGTGTGTGTCAGAGTAGAACTGGATTCCATAGAGTTTTCAATGGCTGATTTTTCAGAAGTAGATCACCAGGTCTTTCTTCCAAGGTGGCTCTGGGTGGACTTGAACCTTCAGCCTTTCTGTTAATAATTGAGCACATCAACTGTTTGACCAACCCAGGGACGCATCTACACAGTCCAGAGTAGAAGCATGACATGGCCGTTGCTTTGATCCCATGGTCCAGGGTGAGGACCCAACTCATGACTCAGATCTGACATTTTTAGAGCTTGAACTCCTCAGGTTTTGACAGGAAGCTAGCAAAGTGTCAGTGTGGGTGAGCAGACACAGATAACCCAGCTACAGAATCCCCTTCTGGGCCCAAGGCAGTGGGTACGCTGTTGGCAGGTGTGAAAGCAGACCTCTGTGTGGGAACCACTGCAGACTCCGGGGGCAGCAGGTACCGTGGCTGTGACGGACTTGGGCAGGGGGAGGTGAGCGGAGGGAGGGGACTTCCGAGGGATAATCCAGTAAGGAAGAAAGGTGACTACAGCCAGGACCTGCTGGTACCTCCCCAACTACCAGCATCAGAGGAGAAATTACGGCTGCCAACACAGCCTGCCATATTTCTAGCTGACGTGTCAGTGGGGCTTTGCATGCCTCAGATCATACAGCCTCATGGCGGTCCTGGTAGTAGGGATAACTGCTATCCCCAGTTCACAAAGTGGTAAACCGAGGCTCAGACAGGCCAGATGACATTTTCCAGTATGAGTCAGAATCGACTCAGTGGCAATGGGTTTGGTGTTTTGATATGAGGGCAACAGGACTAGCCTCACACCAGGGAAAGCTTCATTCACAGTGCAATGGGATGGAATAAAATGGCCCAAGAGCACCAAAGTTAAGCTGTCCTTTGATCAGTGGTCTGGACTAAATCACTGAAAAAGCAGAGCAGCGACCCTTGCCTCAGGGCTGATGTCCAGCCAGGACACCCTGGTGCGGCCATATGCATGGTTACAATATGGAACTAGTCCATCCACGTTAATAAAAACACACACACATGCACACATACACACAACCCCCCACACCCCCCCACACACACCATCCTTGCCACACATGCAACATATGCACACACACAAGCACACACCACTCACAACACACTGTTCCACACACGCGTTGCACAGACACCACATACACACATCACACCACACCCCCATACACGTACCATCCACACCACACACATACCATGCATGACACACACACACACTCACCATATACCATGCACACCACACATCACACACACACACAAACACTAAACCCCACACACACACCACACTACACAACATACATGCATGCACAACCTATACTACACACACACACACACACACACACACACACACAGGCCACATCACAGTGCACACCTACTCAAGGCCCATAGCCTCTAGCCCACACCCTTACAGAGGTTCTCAGTGCTGACCGCTGGGAGAGGCGCTTCTTTGACGTTCCTTCAAGCACATGACGAGCCTCACTTTTTGCAGTCAGCCAACCCCTGTGTGCTCCTTTCTCCTTAGGATGTAAAGAGCTGTCACAGCCCAAATTTGTGGACTTGGTGGGGTTCTGCTGTGTGCAGTGCAGGCTGTGTGTGTGCGCGCGTGTGTGTGGTGTGTGCATGTAGCATATATGCATGTAGTGACTTGTCTTCCAGTACCACCGCCCTGCTCCCAGACAGCAGCTGCCACGCCCCTAACACCCATGTCCCACTGCCTGGGCCACTGAGAGCAGGCGTCCACACACTCAGCTCATGCAAGATTCAAATGGAAGCCATGGCCGACCCCTCCTCCTTCCCAAGACAGACAACTGGAGCTCAACACTTCTTTCCAATGCACCCGGTGCCAAACCATCCTTCTCCCCTGCAACTAGGAGTGTGATGAAAACCGCAAGTGTGAACTGGTGAATCGAAAGTTCTAAGAAAATATGATTTACAATCAGCAAATGACTATCCTGTCACTTAAGGTTTCTGGCCTACTAATTTTTATTGCAGGGCTCGTTTTGGTCTTTAGTTACTCATTTTAAGAGCCAATGACAGTTGGTTGCAAGGTGGTGCGTGGAAAGGATCCCTCCAATTTCGTTATTAACTTCATTTTACTTAATATGGGTTTTATTAATCCTGCAATAACATGCAATCTTCAGACAATTTACTGAGCAGTTAATGACCAGCTGGAGAAGTTCCATCCCCTAAAGAACAGCTAGTGGCCCAGAACACTGTCACTAATCTAGGATTTCAAACAGGCAGTGTAACTAAACATTTCCCACAAAATATACACAGTACATTTAAAACATTCACACACTCTTTGCATATTTCCCATTGTTTATTGCTGTGAAAATATATATACCATGCCACTTGTCAATTCAACATTTTTATGTGTACAATTTAGGAATATCAATTACATTTATCATGTTGTGTAACTTGTATGATCTCACTTATACGAAATATTCTACATTTTTGACATATGAAATGACACTCAGTTAAAGGCAAGACAGAAGAATTATAGACAAGCCTGCAAGCATGTCATTATGTTTAATGCTCATGATCATCTCTCCAAGGCCTGCAACCAACGTATTATTTTTTTCTAAGGGTATTAAAGAGATAGAAATAAAGAATCAGAAATATGTACATGTACACGGGCATGTACTTACATATCTGTATCTATAGATACAGAGAGTCAGTGAAAAAGAGGAAGACCATCCATAAGATGGATTGACAAGTGACTGCAACAATGGGCTCAACCGTAGCAACGATTGTGAGGATGTTGCAGGACCAGGCTGTCTTTCGTTCTGTTGTACATAGGGTTGCTATGAGTTAGAACCAACTGGACGGCACCCAGCAACAATGTATCTATCTCTATCTCTGTCTCGGTATCCCTATTTCTATCTCTAGCTCTAGCTTAGCTCTCTCCCTCCCTCTCCTATCTCCATCTCTCTATATATATATTTCTATCTCTATACAAATTTCCATAGTCAAAGAAATGCTTCTCTTTGATTTAAAACCTGAAGATTAAAACAGATCTGTGTGTTGAGAACAGCCTACAGCCAATTCACAGCAAAGTCTGCAAGGCAAGCTTCAGAAAGCCATTTGGAGACTAGCATTGATGATGGTGCTAAAGCTGCCTGCAGATGTACTAAAAACAGAACAGAAAACCTGTGGATTTCAGCAAAAATGGTGCCACCCACAATCTCTTCACCAACTTGTTTTACTCTTGCGAAAACGGGTGAACAGAGCCATGGCCACCGCCAGATAACCCCTATGTTGTGAATTGACTAGTAGGCAGTGTTTCAGGTTTGGCTGTTGGCCTTTATGAAGAAGTGCACTTTCCGTATACACGTTGTGAACTGATGAGTAGACGTTGTCCTCGTTGCAGAAATAAAACTCAGGTAGGGCAGAGCCCCTGGCTGAGGCTCTGTCAGCAGATGAGTTGCCGAGTCTGCGTTGCTTCACAGGACGCCAGGACAACCAAACCGGTTTGTTAGACATTATGTCACCTGGATTTCGTTTTCACCCCAGGAGACATTTGGGGGTCAGTGGAAAGGGCTCTGGAGGCTGCTGCTGAGGCTCCAGGCCTGCCCCTCCCAGCTAGGAGCGGACTGTCCTGATGGCCCCTTCCTCCTCCTACCCCAGAAGGCGCAGCGCTCCAGTTCCCGAGGACAGCTGCGTTCTCTTGGAAGGGCCACTGCAGGGGTTAAGTGGAAACGCAGGGGAGAGAGGTTTCCTGTGGGCTTGGGAAATAAGAGTCAAACAATAACTGTTATTCCCCTCCACATTTACTGGAGAAAGACCCACAACTGAATCCATCAAAATGAATCTGTCTTCACAAAACAAGGTGACAACTCACAAAGGCAGAAATTTAGACCTGGAAGAAGGGGTCTTAGAAGCCAGACCGTCTTAGTATACAGCTAAAGAAAATGAAGCTCACTGATTTAAATTTCTATCCAAATCATCCAACTAGAGTATGTGCAATCAGAATTTAAAAAAAAAAAAAAAAAAAAAGATTAAAATTCTCTGATGCCCTATTTTCAGCTAGGGAGTCCCTTGTGGTGCAAATGGTTAATATGCTTAGCTGCTAACTGAAAGGTTGGAGTTTGGAGTGCACTCAGAGGTGCTTCGAAAGAAAGGTTTGGCAATCTACTTCTGAAAAATCAGCCACTGAATACCCTGTGAAGCCCAGTTCCACTCTGACACACATCGGGTCGCGGTGAGTCAGAATCGACTCTACACCAAATGGTTTTTGTATTTTTATTTTCAGTTTTAGGCTAAAAAAAAACACCGTCTGCTTGGATTGCACTTAATTTCTACAGAAAACTTGCCAGACATCTTATTGACTCTGGAGAGCATCTGGAAACAAGAGCCTCAAGCACTTGGAGCCCTGCCATCCCACGGCGGAGCCTGCCATCGACCCCCAGGCCCAAGCCTCCTCTCAGCTCACAGCAGCCCAGGACATGTTCCTCAAAATAAATTAGGTTTTTCCCCAGTGGAAAAAGAGGTAGAACATCAATCTTAAAAAAGAAAGCCTTTCACTTGTGCAAGACTGCGTTTCTCAGTCTGGATTCCAGGCACAAGGTATGCGTGTGATAAATTTGAGGGGTAAATAAACGGACTGATTAATGGATGGATGGCTACATGCATTTTCTAATGCTGTTGGGTTGCACCTGATTCTCTTTTCTACTTCAGCCAATAGTGGAGAAACACGCTACAGTCCGCATGTGCGCAGATAGTTTTGAAGGGCTGTGGTGTTTATGTGGTAGAATTATAGGATGCATGGCTCCTTTTGGGGCTACGTGATGCTAAACAGGCAATTTGATCCGCATTTCTCACAGCTGTTTGGTGTTCCTGTTAATCAGCTTGAAGCTGTTTGCTCGATGATAAACAGCAAGTATGGCAGTAGCTTCATTTCCACACGTTTGCTTCGCCTCTCTATTTTTATGATTCATTTCTTCATTAATACTTTACTTCATTTTTCATATGGGAGCCCTCCTGTGGTGAAAATAATCCCTGTAAGCTGAAAGGAGGGTGGGTCTTACGCTGGAGCCCTGCTTGCTCTGTTCAGGTGTGAGGCGTTGAAATGATTTCATTGGGTAAATCCTTTGATTTGTTTTCTGTCAACATCACAGCGTGCTTAATCTTTGACTGCAAGTGTCTTATGATGGTTAAATGTTCTAACCTCCTAGAAATATTTTAAGTATGCATGATCTAGAGACAATATACCACATGCCACTGGGCATCTCATGGTTGTGATTTTTGCACCTATGTTTAGCTTTCTATAAAGGCAAGTTTTATTTTTACAGGAAAATATATATATATGCCATCCATTGAGTAAATCAAAGTTTTAGAAATTTGCTCAGCTGGGGTTGTTCATGGAAATAAAACTCATTTGATTGGTGCAATTTTAAATCTAAATACCCTCTTTTGTGCTCATATTTGTCTTATTTTGAAAGCACAATTGTTTGACCATATATATACACATATGCAATAAATACTTTTTTTTTTTTTTACTTTGAAATGGTTGTCTTATTGAAAATACTAGAGTCAGTAATTAAATGACACTTAGTTTTTTAAAAATGCAGGTGTAAACATGCGCAAAAAAACCCAGACAATGAAAACGAAAGAATGAAGAAGAACTGATGCATCTGAATTGTGGTATTGGTGAAGAATTTTGAATATACTGTTGACTTCCAGAAGAATGAACATATCAATTTTGGAGGAAATACAGCCAGAATGCTCCTTAGAAGTGAGGATGGAGAGACTTCTTATTTATTTTGGACATGTCATCAGGAAAGACCAATCCCTAGAAAAGAACATCATGCTTGGTAAATTAGAGTATCAGTGTAACCGGGGGAAACCCTATGTCAGATGGATCGACACAATAGCTGTGAAATGTACTCAAACATGCCAACAATTGTGAGGATGACACAGTACTGGGCAATATTTTGTTCTGTTGTGCATGAGATCATCATGAGTCAGAATGGACTGCAGGGCAACTAAAAACAACATCTCATTAAATAGAGAAACATGCATACATTTTAAAAGTTGTCCTAATTCTTCTTATTTGTCTTTTATGGTTATTTAACTTATTGGTACTGTGAATAGTGATATTAGCATGCTAGCAAGAATGTTGTACAGAACACATCTGCTAATTTTGTGGGCAAAGTAATTTTTTCAAAATATATAGCATCTCCTAAATATCTGGTCTAATTTGAGGAAGATGCTTTGGACAATGAGGATTTGAACTTGCTAGAGAAAAAAGGACATGATAAGATAAAGAGACGGGCATGGACATTTCAAAATCAGAGTCCTACCAGAGGAAGCCATTGGAACACTGAAGGCAATGCTCACCAACATACTCACTCCAAGAAAAACGTTTTAATTATGGAAATGCACATGAACATTTTGTTCAAGTTCTCTCATTGCTAGAAAGCATTGGGAAATACCATCCAAATGAAGAATTTGTTGAGAAGAGTGGCACCCATTCATATTTGTGAAGTGATAAAATGTAGTTTTTTACAACCCAGATAAGAGCAGAAAAGACTGGAGGGACATTGAGAAAGAAAGAGGGAAAAGGGATGTGGTTCATGGCCCAGGTGCAAGGCGGGTTGCATAAGCATTGAGGGGTCAGAACTGTTAGTGTGGAAATATTCAGCCTCCTCCTTGCTATGTCATTAGCTGTACTATCATTGCATGGTTAATTTCCACGAAACACTGTATCAGCACCAATACCAGCCCTTGGCTCCGAGTGCTGGGAGCACCGACCTTTGGATTAACTATAATTGGAGCATCCTCTAATTAGGGAAAGTATCATCTGACTCTAATATGCAGCAAGATCATTATCATTGGGTCAGCTCTAACTAATTGATGTTTTTGTGTAGCATAGGATTTTGGATTACAATACACACAGTTTAGCAAAACAAACAGGACTGACCTGGGAAACCAAATTGCATCATTCAGGGTGTTGCTGAATGTAATAACCAAGCTTATCTTCAGGGCCCTATAATGAGTGCTGGGATTTTATGCACACAACCTCTTTCATATACCATTAGCTAATACTAGATGTGGAACCAGATCTGAGATAGCATACAAGCTTATCATCTGTAAAACTTGAGTTTTTAGAAAGCTCTCACGGATGATCCAGCAATTAAGCTTGTGTTTTGTTTCCTTTCTTCAGCACATTTTTTGATGGCGGGTAGCTATGTAATCACTATTTCAAATCTCAGACTGTCAGATAAAAACTATTAAAATATGCTTTCTAAGTTTAGGTCATACTTACAGCTTCTCACTTACCAGTATATGAATGTAAGTTGATTGCGTCTCTTTCAGTGACATTCGATGTGGAAACACGTTGAGTTTGTGAAGAGGAAAACACGTGATTTAGCAATAGAACAACTTCAACACTCTTCTGCCCAGAAGAGAAGAGGGTATTGGGATGGGAGGTTTTGGAGGGGAAGGTGCTGGTGAGTGTGGAAACGAGGGACATTTATTGATTTGGTAGTGAAAAGCATTGTTGTAGTTAGGTGCCATTGAGTCGGTTCCAACTCATTGCGATCCTAAGTATAATAGAATAAAATACTGCTAGGTCCTGTGTAATCTTCACAATTGTGGCTATGTTTGAACCCACTGTGTCAATCCATCTCATTGAGTATGTTCCTCTTTCGCATCCACCAGGTGCTCCTTGGAAACCCTAGGGGGCAGTTCTACTCTGCCCTATAAAGTCGCTATGAGTCGGAATTGACTCGCTGGCAACGGGTTTGCTTTTTTTTTTTTTCCTACAACCTTGAGCAATTACAAAAATAAAATAAAACAAAACCCTAACATTTAATTGTGTGACTCTGAAAAAGACAGTTTCTACCAAGGTATCCAACATGAGCTATTAGATTTCTTACTCTGCTTATCCATAATTTACCTCATCTCCAAAACACTAGGATTTATTTTATATTATATTTCAATAATTTTTGTATATTCCATGTATATTTCCTGGGAACATCCAATAGGACTGCTGCAGAAAAGCAGACACTGGACTGTCCTCACAAAATCTGAAGCCTAAAGTGTTGTTGTTGTTGGTTGCCATGGAGTCAATCACTCTATGTACAACAGAACGAAACACCACCAAGTCCTGTGCCATCCTCGTGATCTTTGTTATGCTTGAGCCCATTGTTGCAGCCATTGTGTCAATCCATCTCTTTGAGAGTCTTCTTCTTTTTCACTGACCCTGTGCTCTACTAAGCGTGATGTCCTTCTCCAAGGACTGATCCTTTGATCCTTCCTGATAACATGTCCAAAGGATATGGGGCGTAGTCTCACCATCCTTGCTTCTAAAGGATATTCTGGTTGTACTTCTTCCAAGACAGATTTGTTTGTTCTTTTGGCAGTCCATGAATATTCAATATTCTTCCCCAAAACCACAATTCAAAAGCATCATTTCTTTGTATTCTTTATTCATCTTCCAGCTTTCAAATGCATATGAGGCGATTGAAAACACCATGGCTTGGGTCAGGTACACTTTGGTCTTCAAGGTGACATCTTTGTTTCTTAACACTTTAAAGAGGTCTTTTGCAGAAGATTTGCACAATGCAACGCGTCTTTTGTTTTCTTGACTGCTGCTTCCATGGGTATTGATTATGGATCCAAGTAAAATGAAATCTTCAACCACTTCAATCTTATCTCTGTTTATCATGATGTTGCTTATTGGTCCAGTTGTGAGGATTTTCGTTTTCTTTATGTTCAGGTGTGATCCATACTGAAGGCTGTCCTCTTTGAACTTCATCAGTAAGTGCTTCAAGACCTCCTCACTTTCAGCAAGCAAGGTTTTGTCATCTGCATATCGCAGGTTGCTAATGAGTCTTCCTTCAGTCCTGATGCCACGTTCTTCTTCATGTAAGCTTCTCGGATTATTTGCTCAGCATACAGATCAAATATGTGTGGTGAAAAGATACAACCCTGACACACACCTTTTCTGACTTTTAATCACACTGTATCCCCTTGTACTGTTCAAACAACTGCCTCTTGATCTATGTACAAGTACCTCATGAGCACAATGAAGTGTTTTGGAATTCTCATCCTTCCCAATGTTATCCATAATTTGTTATGATCCACATAGTCAAATGCCTTTGCATAGTCAATCAATAAAACACGGGTAAACTTCTTTCTGGTATTCTCTGTTTTCAGCCAGGATCCATTTGATATCATCAATGATATCCCTGGTTCCATGTCCTCTTTTGAATCTGGCTTGAACTTCCAGCAGTTCCCTGTCTATATACTGCTGCAGCCACTTTTGAATGATCTTCAGCAAAATTTTACCTGCATGTGATATTAATGATATTGTTCAATAATTTCTGCATTCGGTTGGATCACCTTTCTTGGGAATAAGCCATAAATATGGATCTCTTCCAGTCAGTTGGCCAGGTAACTGTCCAGGTAGCTGTCTTCCAAATTTCTTAGCATAGACGAGTGAGCACTTCCAGAGCTGCATCTGTTTGTTGAAACATCTCAATTGATATTCAGTTAATTCCTGGTGCCTTGTTTTTTTGCCAATGCCTTCAGTGCAGCTTAGACTTCTTCCTTCATACCGTCAGTTCTTGATCATATGCTACCTCCTGAAACGGTTGAATGTCCACCAATTCTTTTTGGTATAGTAACTCTGTATATTCCTTCCATCTTCTTTTGATGCTTCCCGTGTTGTTTAATGTTTTCCCTGGAGGGTCCTTCAGTATTGCTACTCAAGCCTTGAATTTTTCCTTCAGTTTTTTCAGCTTGAGAAATGCTGAGTGTATTCTTCCCTTTTGGTTTTCTATCTCCAGGTCTTTGCACATGTCATTATAATACTTTACTTTGTCTTATCGAGCCACCCTTTGAAATCCTCTGTTCAGCTGTTTTACCTCATCATTTCTTTGGTTTTCTTTAGCTACTTGAAGTTTAAGAACAAGTTTCAGAGTCTCTTCTGACGTCCATTTTGGTCTTTTCTTTCTTTCCTGTCTTTTTAATTTCCTCTTGCTTTCTTCATGTATGATGTCCTTGATGTCATTTCCACAACTCATCTGGTCTTTCGTCATTAGTGTTCAACGTGTCAAATCTATTCTTGAGATAGTCTCTAAATTCAGGCCTAAAGTAGATGATAGGGATTACCCAAATCATACTGATAAACCACAGTGGATATTTGTTGTTAGTTGCCATCAAGTTGACTTTGACTCATGATGACCCCATATACAACAGAATTAAATTTTGCTCAGTCCTGCACCGTTTTTCTGAATATCGGTATTTTTTAATACATTCCTGCAGTCACTGTGTATTTTTGAGTGCCTTCCATCATAGGGTGCTCATCTTCCAGCACTATCTTCAACAATATTCAGTTGGGATCCACAGGTTTTTCACTGGTTAATTTTTTCAGGTGCATTACCAGGCATTTCTTCTCAGCGTGTCTTAGTCTGAAAGCTCCACTGAATGCTGTCCACCATGGGTAACCCTATTGCTATTTGAAATACCAGAGGCATAGCTACCAGCATCACAGCAACACATAGACCACCACAGTATGACAAACTGACAGACAGACAGTCGCAATGGATATTATGGTCCAGAAAATTCAGAGTCTAGTGACTGCCTGATCCTGCACCATCCGCATGATCAACCTTTTGGTTAACAGCCAAACACTTAACCACCCTGCTACCAGGGCTCCTTATTCGCAGATATAGCAGTGAAAATGGTGTTATTTTATACTTTACCAAAACATTTTCGCATGCACCTATTTACAGAAGATAGATAATTTTATCCTAATAAGAGAATCAAATTTAGGTCATATAGGTATTTCACACCATATTTTTATGTATCTGTTCTACGTACTTTGAACATTGTGTGTGTCTAAATATTGATGTTGTTGTTAGGTGCCAACAAGTCAGTTCTGACTTATAGTGACCCTATGTGCAACAGAATGAAACACTACCCAGTCCTGTGCCATCCTCACAATCGTTGCTATGCTGGAGCCATTGTTGCAGCCAATGTGTCAATGCATCTCGTTGAGAATCTTCCTCTTTTTGGCTGACCCTCTACGTTACCAAGCATGATGTCTTCCTCCAGGTTCATCCACTATCTTTGTGTGTCACCAAGCTTATGATGCCCTTGGCATGCTGATTAATACAACACCATGTATCTAATCATCAGCTTGCTGGTCATCCCTGTTGAAGGGGGCAGCCTGGACTACAGATGCACTGAGGACAACTGGATGGTCATCTCATCTGAGAGACTGCACCAAAGCCCTCCTCTACCTCCACTATACATTCTTCCCTCTGCAGCTATCACTGCATTCAAATGACATTGGCCAATAGCCAAACAGAAAATATGACTACAAGGAGACAAGATTGGCTAATAATCAAGTGGAAGCTATCACTATGGGTAAATGACATTGCTCTACTCTGATGCCTTTTCCAACTGTTGAGGAAATCACTACACCATCTTTACCAGAATCTCACCAATTCACACAGCAAGGACAGCAGACATCAGGGACAGAGCTAGGGTTTCTGGGATCCTCCAACCCACTAGATTATTTAAATTTCAATTATTTTAAAACGGAAAATAAAAAGATACGTTACAGAAGGCAGATCTTCTTAGTGGAGGTAGTCATTGTCTCCCCAGTGGCACAATGGTTAAGTGCTTGACCACTAACCAAAAGGTTGACAGTGTGAGCTCGCCAATGGCTCCACAGGAGAAAAGAACTGGAGATATGCTTCCTTAAAGGTTACAGCCTAGGAAACCCTATGAGGCAGTTCTACTCTGTCATATAGGGTTAGATGAGTCAAAATCAACTTGACATCACACAACAACAACATCTAGGATACAATTGCGTTAATATGACACAAAAGTGGGCCTGGTTAATTGTATCAGCTTGGCTCTCTTTGGCTTTCTTATGGATTGAATTGTGTCCCTAAAAAGAAATACAGAACTCCTAACCCCATACCTGTGAATGTGACCTTGTTTGGAAATAGGGGTTTTCTTTTGTTATGTTAATGAGGTCATGCCAGAGTAGGGTGGGTCCTAAACCTAATCACTTCTGAATGATCTCATTACAAAAGTAAGATAGACACAGAGAAACACACATGGGGGAAGACAGCTGGTATTTGAGAATCTGGCTGTAAGTAAAGTAATGCTAAGAATTGACAGCAGACACCAAAAACTAGGAGAGAGGCCTATAGATGGAATGAACATAGCCAGGACATGGAGATGGGCTTTTAGCCTCCAAGCTGTGAGAAATAAAACTCTGTTCTTTAAAGTCATCCACATGTGGTATTTTGTTGTTGTCATTATGGTAGCACTAGGAAAGTAAGACAGGCCCTGATCTTGGGAAGGTGAAAACGAGAGAAAGAGAGATAAAAAAACTATTGAAAAAGCGGGAATACTGATTGTTGACTATGGAAAACTATCTCATGACCATGGACATATGGTAGTCCAACCACTTTTTATGCCTCTGGAGTTCTTTGGGAGTATACTTTTCCTGTTGAAAGTAATTTTTGCCCTTCAGTGGGGACTTGAGTAATGGTGGAAGGTGAAAGACATGTTAGTTGAAGCAAAATACCTGTAGTATAAGACTTAAAATTAAGTTAGTGCAACCAGGAAGTGTCATTGGGTAAAAAAATTGTCTCTTTTGGCTTCTGTACCCTAAATAAGCATTGTAGGCATAGCTATGGTTTCCTGTGTGATAGTTAGGGAGCGCTGGTGGCCTTGGTTTTGGTTTTCTTGTGTCATATTTTGAAAGCCAGAAGTTTCCCGTGTAACTTAATAGAAGGCGTCCCACCATATTTTCAGCAACCAAGATTCATTGGGACAATCACCCATCAATCAACAGGCTTGAGAAAACAAAAAGCTCATTAGTAACCATATAGTCCCAGATAATATTTCTCAAATCCATATTACCAACTAAAAATTTAAACATACTCCATGACTCAGCATACTTCCATTAATGAAAACACATGGTATCAAAAAAAAAAAAAATTCAAATCAGAAAATAATAGGGTCATCAAAGTGTTAAAATATGAATAATCCATTGCTAAAGAGATGTGTTATGGGAACCAGTGAAATGTTTTCAAGCAATCTTTAAAAAGTAGATTAAAAGCTCTATGTGTATATGAGAGACAGAGAGAAATCTGTGCGGTGTCTTTGTGGTGTGTAGTATGTGTGTTAGTGTGTGTGTACGCATGTGTGGTGGTGTGTATATGTGCATAGTGTGTGTGTAGGTGTATTTGCTGTGTGTAGTGTGTATATATGTGTGTGGTATGTTTCTGGGTGTGTGGTGTGTGGCGTATGTGGTGTGTATGAGAGGTTTGCATGGTGTATGAGAACTGTGTATATGTGTATGTGGTGGTGTGTGTAGTGTGTATATATGTTTGTGAGATGTGTATGTGGTATGCATGTGTGGTGTGTATATATGTGTGTGATATGTTTATGAGTGTGTGGTGTGTGTGTGTGATGTACGTGGCATAATATGTGTGATGTGTGTGTCTGGAGTATTGTGTGATATGTGTATATGTGTGTGGTGTTTGTGAAGTGTGTATGTAGTGTATGTGTGCATGATGTGTGTGAATTATGTGTGTTATATGTATATATGTGTGTGGTGTGTGAGGTGTGTATGTAGTGTATATGTATGATGTGTGTGAGGTACGTGGATGGTGTGTACTATATGTGAATGTAGTGTGAGGATGTGAGGTGTATGTGTGGCGTGTATGTGGGGAGTGTGTGTGTAGTGTGAGAGATGCTTATACGGGTGTGTGTGTGTCTGTGTGGGTGTCTGTGTGGGTGTGTAGGTAAGTGTGTGTGCTTAGGGTATCTGGAACAATGAGTAGCAAGGGCTCTCCACATTCTTCCCAACATTATGATGCGGTAAGGAAATACCTTGACTTCTTTTGAAGTCAGGCAAGTATTACCATCATGCTTTCCTGTTCAAGGTGACCTGCCACTCTCTAACACGTTCCCAACACACAGAACAGCCCCAGAATAGAGCTAGAACCCCTACTGCCCAGCTCTGCAGAGGAACCTCTTCTGAGGTGCGGTAAAGGGGAAGCTGCGGAATACTTGTCACCACCCCCGTTAGAGTTCATTGCTGAGTGGGGACTACTCCTTCAGAGAACACTACACTTTTCACTAGAAAGGCACCGGCCACAGTGCACACATGGGGCACAGAGAGCCATCAGTCACCTTCTGAAGGAGAGTCCCCAGTGGTCAGCAAGTCTCACCCCTCCTCAGGACAAGTCATTGCCCAGACTGGGAAACACCACATTGCTTTCACAATAAACCACCCGAAAAGAAGTTATTAGGTATTGTGCTATCACTGGCTCCCTTGTTGATGCTTGCCCTTCATAAATCAAAGCATCACTAAACCCATCCCAAGGTGCACAGCATCAAAGACCTTATTGTTCCAAGACCTGCTGACACACTCCTGTCAGCTGCCCATTGTCCTCCATGCATGGGACTCGGCCTCGTTCGCACTGCCTGGCTGTTTAATCATTAACCAAACACACGGCAGGATGAATCACGAAACCACAAGGCCTCTGGCTGCCCAGCAAGCTCTGTTGAAATCTGCATTCAGTGTCCCCTCCCGTCCCTTATTAAGATTTAACTCCTTTATTCCGAGAGATAATTACTACACATGCTCACAAATGATTTATTGTTGTCGATGGCAACACACCCTCGGAAAGTTTGCCAAAGGGCGTTGACTGTTATTGATACGTATATAAAGATAATAAATGATGAACTCTACCCACCAAATTGCTACCAGTTATGATTGGTGATCCTCCTTGTTTTATCTTGGAAGATTATGCGGTGCTGTGATGGCCAGGAATGATCCCAGCATGCCCGTCTGGTGAGCGCAGGCACTTGAGGTGTTCTCAGACAAGTACGGTGATGCCAGGCAGTAATCTGGAGGCAGTTTATAAAGACCCTGTCTTGGATTTCAAAGAGAAAGGCAGATATCCCTGCTTTGGCGTACTTCATATTGCTAAGTGTGTGGAGTAGACAATTCCAAGTTTTATCCCCTTAATGAGGTTCTCTTATTTTTAACTTACTGTTCCGGGAAAATAAGGCACTGACCTGTTATCTTGATAGGATACATTTCTCTCAGCTTTCGTAATCAGCCTCCTACTCCATTTACAAAGCTTGGACCTGTTTGAGGTTGGCTAGACAGGGGAGGGCAGGTATCCTTCAGGGCAGGGGTACGAGGGTTACAGAATTTCACGATGAAGAGGTTGAAACCACCATTCACACATCAAGTTGAAACCCCCTAAAAACAGTGGAGCTCACTTTGGAAGAATTTCCCAGTGTCTGACTTGCAAAGGGATCTTTCACCCCCAGCATGAGTCTGGGTAAAACAGAAACGGAACATGAGATAATGACACCCAGTGAGTTTCCCTAATGATATTTGTAAAGTCACCCTGTTTCTTACATTCTGTGTGAACTGATTGAGTCAGCCATGCTCACACTCTGAGGTGACAGCACAGAACTGAACCATTTGAAGCCTCAGAAGAGTTGTAATAGCTACTGGAATTTTATAATTACTAGTAAACTTTGATCTGATCAGGTCCACAATAGATGGACCTTGATGGAATGGAAGAAAATGTGGGACAGAACTCAAATTCTCAGAAAGTCCAGACTTATCAGACCAGCTGAGACTAGAGGACTCCCTGAGACTATGGTCCTGAGATACTCTTTAAACCTTGAACTAAAACTATCCTCTGAGGTTACCTTTTAGCGAATTAACAGACAGGCACTCAAAACAAAGGATATTATGAATACGGTGCTCTATTAAAAAACCATCTATATGAAACCAAACAGTCAACCATTACTCCAAAGCAACGATGAGATGATAAGGGGGCAGGGAAACTAGAATATTGGAAACAAAACAAGCAGAACACAAATAAAGAGAATGTTTACACATTGTGAAACATGTAACTAATGTCATTGAACAATCTGTGTAGGAATTGTTAAATGGAAACCTGATTTGCTGAGTAAACTTTCATGAAAAGCAATAAAATATTAGCAAAAAAGAAAAAAAGTAAACAGGTGATTCATCCCAACTCACGGAGTTTATGTATAAGGCATCTAAGGGCTAGAAGCATTCTGTACCTTTTCCATGGCCAATGGGCAGTAAGTGACAGAGCAAGAGAGGACTTGGCTCTTGGCTCCCCTAGAGCTTTTTCCCTTCCAACATCGTGGATTGAGGTGAGACCTCCTGACTTATGTGCCACTTGCCAGTCATAGTTTTATATAAAGGTAACTCAAGTTAAATCTTAAAAAAATATATAAAAAGATGTTTTCTAAGTCAAATAAAGACTCCCTGGGTGGTGCAAACAGTTAATGTGCTCAGCTGCTAACTGAAAGGTTGGAACTTTGAGTCAGCCCAGTCTCCTGGTTCTGCTGCCGCCATTTCTCTGCTGCTGCTTCTCAACTCTGTACCATCTCTAGTGTTACAGCTCTCCTCACTTCCTTCTAAGCACTCACCAGAACTGCCTTTGAAGGCCGTAATTCCACCAATAGTCTCTTCAAGGCAATCTGGGCTTTTACTACTAGGCACTTTAAAAACTCTTCTAGCCTCTACCCATTACCCAATTTCAAAGCCATGTCCACATTTTAGGTATTTGTTAGAGCAGCACCCTTACTTCTCTGTGCCAAATTCTGTCTTAGTTATCTAGGGCTACTATAACAGAAATACCACAAATGGGTGGCTTCAACAAACAAAAGTTTATTTTCTCACAGTTTAGGAGGCTAGAAGTCCAAATTCAGGGTGCAGACTCTAGGGGAAGGCTTTTTCTCTCTGTCGGGTCTGGAGGAAAGCCCTTGTCTCTTCTGAGCTTCTTCTCCTGGGCGATCTTCAAATGGCTTGGCATCAAAATTCCCCCGTCTCTGCTGGCTTCTCTCTCCTTTTTTATCTCTTGTAAGATAAAAGGTGACGCAAGCCACACCCCAGAGAAACTCCCCTTACATCGGATCAGGGCTGTGACCTGAGTAAGGATGGTGACTTAAGTATGGGTGGTGCATCTCACCCCAATTCTCGTTAACATAACAGACAACACACTCCCAGATGGGACCATAACCACAGGCATAGAGGCTAGGATTTACCACACATAATTACATCAGATCACAAAATGGAGGCTGACCACACAATTCTGAGAATCACGGCCTAGCAAATTTGACAAGAATCTGAGGGGAACACAGTCAAATTCATGACATTCAATCTTTTCCCTCCCAAAATTCATGTCCTTGCCACATGTAAAACACATTCACGCCATTATATCATCCCCATAGTCTTAAATCAACTCCAAGTCCAGCATCTTATCTTCTTAATCATGTGTGTCCACTATGGGTGAGACTTTAGGTGTATTCCATCCTGTGGCAAAATTCCTCTTCATCTGTGAACCTGTGAAATCTAGACTCCAAGTTGTTTGTTTCCCAAGTACAGTGGTGGAACAGCACAAGGCAGACATTTCTGTTAAAAATGGGAGAAATTGTGTTACCACAAAAGGCAGATCTGAGCCACCTGCCGCAAAAGTCAATACCGAGACAGGGTGAGGTGAGCAGCAAGAGAGTTTTATTGTATAGTGGTATACAGGAGACAGAGGGGAATAAGCTCCTCCAAAAAACCTGTCTCCTGGAACTGGAGACCGGCTGAAGGTTTTATATGGACCGGATTATAGTTTCTCTTTGTGGTATTTACGATTGGCATGTCTCAGATGAGTTAACCTCTTACTGGCAATCCTTGAGGGTTATCTGGCTCCATTAGTCATGATTGTCACGTCACAGATGAGTTAATCTTTTTACTGGCAATCCTTGAGGGTTATCAATTTGTTTTGCCACCCTCCAAGGAGAAACTTTAGTTAATCTTTAACTTTCATAGGGATTGGGAGGGAGAAAGAAGAAAAAATATCATGAGAAAAAGTGGGGGCTATTAATGGTGAGAATCAATTATTCACCATTGGTGGTAATTGAGCTTATGCAGCCTGTTCCAATCAGAGGGAAAGAAGGGACAAAAAAGGCACCAAGCAAGTTCAAAACCCAGCAGAACAAATTACACTAGCTCTCAAGGCTTGAAAATAATCCTCAGTTCTTTGGGACCTTCTGTACAGTGGCCCTGCCCTCCAGACTCTGGGTGTTGGCCATGCTTTCTGAATTCTGGGTGGAGACCCCTAAGCCCTGGGTTTCAGCTCTACCTACCTGGCCCACTGGGACGAGAACTCTGCTCCCTCAGCTTTGAGCTGCTCCATTCTCCTAGTCCATCTGAGTGACGACCGAATTCCCTCAGCCCTGGCAGGCTTCATTCTTCTTCCCCTTGAGCATTGCAGCCCTACCCCCTCTGCTTTAGGCAGTGGATCTGTCCCCATCTCAGCCCTGGCACTCATGAATGGCAGCCTCACACTCAGGAACCAAAATGGAACAAAGACTTGGTGATCCACTTCCAAAAAATGAGCCACTGAAAATACTATAGAGCACAGTTCTACTCCGACACACATGGGGTCGCCATGAGTTGGATCAACTGGACAGCAACTGGTTAAGTGTATTAAAAGACGAAATATCTTGGACTTGGACGAGTTTCTCCCAGGTGCATGTATCTCTTCAGATACGGAGCAATTTTACGTTAGACAGATTGTGAAACAGCAATTCAGTCACAATGATGACTAACTAGCAGATTGCTGGTGCCATTTCCATTTCAGGAAACACGGAAAGCTATCTTAGATTTGGAATAATGATGACTTAAGTCTGAGAGTTTTATAGCAATTCCTGACTCATCTCTGCTGGCTTCCAAAGGCAGTTAGGATTCATTCTCTGCATTTTATCAGCGAGGAAGGTGAGCTTCAAGTTGGTAAATGGTTCATTCAAAGCGCATTATCTAGTGAGAAGGAAGTCCCTCTGAGATCCAGATATAGTGCCTCCCTTGAGAAGGTTACCCCATTTCTAATGAAACATCGCTCTCATTATCATAGAATGCCTGCCTCTGGTACTCCAGGTTAGGGTTTCATCCTTAGATGGTGAGCTCAGAATTCTCACATTAAGACTACAGAGTTGCAGCCTTCTGCCTCCCTTATCAATTGCACCCCAGTCCATAGATCCATTCTAGGCCATCAGGGTGTGACATGATCAGGAGTTTGTTATAAATTAAGCTCTGTAACCTCCCTGAGTTCCACATAGTTGAGATAGTTGAGATATCTACCATGTGGAAAACAGTGCATGGTAAAGCCAAACAGAGGCCTTTGGAGCTAGAACAGCTTAATGGAACTCCAAATATATATACAGACACTGACAAATGAAGGACCAAAAGCCAGAAGAGCAATATGAAAGCAAGGTTGGGAGAAAGGAGAGCTTAAGAAAAGCCCACATCTAAGGGGTGAGAATTCATTTCTTTTCTACATAATATCCTACTGACCCACCTACATTCCTAACAGTGTCAAACAACCTGAGCCAGAACTGGAAAAAAGAAAGAGAACATGTATTGATCCTCCCGGCCTCGTTGCAACAACAGAAGGTTGAGAGAGTGGGAGATGTTGACAGAGACTCAGCTACGCAGGCAGTGGGTTCAATCTGGCCCACTGAGGCAGAGCCAGACAAAACCCCCCACATGAGACTTCAGGACAAAATGCACCTCAGAGAAGGGATGGAATCCAAAATCCCATGTCTTTTTAAAGGATTTTAGGTTTTTTTTTTTTTTTTTTTCTTCTTCTCTTCTGTTTTTCTCTCCTAGATGGAAGAAAGCCTTCCTTTCTGTAGAAATTACAATTGACGAGCAATCACTAAGGACTTATGGCATGCTAAAGTTTTAAGAATTTCTGGAATTGTAAAGGAAGTTAAAGAGAATTTTCCCCTAACACAGAGGGCCCATGGCTTTTAATCTATATTGGTTTTCTATTGCTGCATAATAAAGTACCACAAACTCAGCTAAAACAATATGCATCTATTATCTTACAACTTCTGTAGGGCGGAAGTCTGAATACGGCTCAGTTGGGTTCTCTGCTAGGGTCTCACCAATCAGAAATCAAGGTGGTAGCTGGTCTGTGTTGTCATCAGGAAGCTTGACTGGGGAAGGATCCACATCCAAGCTCCCTGAGGTTTTTAGCAGAATTCAGCCACTTGTGTTTGTAGCTCTTAGAGGCTACCTCTTTCATAAGCCATTCACGACATGGTGTTTGCTTCTTAAGTCCAGCAGGAGAACATCACTCTCTTTTCAGGGAGGGCCCAGGATCTCTTTTAAAGGTTTTCACCTGATTACATCAGGCCCACCAAAGATAATCTGCCTTTTAACTAACTCAGAATCAACATATTTGAAACCTTCCTTACAGCTGCAAAATTCCTTTTCCATGTAAGGTAACCTAATTATTATATGAGTGAAAGTCCATCAGACTCAAGGTTCTACCTTCATTAAAGGGGAGAGGATTATGCAGCATGCATACAGTAGGGGCAGAAATCCTGGGGCCTGGGGCTCACATTAGAACTCCCCTAACTCATCCATGTGCTCAGCTGTGCCTGTGAGCTGCAACATTTGGCTGCATAAGCTTGATTCTTCGAGGTGTCTACCCCATGTACCAAAAACTCTCATCTCCCTCCCTTCTTCCAGCACTCTGGAAACTTGGCCACTAGCTTCTCCCCTTCATATATTACCCACAGACATGTGTTATGGTCATAGACTGTGACCAATAGCCATAGGAAGTGAAGATGCCAAGAAAATTCTAAAATGAATCCAACTGTGTTGGAAACAAGCATCTCTCTAGGGAGTCCCTGGGGGATGGAACAATGGTCCTCGCTGATTGCCAAGCAAAGCTCAGTGTCTGTGGGGCTCTATAGGTTGTAAAATTAAGGCATACAATGGCTAAGCAACATTTTGCAGCTCAACGTAGCCAGTTGGGGAAGCCTGGAAAAGGGAAGAAAAAAATTTCCAATGCTGTGTAGCTCAAAACCCCAGGGAAATGAGTTCTAGCTCTCCCCAGCATGCATTACCTTCCAGCAAGTGTGCCAAGTGACAGCTCCCACTGGTACAGAGCCCAGGAGTCACAGCAACTTTCCCAGGACATGCACCAGCGAGGAGGCTCCAGGCACATGCCAGAGTGCAGGTAATACTTATAGCTGTAACCAAGATGCTCAAGGGCCTAAGGCCACTGCATAACCAGTATAAATGCCAGTGACTGTGTTCTGCGGTTGTGGGTCAGAGGTGCACTAATGGGGAGACTGCCTCTTCCCAGAGACAGAGCATGGTCTAGCTCCTTTACTAGTCCCTCTTCACACCGTAGGGAATCTTAGATGGCCTCAGATCTCCTGTGATCGGCTACAAGGTGTGTGCAGGTATCGGGTAATATAATTCAGAGAAAAGTGGTGTTCTTGCTCAATAATTGCCCTACCCAAATGTTCCTTGGGTGCATGTCCCATCTAGCTTCAATTGCAAAACCTCTATGCATCTGATCAACTCTAGGGCCCAAGACTTCTCCATGTATTACCTTTTGTAATCATTGAGTTGATAGCTTTTAAGCATTGGTATCTAGGTAAGAAGAAGACACAATGACAAATAGAAAAATTCAGTTTGGTACTTTCAAATTAACTGGAGGGCACAGAGGAGCAGGCATCCATGGCTTTACTTTCTGTGTGCTGGGTCAGACCCATAAGAGTGAGCAGCTGTCTGGACTATCAACTCCATTCCTGGGACGTGTTGCAGAAGCAGGTCATGTCATTATAACTCTCCAGTTAGACATCAATCTGAGCTGTCGTAAGTCAGGACAACCTCTTGCCCGGCCTTTTCTGCAACTCTGGAGGCTCCCATGCAATCCTCAATAGCAGCATCGTCTATGGAAACCCAGGCATCACTTATGCATACAGAGGATGAGTTATCATTGCTGTGTGACCTCGTTTGCAATGTCCTGATAGCACATGATTAAGAAGCGCCTCTGGTCTAATGCCATGAATACATGGCTCCAGTTGGAGGGGGAAGATAAGTGTGAAGATTTATCTCCACGTGTGGGTAAAAGCACATCCAATAGGCACTTGTTCAGTGTGCACAGATACCACTGAGATAGCAGCCTGGGAAGAGATAGATAGTATCTCTGCAGGAGCCCTCAGCCACAGAGGGGAGAGGCTTCGCTCGTCCTCCTGGCCCCAGAGAAGAGCTGGAGAACAGGTGCTTCGGAACACATTCAGCCTCAGGATGGAGTTCTGGGGCTGCAATTTTCTATTAGCATCGAGAATGACTTTGCATGTTCTGGCTGCCACCATGGAACCAGGACGCAGGGTAGATGGCATTTAATTAGAGAAGAGTATAGGGGGTTCTCCAGGAAGATTTGTTGACCAGGTGAATCTTACAGAAGCACTGCCTGCATTGAGGAACTGCTGCCACCCTCCGCATAGGAAAAGGCTTTCAGTGACTCCCCAGGAAAGTAGTTAAGGCTATTCATAAGCGCCACTCCACTTCTAAGAAGTGCCTGACCTGCCCACCTTCCTTACTGAGCCTTAAAGCCCTGTTCCTATTTCCATACTCTGCCTTTGATTGTGCTCTTGCCACCGCCTGGAGATTCCTCTGCACTCTTCTCTAGTTCAGTGCCAGCTCCCCTTCGTCCTGGTTCCATTTCTACCTCCTTGGAGACATTTCCCTCATTCTTCCAGCTGTCACACCACTGAACATTGAGCATGTACTTATATTTCCTCATCTACTGTACTGGCTTGCTGTTTTACTGAGTCATGTCTTATCTTCTAATCTAAATCATAAATATGCAATTCAGCTATTAACTGTGTATAATATATAACATGCCTTGTGTTGTCACACATTGACGTTCTGCCACAATGCTTGCTATATTTCTCAGTACAGTAGATGGTCAATAGATACGTATTGAATCAATCCAGTTTTCATAAAATTTGAAAATCTATCTGTCACCCTGTTGGTTGGCTCCATTTTACGACAAGACCCTGAACCCCATAGAAGGTGTTGGAACCCACCTCTGAGATTTAGGGTAGTATGGAGCCAGCCTTCAGAGACTTAAAGCATTTTAGACAAGCTCCACATAATTCAGACTAGTTCACCATGGTAGAGACCCCTGCACAGGACAAAGAGTCACTGTCATTTATTTCTGACAGATATACAGATATGTTCCAGAAATGGAGGTGACGGTGAGTTATGACTGTTGAAAAGACATTTCCATAGAAACTTAAAGCTCCCTACTGTTTTATTGTCCTGACATTTTCCATACTAGATCTTTTTTCACACTGTGCCATTTGCTGAGAGATAACCGATAAGGCCCCATGGGGCTGGTCTGGCTTCCTAAAATAGCACACCCAAGGTGGTTGCACATGCGGGCCCAGGGGGAAGAACGCTCAGACTCTCACCACCTCTTCCCCTCCTGTGTGTTAGGGGCCTGGGCTGATGGATAGACAGGCAACTGTCCTACTCCCTGTGGGCTAGCCGGGCTGCAGACGGCCTCTCCAGTCCCCGCAGCATACTAATCCATCATTAGAACCTGAAACGGAGTTCAGAGGAGAGCCCAGTCTAGAATTATGGGGTAATCTCTACTCTATCCCCGAGAGGACACAAACATGTATGTCCATGTTGTCCCAAGACATGAGGCGGTTTAGGTGGTCAGCTGGGAGACCTTTCAGGGAAACTGGGTTCCACCTGTTAGTGTTTTCCCAGTGTTCTAAATATGGACTTTAATTCCTCCTTCTTAGAAATATTGTTTTTTTCCACCATTGCTGTTTTATTTTTTTCCCTCAAGATACCCTGGTAGTGCAATGATAAGCTCTCGTCTGCTCACCAAAAGGCTGCTAGTTTGAACTCCCCCCAACAGCTCCAAGGTACAGAAGTCCTGACAATCTGCTTCCTTAAAGAAAACAGGCTAGGAAACACTATGGGGCATTCTGCTCTGTCACATAGGGTAACCATGCACTGCAGTCAACTAGAAGTCACCTAACAAAAACATCCCTGATTCCTAATAACGTAAGAGAATGATCTATTAGAGTTTTCATGTACACAAGAGTGTGTGTGCGTACACTTGTTTGTATGCATTATTCTATACCATGTATTTTCCAAGAGGGAGAGAGCACCTCCAAAACTGCAAAAATTAGATCTTGGTTCCTGGAAGAGGGCGTGGGCGAAAAAAATTGGGGGATATCACAATAGTTTGTGTTCCTCTAACACTCAAGTTCACCTGTTAGGGAGAAATTAAATTTAAATTTACCTACTTAATTAAATTAATTAAATAACTTAATTAAATAAAGTTTCTCCTTAGGGGGATGATAATGAAATTAAGGTTAAAGACAGCATCTTATACCAATGAGCAAAAAAAAAAAAAAAAAAAAACCGAACTCTGCAGTTAAGTCAATTCCGACTCATAGCCACTCTGTAAGACAGAGTAGAACTGCCCCATTGAATTTCCAAGCAGTGGCTGGTGGATTCGAATTGCCAACCTAAGCATGGGCTCTTAGGCACTACTCCACTAGGGCTCCCCAGTGAGCAAAGGGGTGGATAAGGTACAGCAAAGCTTGTTGAAATCCAGTAGTGTGCCATCCCTTTCGGTTATTCTAAGATGACTCTTGCCCCTTTCAGTGAGAGCTTTGAGACTGCCTGCAAAGGATTTCCAGCCTGAAAACAGAATCAAAGCTCAGTGGTCTCCCCTCTCCTTTACATGGGATTTCACTTTATGGGCGATGAACCAGAGGCCTGGGAGATGATGCTATTTCTTGTCCCTTGGGCTTCTCTGGTCCATTGGTGGCTCTGATGCCCTGGTGTGCATGACTTTGCTAAGTGGATTGAGCAAACGCATTGCTTTTAAGAGAGTACAAGCCGTATTTTGTGCAGGTAGAGGAGTAGAACCACACACAGCATCGCATGCATCACCAGGAAATATCCTTCGCTTGGTCAGCCCCCCACTTTCCTGACTCCCCAAAATGCCTAACAATTCCTTTCTCCATGTCCTTGGGCCTCCAAGCCCAACTTCCAGTCACTGTAACCCCAAAGGCCTGCTGTGTGGAAGGTCAAAGGATTCGAGGTCTTTGATAGACCTCGGTTCAAATCTCTACTTTGCTACATGCCAGCTGCGATAGCTGGGACAAGGTACATAAACTCTCTGCGCCTCAGCACCCTTTGTAAACAGTGTATATATTAATACCTACCAGTGTTGCTATGAGTCGGAATTGACTCGACAGTAACGGGTTTGTTTTTGTTTTGTTTTGTTTTAATGTGGCTGAGAAGATCAAATAAAACAATGAGCCAAGGTCTAGTACATGGTATACGTTGAATAAATGTTAAGTCACTCTCCCTCTCTGTTTACTCTAGCTTCAAAAAACTGATCAGTTTTTACTTATTTATTTTTTTCCTGTTCAAAACTGCTCACTTACTGGCCTGATATCAGCTAATAGTTGAGAGTATACTAATTCAGCTTAAAGTAAAAATGACTGATAACCTTTGTATCTCACACACATAATCGTATGTTATCCAAGCTTATAAAATCATTTATTTACTTAAAATAATGTACATAGCAAAACAGCTTGGTACTGGTACAACAACAGATACATAGATCAATGGAACAGAATTGACAATCCAGACAGAAATTCATCCGCCTAGAAGCAGCTGATATTTGCCGAAGGCCCAAAGTCCATTAATTGGGGAAAAGACAGTCTTTTAACAAATGGTGCTGGCATAACTGGATATCCACCTGCAAAAAACTGAAACAAGATTCATACCTCACACCATGCACAAAAACTAACTCAAAATGGATTAAAGATTTAAATATAAAATCGAAAACAATAAAAATCATGGAAAAAAACAGGGACAACGCTAGGAGCGCTAATACATGGCATAAAAACAATAGGAACCGTAAGTCACAATGCACAAGCACCAGAAGAGAGACCAGATAAACGGGGGCTCCTAAAAATCAAACACTTATGCTCATCAAAAGACTTCACAAAAAGGGTAAAAAGACAACCTACAGACTGGAAAAGATTTTGGGCTACGACAAATCCGATCAGCATTTTATCTCTAAAATCTACAAGATACTGCAAAACCTCAACAACAAAAAGACAAATAACACAATTAAACAGTGGACAAAGGATATGAACAGTCACTTCACCAAAGAAGATATTCAGGCAGCTAACAGACACATGAAGAAATGCTCACAATCATTAGCCATTACAGAAATGCAGATCAAAACTACAATGAGGTATCATCTCACCCCAACAAGGCTAGCATTAATCCAAAAAAACAATAAATGCTGGAGAGATTGTGGAGAGACTGGAACACTTATACACGTTGGTGGGAATGTTAAATGGTACAACCACTTTGGAAATCTATATGATCCTTCCTTAAAAAGCTAGAAATATTGTCTATTTAGTAGTAGTAGAAAACAGACAATAGATAAGTGGTAACATTGGTGTAGGGTAAGACAGTACACAATACTGGGGAAGCCAGCACACCTTGTACAAGGATAAGTCATGGAAGCTCTGTGGACACATCCAAACTCCCTGAGGGACTGAATTGCTGGGCGGAGGGCTGTGGGGACCATGATCTCAGGGAATATCTAGCTCAACTGTCATAACACACTTTATAAAGACAATGTTCTACATTCTACCTTGGTAAGTAGCATCTGGGGTCTTTAAAGCCTGTGATCAGCCATCTAAGATACTCCACTGGTCTCACCCCTTCTGGAGCAAGGGAGAATGAAGAGAACAGGATACAATGAAAAGATTTCATCCAAAGGACTAATGGACACAGCTATCACGGCCTCCACCAGACTGAGTCCAGTACAGCTAGATGGTGCCCAGCTACCACCACAGACTGCTCTGACAGGGATCACAATAGAAGGTTCTGGACAAAGCTGGAAAAGAATGTAGAAAAAAATCCTAACTCACAAAAAAAAGACCAGATTTACTGTCCTGATAGACTGGAGAAACCCCTGGAGTATGGCCCCCGGACACCCTTTTAGCTCAGTGGTGAAGTCACTCCCAAAGTTTACCATTCAGCCGGGGATTGGACAGCCTCATAAAACAAAATGGGCCTAATGAGGCATAGCAGTCCAGAGAGAAGGACTAGTAGGCAGGAGGGGATAAGAAATCTGGTGATAGGGAACTCAAGGTTGAGAAGGGACAGTGTTGACAGGTTGTGGGGTTGTTAACCATTGTCATAGGGCAATAGGTATACTAACTGTTTAATGAGAAACTATTCTGCAAACTTTCATTTAAGGTACAAAAAAAAAAAAAAAAAGAATTATCTATGTGAGATCAAATTGACAACAGCACCTCAAAAGGTTTGATGGGAAGCCTAGGGGGCATTGAGTTGAAGATAATGGTGATGGAATAATTTGGAAAAGGATGGTGAGAATAGCAGCACAACTGGAAGAATGTAATCAATGTCACTGAATTGTACATGTAGAAACTTTGAAATGGTGTAACAAAAGGGTCCTCCAAGGTCGAGAAGGGAGAGTGTTGACATGTTGTGGGGTTGTTAACCAATGTCATAAAACAATATATGTACTGACTGTTTAATAAGAAACTATTTGTTCTGCGAACCTTCACCTAAAGTACAATTATAAAAAAGCTAGAAATAGAAGTCGCATACAATCCAGCTATTCTACTCTTTGGAATATATCCTAGAGAAATAAGAGCAGTCACACGAATAGATATATGCATACCCATGTTCATTGCAGCACTGTTCACAATAGCAAAAAGATGGAAACAACCTAAGTGCCCATCAACAAACAAATGGATAAGCAAATTATGGTATATCCACACAATGGAATACTACGCAATGATAAAGAACAACGATGAAGCCGTGAAACATGTTATAATATGGAGGAAGCTGGAGGTCATTATGCTGAGTGAATTTAGTCAGTTACAGAAGGACAAATATTGTATAAGACCACTATTATAAGAACTCAAGAAAAGCTTTAAACACAGAAGAAAACATTCTTTGATGGTTACGAGGGTGGGAGGGAGGGGGAAGGTTATTCACTAACTATAGTAGATAAGAATTATCTTAGGTGAAGGCAAGGACAGCACTCACTACAGGGGAAGTCAGCACAACTAGACTAAACCAAAGCTAAGAAGTTTCCTGAATCCAATCAAACACTTTGAGGGACAGAGTAGCAAGGGTAGGGGTCTGGCCACCATGCTTTCAGGGGACATCTAAGTCAATTGGCATAACAAAGCTTATTAAGAAGACGTTCTGCATCTTACTTTGGTGAGTGGCATCTGGGGTCTTAAAAGCTTGCAAGCAGCCATCTAAGATGCATCAATTGGTCCCAACCACCTGAAGTAAAGGAGAATGAAGAACACCAAAGACACAAGGAAAGTAGTAGCCCAAGAGACAGAAAGGGCCACATCAACCAGAGACTTCATCAGCCTGAGACCAGAAGAACTAGATTGTGCCTGGCTACCACCAATGACCACCCTGACAGGGAACACAACAGAGAGTTCCGGATGGAGCAGGAGAAAGATGGTGTGCAGAACTCAAATTCTAGTAAGAAGACCAGACTTAATGGTCTGACTGAGACTAGAGGAACCCCAGAAAGCATGACCCCTGGATTCTCTATCAGCCTAGAACTAAAACAATTTCTGAGGCCAACTCTTCAGACAGGGATTGGACTGGACTGTTGGACATAAAGTGATACTCGTGAGGAGTGTGCCTCTTAGCTCAAGTAGATATAAGAGACTAAACTGGCAGCTTCTGTCCTGAGGTGAGATGGGAAGGCAGAGAGGGTGAGGAGCTGGTTGAATGGACATGGGGAATCAGGGGAGGAAAGGAGAAGTGTGCTGTCACAGTATGGGAAGAGTAATTAGAGTTTAGAATCACATAAAAATGTATGTATAAATGTTTGTATGGGAAAAAAGAAAATAATAATAATATACATAGCTTATGGGGAGGTGGGGGGTGGTTTGGGAAAAGGAGGACGTAAAGGTCCTTCTAATTACACTTCACAGGAAGTATGTTCTTCTCCTACACTTGGGGTCCCCAATGAAATACACAATACCCAGTTCAATTTGAAATCCAGAAAAACAGCAAATTTATTTTTTTAACTATACCCCATGCAATATTATTTTTCAAGTGGGTTGTTTATCTGACATTCAAATTTACTGGGCATCCTGTGTGTTTATTTGCTAAGCCTACTCTATGCACATAAAGAAACTCTAAACTATCAGGCCTCCTCCCATCTGTTTTCATGACAGTAGGTTCTAGACTATGCCTACTGGGGTGGAAGGTGAGTAGAATGCCACACATCCTTCGTTCTTTCATTTTCTCTTTGGTTTTGCTTTGTGACTTAAAGACTCTGAGCGATAGTGGTCCCAGATGGCCATGGCTCTGCAACCAGTGGATCATGGACACATCTCTGCATTCATAATGCAGGCTGTTGCTTGTTGGCACCCCGCTGAGCATCAACTCAGCACCATTCTCTGGGTGCACATGCATCCCACTAGTGCAGCTTTCCCAGTCTCAGATGCTGCAGTTCTTTGTCTTTGTTCCTTTGTCCATGTGTTCTACACACACGTGAGACCTCCAGCTACTGAGATGTGCTTGGATCCAAAGAGGTCCCAGACATGTTGTCTGCTCTTGTGACCCTCACACCAGACACAAAAATGTGCCTCATGGATTGGAGTGGCGGGGCAGTGGGTGGACTCCTGAGTGTCCTAGACTCACCCTCCAAGGCTGCCTGGAAGACTCCAGAGGTGCCCTGTGGAGGGAGCTATGATGACACCTGCCCTTTCTAGTCCATCCCTGGGTGAGCCACACTACAGTCAGGACTTCTTTCCCCCACACAGGCACCTATGGCCAACCGACCCAAGGGCAGCCCGACAAAGCCCTCCATTCTTAGGAAGCAGTACCGAGCATTGGCCACGAAGCAGGAAATAAGATGGTACCAATAGTCCTCAAGCCCACAGATCACGAGCATGCTGATGCCATGAGGAAGCAGCAGCCTGAGGCAGGGGGAGTGAGGAAGTCACATAGAGAAGAGAAGCAGGTACAGATCTAGAAGGAGGCTAACAATGGGAGTACTTGAGCTCCCTAATGGTGGGGCCTTCACAGCATGTGGCTAAGGTAGTGGGGTAGTCCACTCCGGTCTTGCAGACTCCACCCTATTCTTGTTCCTGCTCTTTTCCAGTTTTCTAGTTGCCATCAAGTCAGCTCCAACTTATGATGACCCTACCTGTGTTCACATAGAACTGTGCTCCACAGGATTCACGATGGCTGATTTTTCAGAAGTAGGTTGCCAGGCCTTCTTCTGAAGCATGTCTGGATAAACTCAAATCTCCAACATTTCGGTTAGTAGCTGATTGTGTTAATCTTTTGCACTACCCAGGGACTCCCCTGTTCTTTTAATTCTGTGATATCCCACTGTGCTTACTGCCTCCAGTATTTCTTTCGAGAGCTAGCCTGAGTGGGTGGGTCACTGTTTCTCATAGCCCCAAGAGAGTACCTGGCATAGGCCTCAGAGAGGAGCAGTTGTCTTCAAAGCACATAACAGGAGGGAGACCTTCCAAAAAGAGAATAGCACACTCAAAAGAAAGTGTCATATTTGGGTAACTGAAGTGGTCTGGTACAGTTGAATATTAAGGAACATGGAAAAGAATGGAAGAAATTGGGGGAGGCATGGCATGAAAATGGAGTCATACTATAAAGAGCCTCTGTGCTCTATAAGATATTCAGTTGGTCACAAGAAGGAACGAAAGGGCTAGAAACCACTGGATCTGGGGCAGTCTACCCTATAGCTGTGAAGTGTGGACTCCAGACTAATTCAACAGCTCAACCATGTCTTCCTCATTGCTTGTGTCTTTCCTCGCTACCTCACTCTGAAATCTGTTCCTGGGTTTAACCTTCCCGGCCCACTTGGTCTCATTCCTGCCTCTCTATGTGATCTTGCCGTGTGTGCACACCCACACAGACCAATGTCCCCTCTGCAAGGAAATTTGTTTTCAGTTGTCTTGAAAACCTAGTCCTTGAAGTCTACACATGATGCATCACCTAATGCAGAAAATGTTTGGGCTGGTAGAGAATGGCTGTTCAGCCTCAGAACTTGGAGATCCCAAATTTTTATTCAAAAAGACACCCCCCACCCCCGCCCCAGCTTGCTACTTGGTGAGCAGACCTATCTGCTGCCAGCCTTTCCTAGAAAGTCTTAATAAACTGACCTTGGGCTCGAGAGAAACCATGGCATGATGGTTTTGTCAAGACCAAAGAGAAAGTCTTGGAAGTAGACCTCTGTCCTAGGTGACATCACAAACAGCCTATAGTGAGAATTGTGTTCTCTCTGTCTTCCTCAGCATTTCACCCAAGCAGACACCACAGGGCCCCTTCCTCAATATCCTTATCTCCCTGATCCAACCTCCCTTGACCCCAATCCCACATGTGCACCAGAGGAAGTCAGTGTTCTTGGCGGTTTGTTCTTTCCCCCACCCTGGTGGTAGTCACCAAGACTGTATCACAGCATTACCACCCAAACAGTAAGCCTAACCTACCAAAGGGCTTATTCTCCTCCCTTCTCCAATGCCATTTTCCACCAGGCATTCTTGGGTATATTCAGAAAGGCCACACTTCCTGGCTATGCCAATTTGCAATGTCATCGTTGTCACAGGCCCATCTGGAGACACCACCTCTCTATTCTGTGCGCCACCTGGAGAAACCACTCCTCAAGGTTGAAGGTCAGTCACATAGGAAGACATGGCCCTGGTCTGGAGGCATTTAGGGAGTTTGTGTTGTGAGGAGAGAATCTCAGGAATATAGAAAGCGCAACCCCTCCATGTACCATTTTCTGTTATCTCATGACATTTTAAAGCCAGACTTGATGAATTGGAAGTCTTCCTTATATTTTTGGTAAGCTGTTAGGGGAAAGCTTTTGTCTAGAAGGTGCTCTACTTTAGGGTGTCAGCCCTTTGTGGTTTAAGGAGCTGTGGCCATGACTCCTCCCGCACCATACCAGCGTGACCGTTGTAATCAACTTTGTTTCCTATTGGCCACCCGTAGTATGCATTACCCTCTAACACAACAAAGAGGAAGCTATCAACTCTTTAAAACAGTTTAGCAGTCTATATGGGGAAAGTGGCATTTCAGTGTTGTCGCTAGGTGCCATCGGGTTGATTTCAACTCCTAATGACCCCATGTGAAAGAATGGAACTGTCACATAGGGTTTTCCTGGCTGTAATCTTCATGGAAACAAATCACTGTGTCTTTTTCCCATGAAGCTACTGGGTGAGTTCAAACCGACAAACTTTTGGTTAGCAGCTGAGTGCTTAACCATTGTGCAACCAGGGTTCCTTAGTCTTATGATAAAGGAAGGGAAATGTACAGCTCACATTGGCCCCGGATTGGCTCCTGAGGCCTTCCGGTCTGGAGACCTTCGCCGCTCTCCACACCAGAAGAAGGAAATCAGCGCACAGCCCGTGGGCCTGGGGGCTGTTGGGGTCCCTTCCGCAAGACTAAATAATGATGCTCTTTTCCACAATTCCTGTGTCAAGTACTGTGTTCATACTTCCACTCCACAGACCACAAAATTAAAACTATTTAGACTGAAAAGATTTTTAAAAGAGTGAAAGTGAAATAAAAGCTTAAACACTTCTCAGCTGCCCAAATTACAGTAAGAATCGATCATTCTATTGTGATTCCGGGTCTGCCCTGTGGCTCTTACAGGAAATCAAAAGAAGAGAAAAAATTGTTTGGCTCCACTCATGATAGACCATGTGGCATGTCACTGAGGAATTAGACCACAGAATATTAATATGCATTCTTCCTTTGCTGTACATTCCCAGATATTTTGAATAGCTCTCTTTCTACAGGAGAGATTGCAAAATACGCAACTGTCCCAAATTAAGGCGTAGATTTCCCTTGACAGACAGCACTGCAGGAAGTCAGCATTTTCCTTCCCTGTCTTGGAGGCTGGGAATGAGATCACAGATTTATTTCTTCTTAATAGTTTTATTCCTACCAGGGTTCAAAATATTTCTCAGAGTAAAGAGTGCTGAAGATTTTATTATTATAAATGCATGTCACTATTGCATCAAAATATGAAGAAAAGAAATGTCATCTTTCTAAAGGGTCAAGGTGCAAATAAGAGCCCTGGTGATGCAGTGGTTAAGCTAACCGGACTGCTAACTGGAAGGTTGATGGTTCAAACCTACCAGTCGCTGTGAGGGAGAAAGATGTGGCAGTCTGCTTCTGTAAAGATTACAGCCTTGGAAACCCTATGGAGCAGTTCTACTCTGCCCTATAGGACCACTATGAGTTGGAATTAGCTCCATGGTAACAGGTTGGGTTTTAGAAGGTACAAATTTTTGAAGCACTTGGCTGCTAACTGAAAGATTGGTGGTTTGAAACCACACAGAGGTTCCTTGGAAGAAAGATCTGGTGATCTACTTCCAAAAGATCAGCCATTGAAAACACTGTGGAGCATAGCTCTACTCTGACACACATGGGATTGCCATGGGTTGGAGTCTGTAAACAGCATCTAGTTTGCTGGTTTACATTCATCCCCCAAAACGCTAATTAGGGTGAAAAGTGGGCTTAACTACAGCTTTGGTCAACCTGTTTTTTTTTCCCTTTATTTCTCTAGAGAAAAGATGCTGTTGATATCTTTTAGCCTCACAAAGGCTGTACATATTGAGATATTTTATAATATTCAAGCAGAAGACTGTATCATTTTCTTCAGTATATAAATTTAAGCACTAACTGGGGAATTCGAGGAAGAAGGAAGTAGTATTGTTAACAACCTTTACTGTGTGGTTGTCATGCTTTTCCTTTAACCCTTCCTTTTGGAAGTAGTATGTCCCTGGGCCCAGCCATGCATTCCTCTTAATTGGTGCTTCCCAGCCCTGCAGAGGGTGGTGCCCTGTGTCACTGTTGTTTAGGATGCATCTGGAGGCTCAGTGTCGCCACCGAGACAGAGATGGCTCTCTAAAAGGAAGGGGAAAAGAGAGAGAAACGAAGAGCGGCCAGCAAGCCATAAGGGACCTAGGACTCTTGGGTGGACCCTGGGAATGAAGACTCCTGGCAAGAGGTGACACCATGGAGTCTTCTGTTGTGGGATGGTCCTCCAGAAAGCCAGCCTTCTTAAAATTTCTAGGAGAGAGTGCGAAATATGACAGCTGTCCCGAATTAAGGCACATTCCCTTGGCAATTTCTAGAAGGCTGTTTCTAAAAACACTGGAAGTTAGGCAACCTGTCTTTCTTACCTCGCCTTGGTCACTTTTGGCTCATTTCCCTTCTTTCCATCGGGTTGTCCTGGCAGCTCTGCTCATGGGAAAGGGCCCTGGTAGGTGTGATAGACAGATACTCATCATCAACTCTTCAAACAACATAGAGGCATCAAGGGAAAAAAGCATTTAACATCCAAGCTGGCAATTTCTAATACTAGATCAAAGAATACTAACGGATGTGGTTGTGTGGAAAACATGCTTGTTTCATTCCTGTGTTTTTTGTGTGTGGTGAATATATAGGTAACGAAAAGGTTGCCACTTCAACATTCTTCACATGTACAGTTCAGTGACATTAATTATGTCCATCATGATTGCAGTCATCACCTCTATGTGTTCCCCAATTTTTCCATCACCCTTCACCAAAGCTCAGTGCCTCCTAAGCAATGACACCCCCTTCCCTCCTCCCATCCGCCCACCCCTAACAACCACAAATAAACTTTGGTCTCTGTACTCCTGCCTGTGCTATTATTTCATGTAAGCGGGATCATACAAGTTGTCTTTTTGTGCCTGACTTCACGTTGCATAATGTTGTCAAGGTTCCTCCATGTTGTAATGCAGAAAACATGTTTTTGTTTTTGTTTTTTTTAAAATAAATGATGTTTACCTTTTTTTTTCTCCCTGCCAGAATCAGCCTCTTTACACTGGGAATGACATCTGAATCATCCTCCACTTCCACCGCCCATCACTGTCCTTGCTCTTTAAGAAGGAAATGCTCGCAGACTGGAGAGCAGCCAGTGCTCACAAGGAAGACGAAGTGCCGACACCCGCGCTGTGCAGTGTGACCAGCGTCACACTCACAGTCATTAGAGGGAAAGAGAACCAGGAGGACAGTTCTGGGCATCCTGGGGCCTTCCATCTGTCCCATCCCAGCCTTATGATTTATTTTTCCTAGATTCCAGTGTCACAGGACTCAGCGACACCCTCCCTCGTCATCCTGCAGGGACGTGAAAGGTCCCGAGGACATCGGCAGCTTCCTTTCAGCAGGCTCAGGTCAGGTGGAGTGCTCGCAGGGCAGCCTGGGGTCAGGATGATACAGTCGGGGCTGGGGGGCTGGGGGCAGGGGGCCGAGCATATTGTCCCTGGGTGCCAGCCTTTTCAAGATCCTGATCCATCTTCATTCCTGTAATGAGGCTCTCCCGACTTGCAAAGAAAGAGTTGCTATGACACACACTGGCAAATCAAGGCAAATTTGAGGTCTGGTCATTTGAGTGGTAGGTCCATTGTTCCCGGTGGTGTAATTGGTGATCGAGGAGGCCATAAACCGGGCTGGCAATTGAAAGGGGAGCATTTACAGCGCACAGGCTTCTATGCGAGGCTGTAACTCTCACCCTCTTGTGAACCAGAGTTTATGGAAAGGCTTGATGACATGTCTCTTGTTTAACCTTCAGGACAGGCAAGAAAGAAAGAGAAGAGGCAAAAATCAAAACTAAAGAGAATTAATGAGGCTTCACATATTGTCCTGTTTCTTTTGTTGTATTAAAAAAAAAAATGTGGGTGAAAATGAAGAAGTCAGTGAGAGTGGATGGCAAAGAAACCATTAATATCAGGTTGTAAATTCCACAAAACATTAACTTCATTACATGGCAATTATGGTCCGTAATTGGCAAGGGGAAGGCTTCACTTTCTCATTGCTTCTGCCTTCTGCAGGAATCAGCACTTTTTGCTCCTGGCAAAGGTCACACCCCTGATAAAGAGCTGGAGTTAATGTGAAATGAGGGTGCTGCCACTTCCTTGACAAGCATATGAGGATGCCGGGATTCGTCACCACCAGATACCCCTGGGTTTTTCTTCTCTTTGTTCCTTTTAGCATCAAGTCTATTAACAAGCAAATGCACAGCAGAATACAAAGGTGTTAAAAAATGGGTTTAAATTTTCCTTCAGTACACACTTACTCCTTCTCGTGTCTTTTCTTTTTACACATCACTGTAGAAATAAAGCTTAGGAATTCACTGTGTAAAAACCACAGGTTGACAGAATTATTACCATTTCTTTTCCACTAAGATATACTATACACGGTACAAGGCAAAACAGAGAATATCAGGAGACCTTAAATATCACTTTTAGATTTTATCTTACTGCTGGTATGTTAGAAGCAGTTCAAAGTCATCATATTTGAAGAGAAAAAGTCAACAACATACAATAATCTTTTGCTTATGCTTACATGCTACAGATATCTCAGGAGCATCACTTGTGCCTTCAAAAAAGAAGTTCTTTTTTTATTGCCCTGGCCCTAAGGACCAGCACACGAAGCAGTGGTGATTCAGTAGCAGAATCTTTGCTTTCCATGTAGGAGACCCGGGTTCGATTCCTGGCCAATGTACCTCAAGCGCAGACACCACCCATCTGTCAGAGGAGATTTTCATGTTGCTATGATGCTGAACAGGTTTCAGTGGAGCTTCCAGACTAAGATGGACTAGGAAGAAAGACCCGGTGATCTACTTCTGAAAACCAGCCAATGAAAACCCTGTGGATTACAGCGGTCTGACCCACAACAGATCATGGGGATGGCACAGGACCAGGCAGCATTTCTTTCCATTGTGCATGGGGTTCCAACCATGAGTTAGGGGCCAACTCGATTAGAGCTAACAGCGGTGATAATAAAGGTCCACCCCAGGACCCTCCAGATAAGATGCGTTCTCAGTGTCTTCTGTGAGATGCTTTCCTGGGATGAGCTAATGCCTTTTTTGAAGAGAGCAGTGCCCGCGGGGATGTTGTTTTGTTGACAGGAAAGGTATTTTCCAGCTCGTTATGGGAGGTCAGCTCCTGAGGACAGCTGAAAGGAGGCATCTGGGGCAGGAGGTCTTCTAACCTTGAGTGCAAGTTGGCTCTCTACGTGTGCTCAAAACCATAATCATAACACAAAATTCAAGTTTTCTAAACATTCACTAAGATCATGAGTTTTAAAAAGTAGAAGCTGTGTTCTGATTCAGAACGATGTATTTGTCTCTACGCTATCAAAAAACAAAGATGCCCTGCTTCTTGTTAAAAATAAGAAGTGTCACCGCTCCCCCATCACTTCCATTCTACTCCCCTACCTAACCCCTTAAAGGAGCCCTGGTGGCACAGTGGGTAATCGGGTAAGTCTATTGGTTACACTCTCAATTGTTAACAAAAAGGTCGATGGTTAGAACTCACCAGCCACTCCTTGGAAGAAAAGACCTGGTAATCTGCTCTCATAAAGACTACAGCCTAGAAAACCCTCTAGGACAGTCCTATTCTGTCACATGTGGTTGCCATGAGTCAGAACCAACTAGACATCAATGAGTTTGGGTTTGTTTTTGAACTATCCTTTCAGGAAATCAAGCAATCCAAGTCTTCTTATTGCATTAATGATAACTGGAAAAAAAAAAAAAAAAAAACCACGAACTCATTGCTGTTGAGTCAATGCCGACTCATAGCGACCCTATAGGACAGAGTAGAACTGCTCCATAGGGTTTGCATTAATGATAGTGGGCTAAAATAGCTGTTTAATTTAGAGGTTCTGGTGAAGCTGACTGAGATGTAGTGGGCTCCAATATCTGAAATGCCTTCTCAGTCCTGTACCTCCTACAATAAGCATTTTCGAGAACTTATCACTTTGCGTGTATCCTATGTGATAGGAAATAACACAGAAGTTAAATGGATGAGATGTTGTCCCCGCCCTTAACAACTTAGGCTTTAGTTGGGCATTGGGACACAAGCACATACACTACACACACACACACACACAGACACACACACGTGCCACGGCAACACATTAACAAATAAAAATCCATAAAACAAGATCATGTCGGTAAGCCTGTTAGGAGAGTTGGGAAGGGGTGTTCACACTTTGGACCTGCGGTAGACTGAGTGGATGCAGCTGGTTCTCCTGCTCCTAACTATAAAAAAGTTAACAAAATATAATTTTTAAGCATTCATAGCGAAATGTAACCTTTGGGAGAAGGTGGGTGAAGGGTAGACAGAATCTCTCTGAATTATATTTTCAACTTCCTGTAAATCTGTAATTATTGCAAAACTAAAAATTTCAAAGCTAAAAAATAAACATAAAAATTGCCTATCTCAGTTGAAATGAAATATCTCCTGCTTTAAGAGAATACTAAAATAAGTGAGTTTAGGCTAGGTCCCTGAATGGACGCTCTGGAGACCAGGTTGTCTAGTGTGGATGTTAGGCTTGGAGATAGAGGCTGGATTTGACAACAGGAAGATGTTTCCACCTTGGTCCCACATGAGACCACAAGCTGGGGTTGAAACTCATACTTAATCATGTAATACTTAAAGAGTTGCCCCTCTTTGAAAGCAGCAAGAAACTACACCCACAAGGTCCAGGGTAACAGCAAGGAGTTACTGTTTACCTAGGCATCTTCTTAGAGACAAAAGTCTCTTAAAATAAAGCAAGCTGGGGAGGCGGGGCAAGATGGCGCTCTAGGCAGAAGCACCACGCCGGCCCTCCACAGCAAAGATCCGAAAAACTAAGCCTAACAGAGAATCAACAATCCTGAAACCCTAGAACACCAAATGAAGAGATAAAGAACTCAGCCAAACACCAAACGGAGTGAGAATACTAAAAGAGAACGGAGAGCAAGGAGAGACTCATGCAGAGATTCCTTACCGGCTAACGCTGCGTGGATCCACCATCTTGGATTCGTATCGGAGACCAGCGAACGGGAGAGCAGCCTCGCAGAGCGTCCAGTGGGAGACAGAACGACCGGTAAACTGCAGTGCACGCTATCCCACCCCCCACCCCTCTCCACCTCGGCTGGGGCTCCCCTGCTTTCCGTGGCCAGGGTCTCTGGGCTGGGGGGCGCCGGTGCTTGGAATCCACGCGCCCGGGCTGGCGGCTTTCTGAGAGCCGTTTGCTGGCTGCTGGCGAAGCTTTTTCTGCCGTCTCCCTCTCCTTTTGCCTGGGTGCCTGGTTCCGAGCGCCGTCTTTGCTCTCTTCTGCGGGGCTGTGGGGCTGCGTTCGGGCGTGTGGCTGCTTCCAGGTCTGGGCTGCCACACTGGTGAGACCCCAAGGCCTTTGTTCGTTCTCCCCTCTGCTTCCCGTGGCCACGGTCTCTTAACCCTGAGACTGCCGGCTGCTTGGAATTCGTGCCCCTGAGTGGGGGCTCTCTGGGTCCCATTTGTTGGCTGTTGGTGTGGCATTTTCTGCTTCTTCTGGTTTCTCGCTTGCCTCTCGCTGCCTCCCCCTCCTTTTGCTCGGGTGCCTGGTTCCAAGCGCCGTCTTTGGTCTCTCTTACAGGGCTGTGGGACTGCGTTCGGGCGTGTGGCTGCTTCCAGGTCTGGGCTGCCACGCTGGTGAGATCCCGGGGCCCTTGTTTGTTCACCCCTCTGCCTCCCGTGGCCACGGTCTCTTAACCCCGAGACTGTCGGCTGCTTGGAATTCGCGCCCCTGAGTGGGGGCTCTCTGGGTCCCATTTGTTGGCTGTTGGTGTGGCATTTTCTGCTTCTTCTGGTTTCTCGCTTGCCTCTCGCTGCCTGCCCCTCCTTTTACTCGGGTGCCTGGTTCCGAGCGCCATCTTTGCTCTCTCTTGCTGGGCTGTGGGACTGCGTTCGGGCGTGTGGCTGCTTCCAGGTATGGGCGCCACGCTGGCGAGATCCCGGGGCCCTTGTTTGTTCGCCCCTCTGCTTCCCGTGGCCACTGTCTCTTAACCCCGAGACTGTCGGCTGCTTGGAATTCGTGACCCTGAGTCGGGGCTCTCTGGGTCCCATTTGTTGGCTGTTGGTGTGGCATTTTCTACTTCTTCTGGTTTCTCGCTTGCCTCTCGCTGCCTCCCCCTCCTTTTGCTCGGGAGCCTGGTTCCGAGCGCCATCTTTGCTCTCTCCGGCGGGGCTGTGGGGCTGCGTTTGGGCGTGTGGTGGATTCCACGTCTGGGCTACGGCGCTGGTGAGATCCCGGGGGCCTTTGTTCGTTGGCCCCTCTGCTCCCCATGGCCATGGTCTCTTAACCCCGAGACTGCCAGCTGCTTGGAATTTGCATCCCTGAGTGGGGGCTCTCTGGGTCCCATTTGTTGGCACTGACTGCTGGTGTTGCTTTATTTATTTATTTATTTATTTATTAATTTTATTTTTCTTGTTTTTTGATTAGTTTTGTCATCTTTTCCCTCTTTTTCCCTTTTGTCTTCCTTCATTGCTTAATTTCTCGTCTCTCTATCTCTTCCTTCTCTTTCTGATCCCTGAATACCAGGCGATGTATGCCTCTGTACCTTCTGGCCAGGCTGTGCTATGAAAACTGAGACCGACTCCCCCAGACCTCATAGCTGCATTGGTGGGATCCCTGGGAACTTTGCAGTTCTTTAACTTTTCTGATTTTTATTTGTTCATTCTTTCCTTTTCTTTCTCTTCCCCCTTCTGGTTTCCTCCATCCCATAGTCTCTCATCTGTACATTCCAACGACAAGCTCCCCTAGCATTCTTTTATGTTTGTGTGTTTTTGCTCCTGCTCCTCTCTCCTCTCTCCTATATCCAGCTTAGCTTCACACATAACCATCTTCCCGCTGCACCCTACCTACCTGCACCGTGCACTTGACATCACACCACCAAGCTGTGCAGGCACGCCCTATTGGAACCTGCCCACCACTGACTACCGACCACGCTGGTGGCTGCGGTGAGTGCCACAAACAACCCGTCCCAGTGGCTCCTCTTCAGCTAGATCTGCCCAGCTGTACCACAAGGACGAAACAAAAAAAAAAAAAAACCTACACTCAATAAATGAGAGAAATATCTACTGAATGCCCCAAAAACAGCAAACGATATGAAAACATTTACAAAAACAAGACAAGATGCTCCAATAGGAGTCCAAATTAAAACACCAGATAACTCTCCTGTGGAAGAAAATGCACTAGAAGTACCTGATAGGGAACTCAAATCACTAATACTCGGAATTTTCCAAGAACTGAGGCAAAAAGCTGACAAACATGAGGAAAAAATAGACAAATTTATGGAAAATACAGACAAAAAATTGGAAGAATTCAGGAAGATGATGCAGGAACAAAATGCCAAAATAAATTCAAAACTCGAAATTATACAAAAACAACAATTAGAAATCCAAAAGATAAACAAGATTTCAGAAATGGACGGTGTCATAGAAGGTCTGAGAAGTGTATTTGAAACCATGGAAGACAGAATCAGTGGAACTGAAGACAAACACTTGGATACAACTCTGTTTCAGGAAAACTCAGAAAAAAGAACAAAGAAAAATGAAGAGACCCTGAGAGTTATGTGGGACACAATTAAAAGCAAAAACTTATGAGTGATTGGCAAACCAGAACAGGGGGAGAAAACAGAAAACACAGAGAGGATCATTGAGGAACTACTGACAGAAAACTTTCCCAATATCATGAAAAATGAAAAGCTGGCCATCCAAGAAGCTCAACGAACCCCATATAGAAGAGACCCCAAAAGAAAATCACCAAGACATATCATATTCACACTCGCCGAAACTAAAGACAAACAAAGAATCCTGAGAGCAGCTCATGAAAAACAAGAAGTCACATACAGAGGAGAAACAATAAGACTAAGCTCAGATTATTCGGCAGAAACCATGCAGGCAAGAAGGCAGTAGGATGACATATATAAAATCTTGAAAGAAAAAAATTGTCAGCCAAGAATAATATATCCTGCAAAACTCTCGTTCAAATTTGATGGTGAAATTAGGTCATTTCCAGATAAACAGAAACTAAGGGAATATGTAAAAATAAAACCAAACTTACAAGAATTATTAAAGGGAGTTCTTCGATCTGAGGACAAACAGCTTCAGCCCTCAAGCAGGACCTAGGACCTAGGACGCAGGTTCATACGAACCAGATACCATTCTAGGAAATGAACTATCGAGGACTATCCAAGACCAAAAGAAATACAACAGGGAATCAGAGCAATCAATCAAAGGATGACAACAACATCAAAACAATGAAAGAGGGAACAAACGGCATAGGTATAGAACCTTCTAACGGAGAGAAAGGCAAGGCGATACCAAGTAAGGGTAGACTGCTTCAAACTTATAAAGATAAGGGTAAAATTCATGGTAACCACAAAGAAAGTTAACAAACCAACTCATAAAAATAAAGACGAAAAACATAAAGTCTCAGCAAAAACAAAACCTACAAAAACAAAAGAAATGAACACAAAATCCACAAACAAAAGTAACTCAGCACAAGAGAGTAAGAAGAACAAAGAAAAATTCAGCACCACAAAAAAAAGCACTACAAAATGACAGCAACAAACTTCCATCTATCAATAATTACACTGAACGTAAATGGACTCAATGCACCCATAAAGAGACGGAGAGTGGCAGAATGGATAAGAAAACAGGATCCATCAATTTGCTGTCTACAAGAGACACACCTTAGAAACAAAGATGTGAATTTATTAAAAATCAAAGGTTGAAAAAAAATATATCAAGCTAACAACTATCAAAAAAGAGCAGGAGTGTCAATTCTAATCTCAGATAAAATAGACTTTAAAACAAAATCTACCATAAAAGACAAAGAAGGACACTATATAATGATTAAGGGGATGATCCATCATGAAGACATAACCATAATAAATATCTATGCACCCAATGACAGTGCTCCAAAATACATAAAAAAAACGCTAACAGCACTGAAAAGAGAAATTGACAGTTCCACAATATTAGTAGGAGACTTCAACACACCACTCTCAGTAAAGGACAGAACAACTAAAAAGAAATTCAGCAAAGATACAAAAGACCAAAAGGACACAATCAGCCAACTGGACCTCATAGACATATATAGAACACTCCATCCAACCGCTGCAAAGTACACATTCTTTTCCAATGCACATGGAACGTTCTCCAGAATAGACCACATCTTAGGCCACAGAGCAATCCTCAACAAGATCCAAAATGCTGAGATAATTCACAGTATCTTCTCTGACCACAATGCCATCAAGGTAGAAATTAACACTAGAAAGAGCAAGGAAAAAAAATCAAACACATGGAAACTGAATAATAATCTGCTTACACATCAATGGGTAATAGAAGAAATCAGAGATGGAATTAAAAAATTCCTACAATCAAAGGAAAATGGAAACACATCATACCAAAACCTTTGGGACACAGCAAAGGCAGTCCTCAGAGGACAATTTATAGCAATAGATGCACATATCAAAAAAGAAGAAAGGGACAAAATCAAAACATTAACTACAGAACTCCAACAAATAGAAAGAGAACAGCAAAAAAAGCCTACAACCACCGGAAGAAAGGAAATAGTAAAGATCAGAGCAGAAATCAATGAAATAGAGAACAGAAAAACAATAGAAAGAATCAACAAAACCAAAAGTTGGTTCTTTGAAAGAATCAACAAAATCGACAAACCACTGGCCAGACTGACAAAAGAAAAACAGCAGAGGGCACAAATAACCCAAATAAGAAATGAAATGGGGGACATTACAACAGACCCAACCGAAATAAAAAGGATTATAACAGAAGTTTAAGAAAAACTATATTCCAACAAATTTGAAAACCTAGAGGAAATGGATAAATTTCTAGAAACACACGGCCTACCCAAACCACAACAAAGTGATATTGAAAATCTGAACAGACTCATAACAGGAGAAGAGATTGAAAAGGTAATAAAAAAACTCCCAACCAAAAAAAGCCCTGGCCCAGATGGCTTCACTGGAGAATTCTACATAACATTTACAGAAGATCTTGTACCAGTTCTACTCAAGCTATTTCAGAGCATAGAAGAGGGAGCAACACTTCCAAATTCATTCTATGAAGCCAGCATAACGCTGATACCAAAACCAGGCAAAGACATCACAAAAAAAAGAAAATTATAGACCAATATCTCTCATGAATATAGATGCAAAAATTCTGAACAAAATTCTAGCCAATAGAATTCAGTATCATATCAAAAAAATAATACACCACGACTAAGTAGGATTCATACCAGGTATGCAAGGATGGTTTAACATTAGAAAATCCATCAAGGTAATCCACCACATAAATAAAAGGAAAGAAAAAAATCACATGATCATCTCAATTGACGCACAAAAGGCATTTGACAAAGTCCAACACCCATTCCTGATAGAAGCTCTCAATTAAATAGGTATAAAAGGGAAATTTCTCAACATAATAAAGGGCGTCTATGCAAAACCAACAGCCAACATCATTCTTAATGGAGAGAGGCTGAAAACATTCCCCTTGAAAACAGGAACAAGACAAGGATGCCCTTTATCACCACTCCTATTTAACATTGTCCTGGAAGTTCTAGATAGAGCAATAAGGCAAGAGAAAGAAATAAAGAGCATCCAAATTGGTAATGAAGAAGTTAAACTCTCCCTGTTTGCAGATGATATGATACTATACATAGAAAACCCTAAAAACTCCACGAGAAATCTACAGGAATTAATAGAAAGATTCAGCAGAGTAGCAGGATACAAGATAAACATTCAAAAATCAGTTGGATTCCTATACACCAGTAAAGAGAACGATGAAAAGGAGATCGGGAAATCAATACCATTTTCAATAGCCCCTAAAAAGATAAAATACTTAGGAATAAATCTGACCAGGAATGTAAAAGACCTATACAAAGAAAACTGCAAAACACTGCTGCATGAAATCCAAAGGGATCTACATAAATAGAAAAACATACCATGCTCATGGATAGGCAGACTCAACATTGTGAAAATGGCAATTCTACCTAAAGCAATTTACAAATACAATGCAATCCCGATACAAATACCAACAACATTCTTCAAAGAGATGGAAAAACTAATTATTAACTTTATATTGAAAGGGAAGAAACCCCGAATAAGTAAAGCACTACTGAAGAAGAAGAATAAAGTTAGAGGACTCACACTACCTGACTTGAGAACCTACTATACAGCTACAGTACTCATAACAGCCTGGTACTAGTACAACAACAGAGACATTGACCAAAGGAACAGAATTGAGAACCCAGATGTAAACCCATCTACCTACAGTCACCTGATCCTCGACAAGGGCCCAAAGTCCATCAAATGGGGAAAAGACAGTCTTTTTAACAAATGGTGTTGGTAAAACTGGATATCCATTTGTAGAAAAATGAAACAGGACCCATACCTCACACCATATACAAAAACTACTTCAAAATGGATCAAAGACCTAAATATAAAGCCTCAAACTATAAAATTCATAGAAGAAAAAATAGGACCAACACTTCAGGCCTTAATACATGGCATTAACAGGATACAAACCATAAACATCAACACAAAAAACCCAACAGATTAACTAGATGACTGGGATCTTCTAAAAATCAAACATCTATGCTCTTCAAAAGACTTCACCAAAAGAGTCAAAAGAGAACCTACAGACTGGGAAAAAAATTTTGGACAGTACAAGTCAGACAAAGGTCTATCTCCATAATCTACAAGAAAATGCAACACCTCTACAACAAAAAGACAAACAATCCTATCAAAAAATGGGCAAAGGAAATGAACAGACACTTCACCAAGGAAGGCATTCAAATGGCCAACAGACACATGAGGAAATGCTCGCGATCACTAGCCATTAGAGAAATGCAAATTAAAACCACAATGAGATACCATCTCACCCTGGCATTACTGGCACGAATCAAAAATACTGGAAATAACAAATGTTGGAGGGGCTGCGGGGAGATGGGAACTCTTATACACTGCTGGTGGGAATGCAAAATGATACAACCATTTTGGAAAATGATATGGCGTTTCCTCAGAAAGCTAGAAATAGACATACCATTTGATCCAGCAATCCCACTCCTAGGAATATATCCTAGAGAAATAAGAGTCATCACTCGAATAGACATATGCACACCTATGTTCATGGCAGCATTGTTCACAATAGCAAAATGATGGAAACAACCTCGATGTCCATCAACAGATGAATGGATTCACAAACTATGGTACATACACACAATGGAGTACTATGCAACGAGAAAGAACAACAATGAGTCTGTGAAGCATCTCATAACATGGATGAAACTGGAGGACATTATGCTGAGTGAAATAAGTCAATCACAAAAGGACAAATATTGTATGAGACCTCTATTGTAAAAACCCATGGAAAAATTCACATGCAAAATGTAACAATCCTTGTTGGTTACCAGGGATGGGAGGGGAGGGGGGGAAATACTAAATAGGCAATAGATAAGTGGTACCTTGGGTGAGAGGTGAGATAGTACACAGTACAGGGGAAACTAACACAACCTGCACAAGGAAAGGTCATGGAGGCCCTATAGACACATCCAAACCCCCCGAGGGACTGAGTTGTTGGACGGAGGGCTCTGGGGACCATGATCTCGGGGAACATCTAGCTCAATTGGCATGACACTACTTATAAAGATAATGCTCTACATTCTACCTTGGTGAGTAGTGTCTGGGGTCTTAAAAGCCTGTGAGCGGCCATCTAAGATACTCCACTGGTCTCATCCCTTCGGGAGCAAGGGAGAATGAGGAGAACAGGATTCAACGAAAAGATTAGTCCAAAGGACTAATTGTCCACAGCTACCAAGGCCTCCACCGGACTGAGTCCAGTACAGCTAGATGGTGCCCGGCTACCACCACTGACTGCTCTGACCAGGATCACAACAGAGGGTTCTGGACAGAGCTGGAGAAGGATGTAGAGCATAATTTTAACTCCCAAAAGAAAAAAAAAAAAAAGACCAGATTACTGGCCTAAAGAATACTGGAGAAACCTCAATAGTGTGGCCCCCAGACACCCTTTCAGCTCAGAGGTGAAGTTACCTTCGAGGTTCGATGTTAAGCCTGGGAGTGGACAGCCCAGTAAAACTAAATGGGACTAACGAGGTACAGGAGTCCAGTGACAAAGGCCAGAAGGCAGAGGGGGAGTAGAAAACTGATGACAAGGAACACAAGTTGAGTAAGGACACTGTCGATGTGTTGTGAGATTGTTGACCACTGTTATAGGGCAACATTTGTAGTAACTATTAAATGGGAGGCTGTTTTGTCCTGTAAGCCTTCATCTTGGGCGATAATGGCAGCACAATTGGAAGAGCATAGTCAATATCACTTAAATGAGTAAGTAAAAAGTTTTGAAATGGTGTTTAAAAAAAAAAAAAAAAAAAAAAACAAATGAGACTAATGAGGTACAGTAGTCCAGTGACAAGGGCCAGAAGACAGAAGGGGACAAGGAAGTCCCCTGGTGATAGGGAACACAAGGTGGAGTAAGGATATTCTTGATGTGTTGTGAGATTGTTAACCATTGTCATAGGGCAACATGTGTAGTAACTGTTAAATGAGAAACTATTTTGTTCTGTAAGCCTTCATCTTAAGTGAGAATAACAGCACAGTTGGAAGAGCGTAGTCAATGTCACTGAACTGTGTATGTAGAAATTTTTGAAATGGTGTATCTTTGGCTATCTGTATTTTCATGAAAAAAAAAAAAAGGTTGAGAATTTAGAGGCTTAATATGTTGTGGGGTTGTTAACCAATGTCATAAAACAACATGTGTACTACTGTTTCATGAGAAACTATTTGTTCTGTAAGCCTTCACCTGAAGTACAATAAAATATAAAAAAAATAAAAAATAAAAAAAAAATAAAGCAAGCTGTCCCACAAGAGGTGTGGAGCCCTGGTGGTACAATGGTTAAAATCTTGGCTGCTAACCAAAAGGTCGGCCTTTCCAATCCACCAGCTGCTCCTTGGAAACCCTACGGGGCAGTTCTAGTCTGTCCTATAGTGTCGCTGAGTCAGAATGGACTCGACAGTAAAGGGTACCACAAGAGAGCATGGGGTTTGCCCACTTACTCCCCCAAGAGTGTGTCCAGAGCCCAGACCCCAGGGAAGTCAGTGTATTGTTCTTCTATAGGGACACTTGCCCAGCTGAGACACAGGATTAAACCAAACCAAACCAAACGGAAATCAATCCGAACAAAACAAAGCAAAAACTAACCCACAAAAGCATGACCTCAAGAACTGCAGCTATTAGAACAATCTAAAATTAATTATGGAATTAGTATCCTTAAAATTCTCAAAGGGAATAGAAGAGGAAGAAAGTTATAAAGAAGGAGCACAACAATATGAAAGTTTGAGTATCTCAATGACAACAATTTTTATGCCATAAAGAGTGAAATGAAGTTGGTTGTGATTTTCAGAAATACCTACTTGGCCAATGCAGTGATAACAACGGTGGCTAATGCGGATAGAGTGTTGTCACATGCTCAGTGCTTGAGAAGTGGTATTTAATCACCACACTAACCTTACAAAGTAAGTGCCATTATTGTTCCAGTTTACAGATGTGGAAACTAAGGCTTAAGATGGTAAAAGGAGTGCATTTCTATCCCTAATAAGTTATTAAACTGAAATTAGAATCCAGGACACTCTGACTCTAAAGCATTAACTCAAACAACACAGTCACTATGTGTGTCAAGGGTCGTCACAGTAACGACAATTTACACACATGGAGTTTTGCTCTATTTAAAGAGCTTTTATGAATATCCCTTTGCCTGAGCTAAACGGAGAGGTTTAATTATTGAAGCCATAGCAAAATTAAAGCTGTAAGTGAGTTTAGTTAGTAAAAGTGAGAGTGGGGTGGAGTAAGGGCCAGACCAACGGTAACATCATGTGATGTTGGAGCAGGACCCTGGAAGCAGGGCCCTGGCAGCAATGTCTGCAGAGAAAAGAAACAGTGACCACCCACTCTTCCCAGGCTCACCATCCTGCTGGGCATCACATGTGCACATGTGTATCTCCTTTTGGGAATATGTATTCTTGCCTCCATTTTGTAAATGGCAGATATTGAATAATTTGTTCATGACCAGGAAGTCAGTTAAGTGGCAAACAAGGAAGAGAACGTGGGTCTCCTGAACACTGAAACTGTGTTCCCCAAAACACAGATATGTAGATGAGGACCAAACAGCGGGTGAGACATCCTCAGTGGATCATCTGACTGCCTCCAAACACCAGGGCTGGGGTTCATGAATCATACCTGTGTTATGGAGCTACTTAAGGGGAAACGGAGTGTACTCATTTCCTCTGGCTGACAACACATTACCACAATCCAGGTGGCTTAACACAATAGAAATTTATACTCTGAAAGTTCTAGAAGCCAGAAGTCTGAAATTGAGGCTTAAGTAAGACCACAAGCCTTCCAGAGACTCTAGGGAAGAACCCTTCCTTGCCTCCTCCAGTTTCTGGTGGGTAGGGGTGTTCTTTGACTTGTGGTAGCATCCCTCCAATCTCTGCCTCTGAGGTCACTTTGCCTCCTGCTCTTCTTGGTGTCTTCACCTCTCTGTGTCTGTACAGATGGGAAAAAACATGTAGTTCTTTCGGAGGGTAGCGTACCTCCTCCTGGGTCATACTTTGTGCCTCTCCTTTGGGGCTTGCTGAAACTTCAGTTTACTTATAGGTCTAGAAGCAAAGAAGTGTGGTGGGGTGGGTGTTGAGGACAATAAGCAGTATCTTGCAAGGCAACCACTTCGGGGGGTGCTGTTACATGTTCCTCAGACAAAGCAGGGTTAACCTCCTCAGATAAGGGTAGAAGGACTGCTTCTAGTTGCAAAAAAGACTCAGAAGAATTAAGGGATTGGCTTCATTGTCCCCAGCATCAATGAGATCTTCCCACTTGTCCCCATTCCAGATTTCAGGGTCCCACTATTTTCTAATCAATGTCCTCATGTTAACATCAGACTCCATGTGAGGCTGGGAATTCAGTTTGCATTGTAATTCAGCTGCTCACAAGATGAGGCTGGGTTTGATTTTCAGAAATCTCAGCTCTGCAACTACAGGAGATAAGGTTTTCTTTCAGCACAGGCCTATAACTTATTTTTTCAATTTCTTTTATTATTATTATTTAGTATTTATTATTATTATTACCTTAGATGGAGGTTTACAGAACAAACTAGCTTTTTATTAAACAGTTAGTACACATATTGTTTTGTGACATTGGTTACAAACCCCACGACATGTCAACACTCTCCCTTCTCCACCTTGAGTTCCCTATTACCAGCTTTCCTGTCCGCTCCAGCCTTCTAGTCTTTGTACCCGGGTTGGTGTGCCCTTTAGTATTGTTTTGTTTTATGGGGCTGTCTCATCTTTGGCTGAAGGGGGAACCTCAGGAATGACTTTAATACTGAGTTAAAAAGGTATCTGGAGGCCATATTCTTAGAATTTCTCCAGTCTCTGTCAGGCCAGTAAGTCTGGTCATTTTTTTGTGAGTTAGAGTTTTGTTCTACGTTTTTTCTCCAGCTCTGTCTGGGACCTCTATTATGATTCCTGTCAGAGCAATCAGTGGTGGTAGCCAGGTACTGGACTCAGTCTGGTGTAGGCTGTGCTAATTGTGGTCCATTAGTCCTTTGGACTAATCTTTCCCTTGTGTCTTTAGTTTTCTTCATTCTCCCTTGCCCCTGAAGAGATGAGACCAGTGGAATATCTTACATGGCTGCTCACAAGCTTTTAAGACCCCGGATGCTACTCACCAAAGTAGAATGTAGAACATTTTCTATATAAACTATGTTATGCCAATTGAGCTAGATGTTCCCTGAGACCATGGTCCCCACGGCCCTCAGCCTAGTAGTTTGGTTCCTCAGGAAGTTTGGATATGTCTATGGAGCTTCCATGACCTTGCCTTGGACAAGTTGTGCTGGCTTCCCCAGTATCATGTACTGTTTTACCCTTCACCAAAGTTACCACTTATCTATTGGCTATTTAGTGTTTTTCCATCCCCACCCCTCCCCTCCCTGGTAACCATCAAAGATAGTTTCCTTCTGTGTGTAAATGTTTTCCTGAGTTTATATAGTAGTGGTGTCATACAGTATTTGTCCTTTTGTGATTGACTTATTTCACTCCACATAATGCCCTCCAGATTCATCCGTGTTGTGAGATGCTTCACAGATTCACCATTGTTCTTTACTGTTGTGTAGTATTCCATTGTGTGTGTACCCTAGTTTGTTTATACAGTCATTTGTTGATGAGTTTCTGGGTTGTTTCTGTCTTTTTTCTCTGGTGAATAATGCTGCAATAAACATGGGTGTGCAAATGTCTATTCATGTGATTGCTCTTATTTCTCTAGGATATATTCCTAGAAGTAGGATTGCTGGATCATATGGTATTTCTATTTCTAACTTTCTAAGGAAGTGCCATATCATTTTCTAAAATGGTTGTATCATTTTGCATTCCCACCAGCACTGCATAAGAGTTCCAATCTCCCTGCAGCCTCTCCAACATTTGTTATTTTCTGTGTTTTTGATTCATGCCTGTAATGCCGGGGTGAGATAGTATCTCATTGTGGTTTTGATTTGCATTTATCTAAAGGCTAGTGATCACAAGCATTTCCTCATGTATCTGTTAGCCTCTTGAAATGTCTCCTCTGGGTGAAGTGTCTGTTCATTTCCTTTGCGTATTTTTTAATTGGATTAGGTGTCTTTTTGTTGTAGAGTTGTTGGATTTTCCTGTAGGTTTTAGAAATTAGAACGTTGCTGGATTTGTTATAGCCAACATTTCTTTCCCAATTTGTAGGTTCTCTTTGTACTCTTCTGGTGAAGTCTTTTGATGAGCATAGTGTTTAATTTTTAGAAGATTCCAGTTATATAGCTTATCTTCTGGAGTTTGTGCATTGTTAGTTATGGTTTGTATCCTGTTAATGCCCTGTATTAGGGCCTCTAGCATTGATCTTATTTTTAATTCTGTGATCTTTATAGTTTTTGGTTTTATATTTAGGTCTTTGACAATTTGAATTAGTTTTTGTGTATGGTGTGAGATATGGGTCTTATTTCATTTTTTTGCAGATGGACATTCAGTTTTGCCAGTACCATTTATTAAAAAGACTAAATTTTCCCCATCTGATAGACTTTGGGCCCATGTGGAATATCAGGTGACCATAGGTGGATGAATTTACATCTGGGTTCTCAGTTCTGTTCTATTGGTCAAAGTGTTTGTCCTTGTACCAGAACCAGGCTGTTTTGACTACCATAGCTGTATAGTAGGTTCTGAGGTCAGATAGTCCTCCTACTTTATTATTCTTCTTCAAAAGTGTTTTACTTATCTGGGGCCTCTTCCCTTTCCACACAAAGTTTATGATTAGTTTTTTCATCTCATTAAAGAATATTGTTGGTATTTGGATCAGGATTGCATTGTATTTGTAGACTGTCATTTTCACAAAAGTTGAGTCTACCTATCCATGAGCATGGTATGTTTTTCCGTTTATGTAGACTTCTTTTGGTTTCTTACAGTAGTGTTTTGTAGTTTTTTTGTATAGGTCTTGTACCTCCCTAGTTAGATTTATTCCTAAGTATTTTATTTTTTTTATTATTTTTATTTTTTATTTTATTATTTCTATTATAAATGATATTGTTTTTCTGATTTCCTTTTTGTAGGTCTTTTTATTGGTGTATAGGAATACAACTGATTTGTGTATGTTTATCATGTATCCTGCTATTCTGCTGAATCTTTCTGTTAGTTCCAGTAGTTTTCTCATGGAGTATTTTGAGTTTTCTATGTATAGCATCATATCATCCACAAATAGGGACAGTTTAACTTCTTCATTACCAATTTGGATGCCCTTTATTTCATTTTCTTGCAATAGCTAGGACTTCCACCACAGTGTTCAATAAGAGAGGTGGTAAAGTCATCCTTGTCTTGTTCCTGTTCCAAAGGGGAATGTTTTCAGCCTTTCTCTATTAAGAATGATGTTGGCTGTTGGTCATGTATAGATGACCTTTATTATGTTGAGCAATTTCCCCTCTATGTGCATTTTATTGAGAATTTTTAACAGAAATGGGTGTTGGACTTTGTTGAAGACTTTTCTGCATCAATTGAGATGACCATGTGATTCTTTTATTTATGTGGTGGTTTACATTGATTGATTTTCTAATGTTGAACCATCCTTGCATACCTGATATGAATCCCACTTGGTCATGGTGTATTATTATTATTTTTTTATATGATGCTGAATTCTATTGACTAGAATTTTGTTGAGAATTTTTGAATCTATATGCATGAGAAATATTGGTCTGTAATTTTATTTTTTTATGGCATCTTTGTCTGGTTCTGGTATCAGGGTTATGCTGGCTTCATAGAATGAATTCAGAAGTATCCCTTCCTTTTCTATGTTCTGAAATAACTTGAGTAGTACTGGTGTCAGCTCTTCTCTGAATGTTTGGTAGAATTCTCCAGTGAAACCATCTGGGCCAGGGCTTTTTTGTTGTTGTTGTTGAAAGTTTTTTTTTTAATTACATTTTCAATCTCTTCTCTTGTCGTGGATCTATTCAGATTTTCAACACAATTTTGTGTTAGTTTTGGTAGGTAGTATCTTTCTAGAAATTTGTCTATTTCCTCTAGGTTTTCAAATTTGTTGGAGTATAGTTTTTCATAATCCTCTGTTATGATCCTTTTTATTTAAGTTGGGTATGTTTTAATGTCCCCCATTTCATTTCTTATTTGGGTTATTTGCCTCCTCTCCTGTTTTTCTTTTGTCAGTCTGGCCAGTGGTTTGTCGATTTTGTCTATCCTTTCAAAGAACCAACTTTTGGTTCTTTTTTTTATTCTTTCTATTGTTTCTCTATTCTCTATTTCATTTATTTCTGCTCTGATCTTTATTATTGCCTTTCTTCTGGTAGCTGTAGGCTTCTTTTGCTGTTCTCTTTCTATTTGTTTGAGTTGTGTAGCTAATGTTATGATTTTGTCCCTTTATTCTTTTTTGATGTGTCCATCTATTGCTATAAATTGACCTCTGAGCACTACCTTTTCTGTGTCCCAGAGGTTTTGATGTGATATGTTTTCATTCTCAGATACAGAATTTTTTAGATTGTTTATGTAAAGTTTGAGCTGGTACTTTGAAGCCCTAAACTTATGCTTTTCTTTCTCTACTTTTTCCAGAGCAGTAAGAAGCAACCAGTCAATCTAATTGTACACATTAATTTGACAAATATGTTCTAAGTTATTAAGTTTATGGTCACACATAATCTTGCCTTTTGTAAGTACACCTACTCCTCACTTATCAACTCTCTCATTACCCAATGTTTCACATTTACAACATTAGTAAAAAATCTACTATCCAAATATTTTGCACTTTAATGACATACATCTGACAGTAATAAGTGCCAAGGTGTGAGATGAGAGTAATGCTGACTGTGATGATCAAGGTTAACTGTCAACTTGCCTGGGCCATGATTCTCAGTGGTTTCGTAGTTATGTGATGATGTAATTTTACAGTTATGTAATGATGTAACTTGACAGTTATGTAATGATGTAGTCATCCTCTATTTTGTGATCTGCTGTGATCAACCTCCATTTTTTGCATAACGCCAATTTTGAATAATGACTTGGTCTTTGGAACCTAACCATATCAACAAGTGAGGAGTGAGTGTCTTTGCTTAGAAGTAGCTTATGGTAATATTTTGCATATTTCTAGTGCCACACCACATTATGAACTATCATGATGATGATACCACTGGAGATAAAGTTATTAGTGTCTATGATCTTAATCAGATTAGAGAACCAATTCCAGAAATCCCAGAGCCAACTCAGAAAACTTATTCTTGACATGTGGTTCATCAAAAACCATCTTATTACCAAAATCTGTACCAGTCAGTTTTCTCCAGAGAAACAGAATCAGTAAGAGATGATAGGTAATAGATAGATAGATAGATACGTACATACAAACATACATAGTGAGGTTGATGTATTGTAAATAATTATACCATACTATTTTGTGGGCTATCTACACAAGTTTGAAATCCATAGGGCAGGTCAACAGAAAAGGTATGCTGGAAACTCTTGGTGGGAGGTGAAGCTGCAGTTCACAAGTACCATTTCTTCTCCCTCGGTTTTTGCTCTTTAGACCTTTCAACTTACTGGATGGTGTTCACCACATTATCATTCAAGGTAGTCTCCTTTACTTAAAGTCAACTCTTTGCAAATGTAATTCATCTACAGAAAATCTTGACAGTGATATGTAATTTAAAGTTTGCTCAAACAGCTGGGCATCATAGCCTAGGCAAGTTGACAAATAAAACTGAGCATCACAGGGACTAATTCAAATATACTGATCTATGGACAGTCTTTTTCCTATCTAGCCATTTTCATCCTGCATGAACATACCAATGGTGTTTCTTTTGCTGATCTCGCTCTTGCTCTTGCATGTCCTCCCTCCCAACAGACACATACACATATGAACATGTGCACAAGCATACACACTTGTATGTGCACACACATACACACACATACTCACACGCTCTCTTTCTTTGTGTTCCCTCTGACCACACTCTAAGAACCTTCTCCCTGTCCATCAGAATCATTTTTCTTCTTTGAAGACCCAGCTCAAGACTGGTATTTTTCAAGTAGCCTCGATGATTGTATATCATTTGCCACATTGATCACCACCTGACTTGATCTCTATGTCAGGCACTATTTTGAAAAATTAACCAAGGATATATTTTTTGCACTGCATTACCAGGGCTTTGTCAGTTCCATCCAGGCAAGGTGAGATGACCATGCTCCCTGCCTCAGTGGTGAGATGACACGGATCAATGAAGAGAGAACAGAAAAGTCAATTTAGGACTTTAGCAACCAATATAGTCTTTTGAAACTCAAGGCAAAGACATGAGTTTTGAGAGAAATGTCTTTATGTTGCAAGAAATGTGCATAAGCAGGTTGTGAAGAAGAGAAGTGCCTAAGGGTCCTGCTCTGGGACTGGGTAAACATCCTGAGGGCTTGAGAGCAGGAAACCCAGGAGAAATTAGAAAGTTCCTGATGGTTCTCCTAAAAAAGCAGCTGACATCCTGCATCCTGGGCAAAGGTCTTTAGGAAGGAGGTGTGATAGGAACTTTAGAAGAGTTTACAACAACTGAGAGTAATGGATCTCTGTACCTTCCATCCCAGGTGGCAACAGAAAGGAGACCATCCTCCTAGATTTCCTTGTGTCTCACCTGGCACAAAGTCTCAGAGTCAGAATGACGGCCTGAGGCATCCAGGCAGAGTGTGAGTTCTTCAAGATCCCAAAGTGATGTGAGGTACATTTATGAGTGTGTGTGGGTGGTCAGGCAAGTCGTCTTCCCTACGTACCCTTGAGGGCCTGGACATGTAGGGCACGCAGGAATCCACTTGAGTCCAGAGTGCATAAAGATGGCACAGCCAAGGCCAGCTTGAACAGATGAGGGTCAAGGGTGAAAACCACCTCACCTCCCAAAGAAAGTAGGCCTCCTTAGACTCGTGAAACTTAGGCCCACTCACAAAGCAGTCCTGGCACACTCAGAGACAAGGGAAGACAAAAGCAGAAAATGACTAAAAGTTGGCCTGTATTGATAGAGTTTGATGTTCTACCACCCTTAGAGGCTCAGAAGAGAAACCAAGCTCAGGTTTAGAAAAATCAGGTAGCCTTATTGTATACATAAGTTTGTAGGCCAAGATTTTCTTCTCTTAAATACTCTTCAGCCCTTGTGTATATTTTAAATGTATGTATTTATTCATGCACTTATTCATGCAAAGATTTATTAAGTGCCTATTGTGTAGAACTTCATGTCTGGTGAAATAGAGGGCCAGCGAAAACAAGGAAAACCATTAGTGAGATGGATTGACACAACAGCTACAGCAATGGACTCAAATCTATCAAGGATCATGAAGATGGTGCAAGACTGGACAAGGTTTTGCTCTATTATACATAAGGTCTTCATGAATTGGAGCTGACTTGATGGCAACTAACAACAACAACTGCGCACTAAGCACTATTAGGGGAACTAGACATATATGAGTGAAGAAAAGATTATGGTTCTTGTAAGAGAAAGAGTGAGAAAAAAATCAGTTAAGATAGTTATCTTTAACTTGCTTGTATTCTCAATTTTTTCTTGTATTTTTTAAAACTGGAACTTTCAAATTCCTTAAGAATACACATGTTAAACTTTTCCTTTGTATTTCTCTCATGCTAACCATTGGTGGTCAGTCTTGTTTTCTGTGCAAGTTATTGGAGTTTTGACTAAATGTTTGTAAAATGAATGAACAAATTAATGAGTGACTTAGCTTTATCATGTAAGAATAAGTGTATTTATGAAAATGAGCAAACCAGTTAGTCTCAGCAGACTGTGGCCACATCCCTATATGAGGACTGGATGGCAATAAAACCATCTGCAGTTCATCCAATTGCTTATTTTAACCACTCATTGGTTTGGCTTAAATCCACTGATTGCTTTTCAAATGACTGTGTTTTTATCCCACCAGAATTCCTTTTAACTTTATGTGGATAGACAGTTCATTTACTTACTAGAACAAGCTATTCCAAAGTCATACTTCACATCAGTCCACAGTCTTGCTTTACTGCATGACACTCCCATAGGACATGGTGGCCACCTTGATGGTCTTGATTCTGCAGAAAAACAGGTGCATTTGTAGCTGTCACCTACTACCACATAGGTGCCCTGGCCTCTTTTAAATCTTGGAAAATTGAGAAAAATACTGTAAAATATCATAAGATTCCTCATGGTTTAAAAAGTTCTTGACATTTCCTTAATTTCTTAACTTGGATTTCCACAACTCGCAGTTGTCTATTACACAGAAGGAATGCAGGAAAAGAAGCACCGTTTGATACCTGTTTTAGTTTTCTAGTGCTGCTATAGCAGAAATACCACAAAAGGATGGCTTTTACAAAGAGAAGTTTATTCTCTCACAGTCCAGTAGGCTACAAGTCCAAATTCAAAGCATCAGCTCCAGGGAAAGGCTATCTTTCTCTGTTGCTCTGGAGAAAAATCATGACCCAGCCAAGGTGACAGATAGTTTTGGGGGTCACAGTTCAATCCATGACAATGCCCTAGTTATTTCCAGAGCCCAAATGATATTCTGAGTGGGTTGTTAGTTCAGGATATGTTCTAAATGGTCCAGTGATGGTGGAGAAGCGAGGCTTTTTCTTTCTCAATTTGGATGATTTCAAGAATGTGGACAAAGTTTGCCAAATTATACTTTAGTGATAATTGGGCTAAGATTTGGGATTTTGTTAATTGAGTCCCTGGGGAGTACAAATGGTTAATTCAATTGCCTACTAACTGAAAGGTTGGTGGTTCAAGACCAACAAGAGGCGCCTTGGATAAAAGACCTGATGATCTACTTCTGAAAACTCAGCCATTGAAAACTCTATGGAGCACAGTTTTACGCTGACACACACGGGGTCATCATGAGTTGAAGTCGACTCCACAGCTACTGGTTTAACATGTAAATAAGGCCAGATGCAAGCCAAATTTGCTAATCTCGTTTTTATTTCCTTATTCAGATCTGGGAGTTATTCCAGACAGAAGACAGGAAGATAATTTGATAGAAGAGCACTGTGAAATAGGACTCTCTCCCTGAGGCTGGGGCATGGGGCAGGTCCTTCCAACGCTGCCGTTCGTACGCTGGCTGGTCATTTAGACAACATTGCTGCTACAGCTGAGATCTAGCAGACCAGACAGTCTTGTGCAGGTGGAGGAGAGCTTGAGGCTTGGAACATAGTAAGGAGAATTCTCTTTTACAGGTATGTCTTTTACTCTCCAAGAAAATGGCAATGTCAGATGTCAATTAGCTTATTTAGTTAAGACTCTTCTTCTATGTAGTGGTTAAAAGCTATGGCTTCTAGCCAAGAGGTCAGCAGTTCGAATCCACCAGGTGCTCCTTGGAAACCCTATGGGACAGTTCTACTACGACCTGTAGGGTCGCTATGAGTCAGAATCGACTCAGCAGCAACGGGTTTGCTTTTTTTTTTTCTCCTACCAGGAGGCCAATTTGATTTCAGATGTGAAGTAGTAATGTACTGTTACTTTAGGCAATTCACATTTGAATTCAGATTAAATTGTGTGAGTTGACCATTTGTAGCCTCATATGAGAGCATCTTACTCTCCAGAATTTGCAGGGGTGTTTATTGCATTTTTGCCTCTACCTCAAGCAGTGTACCATACCCCTACCGAAGAGAAACCAAGAATGATGCTAAAAGCAGCCTGATTCTTCGCTAAATGACCAAGGACACTATGACCTCTCATTACTAAATTATGATTTTTATTGAATTACATTAAGTTAAAATACATAATGATAAATTTATATTTTATAAGTGTAAATATATTTTAAGGAGCCCTGGTGGTACAACGGTTAAACACTCCGAGGGAAAAAAAGACTTGGCAATATGTTTCCATAAAGATTACAGCCTAGGAAGCCATATGGGGCAGTTCTACTCTGCCCTATAGGGTTGCTATGCATCAAAATCTACTTGACGGCACACAACAGCAACGACAAAATATATTTTGCCATGTATAATTTGACATAATAACATATATAATATGCGATATATAACTCAATGTACACAATGCATGATATTATAGAAATACAATTATAAGTATAAAACTGAAATTTATATGGAATTTATATAAATTCGTAAGGAGCCCTAGTGGTGCAACAGTTAAGAGATCAGCTGCTAACTGAAGGGTTGGCAATTCATAACCCTCAGGCAGCTCCATGAGAGAAAGGCCTGGTAATCTGCTCCTGTAAAGATTACTGCCTAGAAAACCCTATGAAGACATACTATGCTGTCACACTGGATCACTATGAGTTAGAATCAACTGGATGGAACCTAACAGCAGCAACAACATATATATTTATGTAAGTATACACATATTTAAATGATTATATAAATATATTTATACATATAAAATATAAATTTAGAATTTATATAATATAAATGTATTTATATAACGTTTATATAAATATAATGTATAACAATGATATAATTTAAATCTTAAAAATTATTTAAGTTTCTTTAAAGAGAAGAAACATACCTAGTACTTTAGTTAATTGGTTGCATAGTGATTGAGTCTTTTCTCAATTCTGAGGTGGTAGGCTGCCACACATAAACCTCTATCTTCTGCTTTTCCAATACTGCCAATTATCGTGCGTGTTCATGTGTGTGTATGTGCATATACGTGTGCACATGTGTGCACCTTTGTACATGTCTGAGTGTTGTACATTCAGAAAATTTAACAAAAATGAAGGTTTTCCCTTCATTTTTTACATTTGCCAGGATGGATAGTTCATGCCTGCTCTGATTACAAAAGACAATGTAAATCAGTTGCTAAGAAGTTGGAGGCTACTGGAAGTATAACTTAAAATAAACATAGTGTGAGGCTCAGAAAAGGAACAAATGAAGCAAGAATAAAGGCAGAGCATCTGCCGCGTGACTCAGCCACTGTACTGAAGAGTCTGCTATGAGTCACAAATTTTCACAGAAACCTATAGTCACCAGCCAGCCACTTTGTAATTATTAAGTAAGCTGGGTGGTGAAACTTGAGTCAACTGGTTCCTCAGAATCCTTAGTCAACATTATTCTCTGAAGAGCTGATCCATTTTTTACCTCCTTTCCACTTCCTGAGAGAAAATGAAGCACGGAAAACAGCCCTGTTGGTGTTTTTGTAGATCATAGTTAAAAACAAGGACAATCTTTACATAAACATAATATTAAATGTGGACTGTAAGCTGGTAAACAGACAAGCACATGAAGGTACCAAGCATGGGTTTTCCCACAATTCCACTGAGAGTATACCTTTGCTCAATAACTCACCATCAAGTCGATTCCAACTCATAGCAACCCTATAGGACAGAGGCGAACTGTCCCGTAAAGTTTCCAAGGAGCACCTGATGGATTCAAACTGCAGACCTTTTGGTTAGCAGTCAAGCTCTTAACCACTGCGCCATCAGGGCTCCTTGTGCTCAATAGTCTAACTGATTTCTGCATATACAAATGTGTACTTGTGCACAAACTATCGCCGTGAAGCAAATTCTCCATGAAATGGTGCAGATGTCAGGAGGACAGAGCAGTAAGAGTGGAGATGAACCAAGGCTGCCTGCAAAAAAGAACATCTCTAATGTGACCCGTTCACTTTCTATGTGCAATCATCTACAAGCCTGAAAAGGAATACAAAAATAAAGTACTTTGGAAAATTTATTTTAAACTTTGGAGACGTGTTCGGGCGGTAACAACTCTTGAGCAATTTTTATTGAGAAAAAAGAAAACTGCCATTTTGCTGTCTGGAGTGCTTTCTCCACTACAGGATCCTCCCTTTTAGAATTATGTGTGTGTGTGCATGCATGTGTGCACATGTACACATTTTGTGTATGTGTGAGTTTTGTGTACATGTGTGCTGTGTGTGTTCATGGATGCATTACATAAATGGAATTATTCATTCAGATTATTTTGTAATTTTCTACTAACCAGCAATAACATGTTCTTTAGGTTTCCATTCCTCTATCTAATATTTATTGCAATAACAACTTAATTTGTTAATTTGTTGCAGAACACCAGTACCAAAAATGCCAGCAAAGGGTCATCCCTCTACCACGTGGTTTCCACATTTTACCCAAAATGGTTCAACCTATTTGGACAAGATGTGGATAAAGTAAAGCTACTATTTTGGAATTTAAGTGTAATAAGCTGGAGTTCTAATTAACAGTGCTGATGACATAGACTCTGAATTCACACACCCAAATGAAAGATTCATTCTTTTAATGCATGAATTCTCATTGACTTACAGTCAAGGGGTATAACCATTTCTGAAAGAACTGTAACCAATATGATGAGGTTTTTTTTGTTTTCTGAATGGTGGAAATTAGAGAATTTCTATACTTTCCAGTACTGTTCAGATTTTCCACAGTAGACATGTTACTACTGTTGTTGTTTTAGTTACTGTCAAGTTGCCTCTAACTCATGGCAATCTCATGTAAACATTGGCCAGTTCTGTGCCATCTTCATGATCTTGATATGTTTGAGTCCACTGTTGTGGTTAATGTGTCACTTCATCTCATTGAGGGTTTCCCTTGTTAATGCTGGCCCTCTACTTTACCAAGCATGATGTTGTTTCCTAACAATTGGTCTTTTGTAATGACCTGTCCAAAGTAAGCTAGCCATCCTTTCTACTAGGGACCATACCAGTCATGTTTCTTCTAATAGTTCATGATTTGTTCATTCTGGAAATTCACAATATAGTCAGTATTCTTCACCAACACCACATATAGAAGATGTCAGTTCTTCTAAAGTGGCTGTTGTTGTTGTTATTGTTAGGTGCCATCGAGTGGGCTCTGACTTATGGCGACCCTATGTGCATCAGAAAGAAATACTGCCCAATCCTGTGCAATCATCATAATCATTGTTATTCTTGAGCCTATTGTTACAGCCACTGTGTTAATCCATCTTGTTGAGGGTCTTTTTCTTTTTTGCTGACCCTCCACTTTACCAACCATGATGTCCTTCTCCAGGGACTGGTCCCTCCTCCTGATAACATATCCAAAGTATGTGAGATGAAGTCTCACCATCCTCACTTCTAAGGATCATTCTGGCTGTATTTCTTCCAAGACAGATTTGTTTGTTCTTTTGGTAGCCCATGGTATATTCAATATTCTTTGTCAACACCACAACTCAAAGGTGTCAATTCTTCTTCAGTCTTCCTTATTCATTTTCCAGCATATGAGGTGATTGAAGACACCATGGCTTGGGTCAGGCACACCTTAGTCCTTAAAGTGACATCTTTGTTTTTCAACACTTTAAAGAGGTTTTTTGCAGCAGATTTGCCCAGTGCAATGCATCTTTTGTTTTCTTGACCACTGCTTCCATGGGTGTTGATTGTGGATCCAAGTAAAATGAAATCCTTGTCAACGTCAATCTTTTCTCCATTTATCATGATGTTGCTTATTGGTCCAGTTGTGAGGATTTTTGTTGTCTTTGCGTTGAGGTGTAATCCATACTGAAGGCCGTGGTCTTTGATCTTCATCAGTAAGTGGTTCAGGTCCTCTCGCTTTCACCAAGCAAGGTTGTGTCATCTGCATAACACAGGCTGTTAATGAGTTTTCCTCCAATCCTGATGCCCTGTTCTTCTTCATATAGTCCAGCTTCTCCAATTATTTGCTCAGCATACAAATTGAATACGTTTGGTGAAAGGATACAACCCTGATGCACACCTTTCCTGACTTTAAACCACGCAGTATCCCCTTGTTCTGTTCGAACAACTGCCTCTTGATCTATGTACAGGTTCCTAATGAGAACAATTAAGTGCTCTGGAATTCCCATTCTTCGCAATGTTATCCATAATTTGTTATGATCCACACAGTCGAATGCCTTTGCATAGTCAATGAAACACGGGTAAACATCTTTCTGGTATTCTCTTGTTTTAGCCAGGATTCATCTGACATCAGTTATGATGTCCCTATTTCCACATCCTCTTCTGAATCAAGCTTGAATTTCTGGCAGTTCCCTGTGGATGTATTGCTGCAACTGCTTTTGAATGATCTTCAGCAAAATTTTACTTGAGTGTGATATTAATTATATTGTTCTATAATTTCCACATTTGGCTGGATCACCTTTCTTTGGAATAGGCATAAATATAGATCTCTTCCAGTAGGTTGGCCAAGTAGCTGTCTTTCAAATTTCTTGGCATAGATGAGTGAGCATTTCTGGTGCTGCATCCATTTGTGGAAACATCTCCATTGGTATTACACCAATTCTTGGAGCCTTGTTTTTTGCCACTGTCTTCAGGGCAGCTTGGATTTCTTCTTTCCATATCATCAGTTCTTGATCATATGCTACCTCCTGAAATGACTGACTGTTGACCAATTCTTTTTGCTACCATGACTCTGTGTATCCCTTTCATCTTCAAAACTGGTAGAATCTAATAAAGTTAAGTGTACCCTACCTATTACTTCTTGGTATTAACATGACAGAGGGTTTTCATAAGTTCACAAAATTCATGGAGAAGAAGGTCTGTGACAGGCATTGTTTGTAATGGCACCAAACTGAAAGCAACCAAGCTATCAGAAACAGGGTGATTAAATAAATCAGGTTATTTTTTTTTGCAATGGAATACTATACAGCAAGAATGAAGGATGCAAAGCCAAAGAAAGCAGACACAAAAGATTACATTCTCTTTGAAACATTTGCCTAAGTTCAAAAACAAGCAGCACTGTTGGCTATTGCTTGGTGATAGATGTCAGAATACTGATTACCTTTAGGTAGGGTCTAACAACTGACAGAAGCCTGAAGGAAATGTCTGGGCCAGCTAAATGTTGTATCTCAGTTTCTCTGAGCTCACTTTGTAGAAACTTGCCAAGTATGCATTTATGATATGGGCACCTTTCCTGCAGGCATGTTATATTTAGTAAGAACATTCACTGTAACAAGAAAAAAGACTACAGTATAAAGTCTGACTTCCGAGTCAGGTCTACCTGCCCTGGCACTCCATGTGCTGGCTTCCCTGCATTCCAGGACTTCTATACCCCTCAATGTCTAACACTCTAGGTATATATAACAGGAGTCCAATAATCTCTTGTGAGTAAAGGAAGGAAAGAAGGCATAAACAAGTAAAATTACCTCCAAATTTATATTCCACAAAAAGGAAATAGACTCAATCTGTATTTCTCATTCTGGTCAAAACATAGAATGGCAGGTGAGTAAATCATTGGCCTTTAAAATGCAAGTGGAAACGGGCGTAATTGATAGATTTGCAAGTTCATTTTTCTAACATGAACATGAAACAGTGTAGAGCCTTCAGCTTTTAACATCTGTTTTAAGTGAACTTCAATAAAAATTTAAAAACAGTCTCCATGTTTATTAAATTATCACCTGATGGTTTTCCAGAAATCACACATTTTCCAGACTTCGCATTAAAGAAGGGGTGTTGGAGTTTTGTTTTGTTTTTTGGCAAATGCCAGGGAATTTCTTAACATGTTTTAAGTTATACAAACCAATAAAAACACTTTTTCCTATTTTCAAAAACACTTTTGAGGATTTCTAACTAAATTCGCTGGTTCTGAAACTCTAACTTGGCAAGTAAAATAATGCTTGAGGCAGAGATGATGCTTTGCCGAATTAAAAAATGCAGTTTGAAGTCAAGCTAGTTGTTAACATTGTTGAATGTCATGCCGAGCCTGTGAACAGTTGAGTCACTGTGCGTAAAGGCTGCCCGCCGGCAGTATTCACCTAATTAAACTCACATGCGATACAGTCATTACTCCGTTACACTAGTAAGTATTTCAAATTCCAATCAAGCTTCAAATACATTTGTAAAAGTAAAAACAGTCCATTTCTCATAAGATTGCAAACTTACATTTTGTAGTTACTGACTGCTTCAGTTTTTATTCAGAAAACATAGAACTTGTTTTGACTGGGTCTACAGACCTTCAGGGAGACCTGGTGGTTCAATGGTTAAGCGTGGGGCTGCTAACTGAAAAGTTGTCAGTTTGAAACCACCTAGCAGCTCCATGGGAGAAAGATCTGGAGATCTGTTCCCATAAAGTTTACAGTCTAGAAAACCCTCTGGGGCAATCCTAGAGGGTCGCCATGTGTGGGAATTGACTTGATGGCACACTACAACAACAACACGGTCTTTCAAAATGTCAGAATGAGAAGGTAAAATCTCATCCAATTGTTTCAATGTTTTGTTTTCTGGCCACAGGTATTTTCATATATTTTTATAAATATATAAGTTTTTATATGTGGGAGTGGGCATGAATTGAGATCCTAATATTCCTAGGAAAGACTCAGGCTGAGGCTGCAACTGTTTAAGCTTAGGCTCTTCCAAATTTTTTGCCCACAGAGACAGTGAAGAATTTAACCATAAAACAATCTCAGATCCTGAGGGTCTCTTGAAGAAGTTACTTAACATGACTTATGTGTCAGTGCATATATTTAACAAAACCTTAGTGTCGGTGGCGCCCATGAACCCTGGTAGAGAAACACTGTGGTGATTGGGGTCAAATTCTGATTATTTACTTCTCTCCAAGGCCAATGTCAAGCAATGATGCCTTTCTTCTAAGGGACATTCTGGTTCTATTTCCTCTAAGACTGATTTATTCATTCGTCTGGCAAACCAAAATAAACTGACAAATAAACCCATCGCTGTTGAATGAATGTGTTAGAGAGTAGGACCGAGTTCCATAGGGTTTTCTTGGCTATGAGTTTTGTAGAAGCAGATCACTAAACTTTCCTTCTGTGGAGCCCCCGGGTGGGTTTGAACCAACAACGTTTCAGTTAGTAGCCAAGCACAAAACATTTGTGCCACCAGGGTTCCTGTTCTTCTGGTGGCCCATGGTATATTCAATATTCTTTGTCAACACCACAATTCAAATACAGAAATGATGACTGAATCCTGTTAATGAGAAAGTTCTGCAGCAAGTAATAAGCATAGTGATAAACTTTTGAGAAACTGGGTTTAGCTTCTGTCCCAAATCGGAGTAGACCGTCATCATAGTGGGCCTGCTCCAGATCTTACCCTTGAGTTTAACTTCAGCTAAACTCTTTGAGATTCATTTACAGGAAGTTTCCACTTTTTGTTGAGCCAGACCATGTAGGAAGACAGTGATACTCACCAAGTGTTCTTCGAGCTTGTGTTCATATTCAGGTAAGGGGGAAAGTATCGGTTCCAGGCAGGAGCTCAGAACAATGCATGTGAGTTCTTCATGCGATCTTCCCCTGACACATTGATCACATTACCCTGAAATGGTGGAGCCAACAGGTCCACTGCATCACCATATGGATGGTGGCTCTCCAGGAAACTTGCCCAACTGGTTTCAGACTTCGCATAAGAGGGAAATGTTTGTAAAGCCACTGAGATTGTGTGGTTAACTGTGACCACACCACTACCTAGCCTATACAGACTAAGATATATAGAAAGAAATTCCAGGTAGTAGGAGAGGTGACTATTCAGGCACAAGGTGTGAAATTTGACAGCATAACTGGGGGACATAAAGTGGATCTGTGAGATTAGATATAAGGAGTGTTAGGGAGAACAGAGAAAGAAAGAAGGAATGGGATAGATCTTGAAGGTGAACATGTCATTTATTGTAACGAATTGAGTGGTGGCCACCAAAAAAATAGAGCTATTAGTTAACCCTCAGAACTCGTGAATATGAATTGGAAAAAGATCCTTTCAGATGTAATTAACTTAATTATGAGAGCATCCTGAATTACCCTGGGTGGGCACTAAGTCTAACGATAGGTGTTCTTATAAGAGTGAGGCAGAGATTAGGCAGGTAGAAAAGGAGGACACAGAGACACACAGAGAGGAAAGCAATATAAAGACAAAGGCTGAGATTGGAGTGATGTATCTATAGGCCAATGAATGCTAAGGATGGCTGACAGCCTCCAGGAGCTAGGAAAGAGGCATGGAACGAAATCTCATTCACAGCCTCCAGAAGGAACCAACCCTGTCAACACCTTGATTTCAGACTTCTGGCCTGTGGTAATTTGCTATGGCAGTTCTAGTTGTTGTTAGTTGCCATCAAGTCGATTCCAACTCATGGCAACCCTAGATATTCGGGGTAGGACTACTTCCTAGGGTTTTCAAGTCTGTGAGCTTTAGGAAGCAGATCACCAGTCCTGTCTTCTGAGAAAGTATGAACTACCAACCTTTTGGCTAGTAGTCGAGCACTTAACTTTCTGTGCCACCCTAGGCACTCCTTAAGACAGTCCTAGGAATCGGGTACACTTAGAGAAATACCAACTTTTAAGAACAATGTGGAAACTTTCCATCTTAGACTGACAGAAATTTGAACAAACATTGTTAGTGAAGGCAAGAGGAAGGGAGTGTCCTTATCCTTGGTAAATGGAAGGGAAAGACACTGCTATCTCCCTAGAGGGGGGCGGTGCTGTTGGCAATAACTCATTATTTCAGTGCACATTGCATTTGTACCACCAATCTCATTCAAGAGAACGATTGTAAGGATGTGCATATACACGTGGGGGAGGTTTGAACAGTCACTGGGAAGAGAGAAAAGGGGAGAGAGTATGTAGACGACTTTTCTGACAGGGTTGACTCTAAAGGTGGACAGAGAAATGGCACAATGAGCAATAAGGATCAAGGAGAGCTTTTTTTCTTCCCTTATGATATTAATTAAAAAAAAAAAAAAAAGCAACTTCTGGGCAAAATGGCACTTTAGGCAGAAGCACCACGTCGTCCCTCCACATCAAAGATCCGAAAAACTAAGCCGAACAGAGAATACAACAATTCTGAAACCCTATAACATCAAATGAAGAGATAAAGAACTCAGCCAAGCACCAAACGGAGTGAGAAACTGACAGAGAACAGGTGAGGAGAGATTCATGCAGAGGTCCCCTACCAGCTAACACAGCTCAGATCCACCATCATGGACTCCTATCGGAGACCAGCAAAATGGGGGTATGAGAAAGCAGTCTCACAGAGCGTCCAGCGGGAGACAAAACAACCGGTAATTTGTGGTGTGCACTTTCCCACCCCCCACCCCTCTTTGCCCCAGCTTGACCTCTTCTGCTTCCCATGGCCACGGTCTCTTGACCAGGAAGCGCCGGCTACTTGGATTCCACACACCCAAGCGGGCGACTTTCCAGGTGCCATTTGTTGGCTGCTGGTGTTGCTTTTTTCTGCTTCTTTTGATTTCTTCCTTCCCTCTCCCTACCTCCCCCTCCTTTTGCTCGAGTGCCTCACTCCGTGCACCATCTTTGCTTCTTCCTGAGGGGCTCCAGAGCGCCGGCAATTTGTGATATACGCTTTCCCACTTTCTACCCTTCTTCACCCACACTCAGCCTCCTCTGCTTCCCACGGACACAGTCTCTTGTCCAGAAACACCAGCCCGCACTAGCTGGCTCTCTGAGTGCCATTTGTTGGCTGCTGGTGTTGCTTTTTTTCATTTTTTTTCTGCTTCTTTTGATTTCTTGCTTGCCTCTCACCACCTCCGCCTCCTTTCACTCGAGTACCTGGCTCCATGAGCCATCTTTGCTTCTTCCTGAGGGGCTGCGGAGCTCCGTTCGAGTGTGGAGCTGCTTCCTGGTCTGGGCTACCATGCTGGTGGGATCCCAGGGCTTTTGTTTGTTTGTTCATTTTGAATTGTTTGTTTGTTTTCTTTTCCTTTTCTTGAGTTGGAAGCCCTTACTGGCCATGCAGAGCTGTGTGGCAAGGAACTCCCCTTCAGCTTCCACAGACGTGCAGAGGGATCCATGAAGGCATTTCTTTTTTGGTTGGTTTTATTTTTCTGTTTTTTTGGGGGGGCCTTTCTTGTTCTTTTCTTTTTTTTTAACTTGTTTTGTTTTCCCTCTTTTTCCCATTTTGTCTTTCTTCATTGCTCAGTTTATCATCCCTCTATATCTTCCTTCTCTTTCTGATCCATGAATACCAGGTGTTGTATACCTCTACGCTTTATAGCCAGGCTGTATTGCAACACCTGAGAACAACTTCCCCAGACCTCATAGCTGCATCGGTGGGATCCCTGGGAACTTTGAGGTTCTTTAACCTCTCTGATTTTTATTTATTCATTCTTTTCTTTTCTTCCTCTTTCCCTTTCTGTTTTTCTCCATTTCATAGTCTCTCATCTCTCCATTCCAATGGCAAGCTCCCCTAGCATTCTTTTTTGTTTGTTTGCAAGTTTTTGGCTCCTGTTCCTCTCTCCTCTCTCCCATATCCATCTTAGCTCCACACATAACAATCTCCCCACTGCATCCTGCCTACCTGCACCATGCACTTGACATCACACCAACAAGCAGCACAGGCACAGCCTACTGGAACCTGCCTTACACTGATTACTGACCTGCTCTGGTAGTTGTAGTAAGTGCCACAAACAACCCGTCCCAGTAACTCCTCTTCAGCTAGACCTGCCTTGCTGTACCATATCTGAGTGACTGACCCCGCCAGTTGGAGAAGGAGGTGAAAAGTATTGAGCCAGCAATCCCACTCCTAGGAATATATCCTAGAGAACTAAGAGTCATCACTCGAATAGACATATGCACACCTATTTTCATGGCAGCATTGTTCACAATAGCAAAATGATGGAAACAACCTAGATGCCCATCAACAGATGAATGGATAAATAAACTATGGTACATACACACAATGGAGTACTATGCAACGAGAAAGAACAATGATGAATCTGTGAGCATCTCATAACATGGATGAAACTGGAGGACATTATGCTGAGTGAAATAAGTCAATCACAAAAGGACAAATATTGTATGAGACCTCTATTGTAAAAACCCATGAAAAAGTTCACGCACAAAGCATAACAATCTTTGTTGGTTATGAGGGATGGGAGGGGTGGGGCAGGAATACTAAATAGGCAATAGATAAGTGGTATCTTGGGTGAAGGGTGAGACAGTACACAATACAGGGGAAAATAGCACAACCTGTAGAAAGAAAGGTCATGGAAGCCCCATAGACACATCCAAACTTCCTGAGGGACTGAATTGCTGGGCTGAGGGCTCTGGGGACCATGGTCTCAGGGACCATCTAGCTCAATTGGCATGACACAGCTTATAAAGATAATGCTCTACATTCTACTTCGGTGAGTAGTGTCTGGGGTCTTAAAAGCCTATGAGCAGCCATCTAAGATATTCCACTGGTCTCATCCCTTTGGGAGCAAGGGAGAATGAAGAGAACAGGATACAAGGAAAAGATTAGTCTGAAGGACTAATTGTCCACTGCTACCAAGGCCTCCACCAGACTGAGTCCAGTACAGCTGGATGGCGCCCGGCTACCACCACTGACTGCTCTGACCGGGATCACAACAGAGGGTTCTGGACAGAGCTGGAGAAGGATGTAGAGCATAATTCTAACTCACAAAAAAAAGACCAGATTACTAGCCTAAAGGAGACTGGAGAAACCTCAAGAGTATGACCCCCAGACACCCTTTTAGCTCAGTGGTGAAGTTACCTCCGAGGTTCACTGTTCAGCCTGGGAGTGGACAGCCCCGCAAAACCAAATGAGACTAACAAGGTACCGGAGTCCAGTGACAAGGGTCAGAAGGCAGAAAGGGACAAGGAGGCTGGTGATAGGGAACCCAAGGTTGAGTAAGGATATTGTTGATGTGTTGTGAGAGTGCTAACCATTGTCATAGGGCAACATTTGTAGTAACTGTTAAATGAGAAACTATTTTGTTCTGTAAGCCTTCATCTTAAGTGAGAATAACAGCACAATTGGAAGAGCGTAGTCAATGTCACTGAACCGTGCATGTAGAGATTTTTGAAACGGTGTATCTTTGTCTATGTGTATTTTCACCAAAAAAAAAAAAAAAGGTTGAAAAGTTAGAGTGTTGACAGGTTGTGGGGTTGTTAACCAATATCATAAAACAATATGTGTACTACTGTTTCATGAGAAACTATTTGTTCTGTAAGCCTTCACCTGAAGTACAATAAAATATAAAAAAAAAAAGAAAAGAAAAAGAAAACAGGTGTTTGAGTTGTCCCTGAAGACCAGCTCACTTCCTTCCTGGGGACCAGCCTGCACCATTGCAGCATTCTCTTTCCCTGTATGTTGTCGTTGTTGTTGTTGTTCGCTGTTGTTTGGTCAATTCTGACTCGTGGAGACCTCATGAGTAGAACTGTGCTCCATAGAGTTTTCAAGACTATGACCTTTCAGAAGTAGATCCAGTCAGGCCTGTCTTCCAAGGTGTCTCTGGGTGGGTTCAAACTGCCAACCTTTCAGCTAATACTTGAGAGTTTAACTGTTTGTGCCACCCAGGGGGCTGTCTAAATGGGCCATGTTATGATTAACATATCGAACTATTCTCATCCTGCTTCAGAAGGAGCACACTGTAGCGAGTCTGAGGGAGTTTGGGTGCTGATCAAGGGAAAAGATACGACCACATGATAGCAACATTGCACAACAAGCTGTGTATTGGGGCCAACACATTGACTTCTGCAAGCAGCGGGGCAGTCTTCCAGAACAGAAGGTCTTACAGAGGCAAGTCCTGCAGGGAGCCCCCAGAAGGGGAAGAGGTAAGGAAATCCTGGGGAGAAGAAGAAAGGAGAGCTTACGTATGCCTAGGCAATGTCCTCTTGCAGCAAGGTGGGGACTCCCTGGGAGGGGTCTCCAAGGACAGCAGCAACTTGGGGGTCCTTATAGCTTCCCAGTTTTATCTTATCTAGAGCTATCAGATGCTGGACACAATCTGGTCGGGTACGTAAAGGAGGCAGACTCTAAGGAGCTAAGAATTTGCTTATTTGGGCTATTGTAAAAATACTTGGATGTGTATAAATTTGAGTCTGGTGTCGGTGGGCTCTTTTGGGTGGGCCAACACACCTACAAGGAGCTTTAGTAGTGCAATGGTAAAACGCTTGCTGCTAATCAAAATTTTAGCAGTTTGAACCCACCATCTGCTCTTTGGGAGAAAGATGTGGTTGCATGTTTCTGCAAATATTACAGCCTTGGAAACCATATGGAGCAGTCTACTCTGTCCTATAGGGTCACTATGATTCAGAATCGACTTGACAGCAGTGGGTTTGGTTTTTGATTTGGGTAGCACGCCTACAACTTGCTAAGAAAAAGTAATCTTGGTTTATTTAGGTAACATGCACCATGGCTTCAAACAAGCAAGTATCCTCTATCACAAGATTTAAGGTAAAATCATTCCTTCATCGCCACAGCAAGTTAAAGGGGTACGAAACGAATCATCAAAAAATGAGTGAGAAACACAAGCTAAACCACACTTACTTACTCTTGACACTGCCCCTGTGCTTGGACAGGGCCTTTCTCTTTCCCTTAGAGTCTTCTGGTCTGGCACTGCAGCACATAAACATGATGGGCTCTGCACAGACCCCATTGTCCTCTTGGGTTTAGGACATCCTCTTTAAAGGGCTTTGGTGCTATCCATCCTTGCCCAATCATCATGTGAGCACTCCCTCCCAAAATCTGTCTCCTTCTGACTCACTTTCTCAGTGAATGGATGTCCCTAAACACCATCCTCACTTAGGTTCAAAACTCGGGTCTGGGTCACCCATGCTGGTGCCTGGCTATGCTCTGTGATACTGCACTGGTATAAGTTTCGTGTGGCCCATGTAACAAAGTACCACGAACTGGGCAGCTGAAAGTAACAGCCGTTTATTTTCTCACAGTTGTGGAGGCTGGAAGTCTGAGATTACAGTTTTGGCAAAGCCATGCTCTCACCAAAGGCAGTAGAAGAAGATCCTCCCATGTCTACTCCAGCTTCTGGTGTCTCCTGGCAATCCTTGGCATTCCTTGGCTTGTAGATGATCCCTCCAATCTCTGCCTCAGTCTTTACATGGCTGTCTTCCCTCTGCTTCTCTGTCTTTTCTTCTCTTTTATAAGGACAACAGTCATATTGGATTAGGGTTTACCCTACTTCAATATGACCTTGTATTAGCATAACTGATAACTTCTTCAAAGACTCTGTTTCCAAACAAGGTCACATTCACAGTTGCCAACACTTAGGTCTTCAATGTATCCTTTTGGGGGATACAATACAACTCATGACACAACCTGGCCATTGGGATCATCTTCTGTCCATAAGATCCTCTCCTCAGAGGGAAAATTGAATGGGAAATCATTAGTTATTTGATTTCAAGCTGCCCATCATGCACAGGACATTCTTAGGCACCCCCATAAGCAAACACTATGTCATGGATTTTGTTAATCTTTTCAGACCTCATAATTACACAGGAGAGGGAACAAGTTAAACCTCAGAAGCAATTTTTCACAGAAGACATGGGGATACCAAGAGAGGAAAAAAAATTTACTTGAAGAAAGTCCTGCTTTACATACTAAGTCACATACAGCAAATCTTTCTTTCTGGAGAAAAGTCTCGCGTGAAAAATCTTCATTTGCAATGCTGGTCTTTTTAACATGTGATTCTTCCCTCTTTGTATTAGACAACAATGTATCCACTGCAAGTTCTTGTCAGTTTTGGTGAGGACAGACACAGAGTTTGCTGTGTAGCCAACATCCGGGTCCTGTATTCAGATTCCCACAGTGGAACCTTCGCCAACCTCCTGTCAGATCATGAGACGAGATAATTACAATTCTCACAAAGCAGGAACACACCCAGCTCTCGGAGCAAACTGGTTATTAGGAATCTTGTAATTGGTTGTCAGACACACAAGATTTTAAAATTATGAAATCAATCATTGGCTTTATAGGTTTTCTTTGGGAGAGTTCACGCCTACTTGGGACTCTGTGTGCGGCCAGCCACCTTGCCTCAGCACAACCTGCACAGCCAGCCCCTCTCCGGGACTCTGAAGGACATTTTGATTTTGTGTGCGTGCAAGCACGTACCCTTGGGTGTCTCTCTGCGTGAGTTAAGACAGACAGAGAAGGGGAGAGTTCCAGATGAAAACACTATGCTGTTTTCCTTGTTGGGATTTTAAAGCAAGGGCTTTGTTATCTGGAGATTCTTCTGGTTGTTTCTGTCATCCTCCTTGATGTTCCCCAGTTAAGGAAAGCAAGCTCTAGATCACTGTTTGCACGTGGTGGAAGCTGAGCACTGGATCATTCTCTTGACTTTGAGGCAAATGTGTGAAGACCCCAAGCACCACAGGGTCAACATGACTTGTGGCCTTCGAACTGCTCACATTGGCCACCCCGTTCTTTCTTGCCATTGATCCCGATGGATGCTTCCTCTTCATCTACTAGACTTCTCTGGGGCCTTGAGCCTGCCAACTCTCCTCCTTGGCATGCTTTCTCCTTTTGGCCATTGTTTCTTTCTTCTCTGATTTTCTTCCAACTTCTATCAGATTCTCCATAGATTTTAAGGTTACAGCAGCAAATGTTAAACCCACCCATGGGCCTTTAGCTTATGAGTCTGCTCTTGTTATTTCTCAGTCTACCCTTCATACAACTGTTCTCATTACTCTTTGGTATTTATACTGTCTGATTCTCCCTATAAAACCAACCAGCCTATACTAATTAAAAGCAACACTCTTACTCCATTATTTTATCGACTCTGTGTACTGGTTAACCATGGGGTTGTGTGCTAAATGTGTGGCTAAGACCTACCATTAGATAAAATTCTGTGCCAGAGTAACCACAAAGATCACCCAATTTTAACAATGACCATTACGTTGTCCAGCTCCCCTATAGATGGTTCCACCAAAGTATGTAGGACGTAACTTCATTGATTCATTCAAGGAGGGTGGAGCACTGGACTACTAGCTGAAAAATTGGCAGTTCAAACCCACTTAGTGGTGCCTCAGAAGAAAGGTGTGGTGACCTGCTTCCAAAAGGTCACAGCTTTGAAAACCCTGTGGAGCACAGTTCTACTCTGACACACATAGGTCAGCATGAGTTGGAATCAATTCAATGGCAATGGATTTGGGGTGTCTTTGTTTTGTTTTCTTTTATGCAGTGGGTGGAGTCCTCTTGTGGTACAAATTGCTAACATGCTTGGCTGCTAACTGAAAGGTTAGAGGTCCCAGTTCACCCAGAGGCACCCTGGAAGAAAGATCTGGCAATCTGCTTCCAGAAGGTCATAGCCTTGAAAACTCTATGGAGCCCAGTTCTGCTCTGACACACATGGGTTCTCCATGAATCAGAGTCTATTCAGTGGCAACTGGTTGGTTAACTGGTTAACCTTAGAAAAATATTTTCTGTTCTTTTGAAAATATATGTAACCTCTAAATTCTATAAATTATCATTAGACTTTGGAAATATGATAAACTTGAGAAAACAGGACTTAGAATACATGTGTAGCTTCTAAAAAAAAAAAACCTTCCTCTGGTTCACATTTGGTTCACATCTGAAAACTAATGTTCATATAGGGACACTTACTCAAATTGTTACATGTGTACATATGTGGCAAACTCTAAGGTGAAACCAATGACTGTCACTTTCTGGTGTCCATGCCCTTGTATGATCCCCTCCCCTCATGTGTGAGCAGAGCCTGTGACTGACTTCTAACCAATAAAAAATGGCAAGGGGGATGGGCTGTCATTTTCTTGAGTATGTTTTGTTATATAAAATTGCGTCTTGCTAACAGATTTACTCTAGAAACGTTTTTCCCTTGCTGGCTTTAGAGAAATAAGCAGCCAGTTTGGAAAGCACACATAGCAAGAAGACGAGGTGACCTCAGCTGAGAGCAGCTTCATCCAACTGCCAGCATGTAGCGGGAGCCCTGAGGTCTACCACCACAAGGAAATCAGTTCGGTTGACATCCTGAGTGAGTTTGGAAGCTGATTTTTCTCCAGTCATACCTCCAGATGGGAAATCAGCCCAGGAAGACTTTCCATGCAGCCCTAGAGACAACTCTGCTAAGCTGTGCCCAGACTCCTGATCCCACAGACGTTATGAGATAAGAAAACTGTGTTGTGTTAAGCCACTAAGTTTCTAGTAGTTTTTCATGCTTCAGTAGAAAACTTACACACTCTTGTGATCTCAATGTTTGTTAGAAAAACTGGATCATTAAAGAAATTCTGAGTTATATCCTTTTAAAAGCTGAAAAATCTGCTGACTCCCTAATTTATGTTTCATAGATCAAAATGTTCAAATAGTCACGTTTCTTAGAGCAAAATATTCTTTTCTTAATTTTATTTATTTTGTTGTTGAGAATGTACAGCAAAACATACACCAGTTCAACAGTTTCTACATGTACAATTCAGTGACATTGATTACATTCTTCGAGCTGTGCAACTATTCTCACCCTCCTTCTCTGAGTTGTTCCTCCCCCATTAACATAAACTCACTGCCCCCTAAGGTTCCTATCTAATCTTTCAAGTTGCTGTTGCCAATTTGGTTCCATACAGATAGTTCTTAAAAGAGCACAATGCTCAAGGCAGACATAGTTCACTAATTAAGCTAAACTATTGTTTGGTTTTAAGAAGACTTCAGGGGATATAAAAGACTCTTGTTCTTCAGTTACATTTATTTCTCATTAGGCTCTGGAATGGCCTTTAAATTATTTTAATACTTCTAAGATTTATGCAGAGTACAATTTCCTCCTGTTATATTTGTAAAATTTGTGCAGAATACAATTATTCCTGAATTAAACTCACAGTCCCGCTATGAAGAAAATTAACTTGACATTTTAAATACAGCCATCTTTGAGAAACTTGGAAGGGAGGGAGGGAAGGAGAGAAGGAGAGAAGGAAGAAGGGGAGAAAAGGAGGGAGGGAAGGAAGGAGGAGAAAGACTCTACCCTGGAGCATTCTGGAACTTAGTATCAGTGTGTGTAGACAATTATGAGTACACAGAAGAAATGAAGGCAACAATTAATATTTTTAAGTTATAATTCTCTTTTTCTATTTTAAGTCCAAGCATGGCATGTACAGAGATCTTCAGCAAAGCTTGTAGTCACTTAGGAACAATTACGTATCCCATCTTTTACATGTGTGTGTTTCCACCTTCTGCAGCATTATCTAACATGAAAACTAAATTGAGGAAACCAACTAAATTAAAGATAATCAGAGCTTCATCATGACACACAGCACGGGAGAGAATATTTCAGTGCTCCATGCAATTAAATTCTTCGATTATTCTAAGTGTTATTATGCTAATTTAAAAGGCTAGGATCATTAGAAAAATGTATAAAGAATTATGCTCAGTTATAGCATTTTATTTATGTGATTTCACGTTCAATTATTTAAGCTATGGAAATTATAAGAATTATCAGTACGTGACTCCAGGCTGTCCCACTGGAGCAGTCAGCAAAGCTGAAGGGAAATGTGTCCCGTTTTACCCTCCCAGAGGGGGTAATCTCACAGCTTGAAGAATGGCCTGCCTGAGCCCTGTTAAGGGGCGCTTGATGTATGCAGGGGGCTTTCCCCAAACCACAGAGCAGCTCGAAAGGCACCTCCTCCCCAGAGGAGCACACTCTCTTTGTTGTGGGGTCAGGTAGTTTGCATACCCTACTCCATTTAAAAGAAATGTATGAACAGGCGAGGGGCTTAGGAAAGGGGTAACTGGAAGCTTAGAGCTGCACCCGCAGTTCTGCAGTGTGACTGGGGGAATCCCCAGCCTCTGATGACCTGGATTAATGTGACATGTGTTGTTCTGTACAACACATATCTCAAGCTCAAATAAGAAATTTTCTTTTCTTTTTTTTTTTCTAACTTGCTTTCCTTCTCTTTGTCTCTCCCTCCCTCTATCTCCCCCCTTGTCTTTCTCCTTTTTTTCTCTCTTTCCATTACTTCCTTTCCTTCCTTCCTTCCTCTCTCTCTTCCTCTCTCTCCTCTTTCTCTTTTTCTTCTTTCTCTCTTTCCCTCTCTTCCCTACCTTTTTCTCATTTCTCTATCTCTTAGTTCTGGTACAATACTCTGTTTTTCTACTTTCATCTATTTTTTTTCTTCCTTTTGAGTAAAGAATGTAACCTTCACTTTTGAATGATTTTTTAAAATAACTTAGAAGCAAAAACAACAGCAAGAACAACAGCAACAACCCCGACAGTTTCTACTTCTCTCCATCCATCTCTCATGCCCCACCTGTTTCATCACTGCTGCCCTCATTTGTGCTAGTGGGTTGGGGCAGGGGAGCTGGACACCCTGAAGCCACTGGCCATCCTGCATGGAAGACCTGTCCCTCCAACCACCATCACAAGGGAGAAGATATCTTCCTTGGTCCTCTTCAGACTCTTCCTCAGGGTTCCTAGGGTGTCTTGCTCATACTTCCCCACCACCAAAACCAAACCCAACTCACTACCATTGAGTAGGTTCCAACTCATAGCAACTCTGTAGGACAGAGTAGAACTGCCACATAGAGTTTCCAAGGCTATAATCTTGCCACATCATTCTCCCATGGATTTGCTGGAGGGTTTGAACCACCGACCTTTCAGTTAGTAGCCAAATGCTTAACAACTGCACCGCCATGGCCCCTTTTACTTTCCAACAGTAGTTACCAATGTTTCAGTCTCTCTTCCTGGATTCTCACCTGCCCACAACCCATGAGGTCAGAGGTCGGAGTCCCTTTGATATAGAAAAGGGAGGGGCAGCTGTTGGGAGTCACCCAACCCTCCCAGTCTGGGCTTTGTCTCCTCCTGACCCTCGGCCCTGGTGTCGCACAAGTCAAGTGCTCTCAGAGGACACGACGTACCCTAAATCTCATTGGCCCTGACATGCTCCCAGGAAACCATGGACCATAAGGAGGGTCTCTTGATAGGGCCACCTCATCATCCTGTCTATATCAGGAGGGAAGCTGTCTTTGCCCAGCAAAGCTCCCGCTCATGGGACAAGAATGGTGCTCTTGACTATGGATGCTGTTGGTCAGCTGTGCTCCTCACTGGGGAGGTCAGATCAAGACTCGGGATGGCTCGAGGAAAGTCATCACCACTGGAGGAAGCAGGCTCATCCAGCAGACCTGCTAGAAAGGAGTGGGGGTTCTGGCCACCACATCCCCACCTCGAGACCTCACTGAGCCCACTCTTGCCACTACTACGTAACACACAGGAAATGCACTGCTGTGACGTCGTGAGAGTGTGGACAGAAATTAACCTGAGACCCATGTTGTGTTTGTGCGATAGCTACCCTCCCACAGCTGCTCGCAGCCTAAGTCTGGGCACAGCAGGGACACTAAGGCAGACATACCCCTGGAAGTTACAGCTAATCTTGGTGTAAGGACCCACCAACAGCCTTCCTGAAATCTTAGACCCCACAGCAGTGTAGGACGCTCTCAACCAGTCTTCCCCCTTCCCTCTCTCCATCTCTCAGGGTCAACCCTGTGTCCCATCTGACGGCTCCCCAGCAGTCTCTGGCTCCCTACTTTCATTGACAAGGGCACTTCTGTTAATAAGACCCCTGCACATTGAATCCTGTCTTGGCATCTGCTTCCAGAGGACCTGATCTAGGACAACTGCTATTCCTCTAAGTGATTGAACACTCCATATCTTGAAGGATTCTGTAAGATACTCTGAACTCCTTTCTGTCTCACTGAGGCCCAGTCTTGCAATGCTAGGAACAAGATAATATATTTCAGGCCTGATCTAACAAAGATCTAGGCACAGATAAAAGAGGCAGCCATGGCTGTCACAGTTCACTTCCTTGAGCAGATAGATCTGGTTCTAAAAGTACATGATGTTTTGCATTTTTGAACTCTATGGGGACATGCGCTCTGAAATATAAACCTCTGATGTAATAAAAATTTCTGCAAAGCGGCACTTAATAAGACACCGGGCCTTAACTTATCAAAGCTTTACCAGTACTCTTGTGTTCTAGCCTCATCATTATTAGACTGTCAAAAACGTAACATATCATGGCCCAGGAACAGGCAAGAAAGGAGAACAGGTGGGTGGAAGATTATGAAACTGGCTTATTAAAATTTTTTCTGCGTTACCTCTCCCGAGGGAACAGGGAGTCCCAAGGTACGTGAGGAGGGCTCTGTTTAGGCATGGTGTGTACCTACACTTGTCTTCATTCCCCCTGAGGCCATGTTAGAGAATTACCCCTTGCCATCTAGTCAATTACAACTCATGGCAACTCCATGTGTTAAAGTAGAACTGCTCCATTGGTTTCCTTGACTGTAATCTTTAAAGAAGACAATAACTAGGCCTTTCTTTCACAGTGCTGCTGGGTGGGGTTCAAACCATCAACCTTTAAGTTAGCAGCCAAGTGTAAATCATTTGGGCCACCCAGGGACCTTGGTTAGAAAATTAGGTGAGTGTTAATGCCTTACAGAGATTACTACTCATGGCTGGCAAAAGAAATGAATGGTAGTTTTCCAAAATGCCTTAGACATTGATGGCTCTCAAGAGTCCAGTGATGAGTCTCAGAAAGGGTGTGAGGCTTGGCCATGAGGGACGAGGTCAGGGCTCACCCATAAGGATCAGAGGATGAAGATGCAGAGACCTTAGGACCCAACTGTTGTTGTTTTTGTTAGCTGCATTTGAGTTGATTCTGACTCTGCCAACTCCATGTGTTGCAAAGTAAAATTGTTCCATAGGGTTTTCAAGGCTGTGGTCTTTCAGAAGAAAATCTCCAGGCCTGTCTTCTGAGATGCCTCTGGGTGGGTTCAACCATTAACCTTTCATTAGTGGTTGGGCACTTAACAGTTTGTGCCACCCAGGGACCCAGCAGGCACCACCAAGTCCAGAAAGAATGGCTCTCTTAGAAGAGATAGCCATAGGCTGTCCCATGGAAGCTTCCAGAGACCTGAAGAAGCAGGTGTGATCTATACACGTAGGTAGAACAGGGCTTTACAGACCCTTAATAATGGCCTTACTTTGATAATGAGTTGGACAGAAGGAAGCCCAAGGCCTTCTAATCTCCTCCTCACCCTCCATGGTTCACCTGGAGACAGAGTTACAAGGACCCAAGACACTTTGAAGAACCAGCTCATGGCAGGAGCCACATCATTGCTGGAGAGGGCTGTTGGTTCATCTAGATGACAGGTCATAGGGTCGGTGGAGAAGGTGACCCAGAGCCGGCCAGTAACAGGCTGCTCTTCAGCTCTTCCAGGAAGAATCAGTCCTTATGGCTGCTCAAAGGGCAGGCCAGCCTCTCCACCAAGCAAGATGGAAAGCTTTGCAGAATAACTTTGGACTGAGGAAAAAGATTCAAGTGGATAAAGGGGCATTGAAAACAAATGATGTAAGATAGAAAAACTATGACACAGTTCCAGGAAAATGGTGCTCTAGGCAGAAGCACCACGTCGCCCCTCCACAGCAAAGATCTGAAAAACTAAGCCGAACAGAGAATACAACAATCCTGAAACCCTAAAACATCAAATGAAGAGATAAAGAACTCAGCCAAGCACCAAATGGAGTGAGAAAACTGACAGAGAATGGAGAGCGAGGAGAGATTCATGCAGAGGTGCCCTACCAGCTAACGCAGCACGGATCCGCCATCTTGAACCCCTATCAGAGACCAGCAAACAGGGGGTACAAGAAAGCAGCCTCACGGGGCTTCCAGCAGGAGACAAAACAACCAGTAATTTGCGATATACTCTTTCCCAACCCCCACCCTTCTTCACCCCGACTCGGCCTCTGCTTCCCGTGGCCACAGTCTCTTGACCGGGAAACAGCAGCTGTTTGGATTCCACACACCAGAGCGGGCGGCTCTCTGGGTGCCATTTGTTGGCTGCTGGTGTTGGTTTTTTTTTCCGCTTCTTTTTATGTCTTCCTTGCCTCTCCCCACCTCCCCCTCCTTTTGCTCTACTACCTTGCTCCGTGCACCATCTTTGCTTCTTCCTGAGGGGCTGCAGAGCTCCAGTAATTTGTGATATACGCTTTCCCACTCTCTATTCTTCTTCACCCACACTCAGCCCCCTCTGCTTCCCACGGACACAGTCTCTTGTCCAGAAACACCAGCTGGCACTAGCTGGCTCTATGAGTGCCATTTGTTGGCTGCTAGTGTTGTTTTTTTTTTTTTTTTTTTTTGCTTCTTTTTATTTCTTCCTTGCCTCTCCCCACCTCCCCCTCCCTTCTCTCAAGTACCTGGCTCCATGTGCCATCTTTGCTTCTTCCTGAGGGGCTGGCAGAGCTCCTTTCGAGTATGGAGCTGCTACCCAGTTTGGGCTGCCGCACTGGTGGGATCCCATGGCTTTTGTTCATTTGTTTGTTCTGAATTGTTTGTTTGATTTCTTTTCCTTTTTTTGAGTTGGGACCCCTATCTGGCCAGGCTGAACTGTGTGGCAGGAAGACTCCCCTTCAGCTTCCAGAGATGTGCAGAGGGATCCCTGAGAAAATTTCTTTTTATGTTGGTTTTTTTTTTTTTTTTCTGTTTCTTTGGGGGGGGGGGGGGCTTTCTTGCTTTTTTTTTTTTAATTTGTTTTGTGTTCTTTTTCCTCTTTTTCCCTTTTTGTCTTTCTTCATTGCTCAGTTTCTTGTCTCTCTATATCTTCCTTCTCTTTCTGTTCCCTGAATAACTGATGTTGTATACCTCTACTCCTTCTAGCCAACCTTTACTGCAATACTTGAGAGCAACTTCCCCTGATATCATAGCTGCACCAGTGGGATCCCTGGGAACTTTGCAGTTCTTTAACCTTTCTGATTCTTATTTATTCATTCTTTTCTTTTCTTCCTGCTCCCCTTTCTGTTTTTCTCCATTTCATAGTCTCTCATCTCTCCACTCCAACAGAAAGCTCCCATAGCATTCTTTTTTGTTTGTTTGTATGTTTGTGGCTCCTGTTCCTCTCTCCTCTCTCCCATATCCATCTTAGCTCCACACATAACAATCTCCCTGCTGCATCCTGCCTACCTGCACCGTGCGCTTGACATCACACCAACAAGCAGCACAGGCACGGCCTACTGGAACCTGCCCTGCACTTATTACCGACCCGCTCTGGTGGCTGTAGTAAGTGTCACAAAAAACCCGTCCCAGTAACTCCTCTTCAGCTAGACCTGCCCTGCCGTACCATATCTGAGTGACTGACCCTGCCAATTGGAGAAGGAGGTGAAAAGTATTGTACCCACAGATGAGGAAACAACAAAGAACACACAGTCTTCCTGCTCAGACATAGTCAAATTTTTTTTTAAAAAAAAGGAAGAAACAAACAAATATACAATCAATAAACGAGAAAAATAACTACTGAATGCCCCGAAGACAGCAGATAATATCAAAACATTTACAAAAACAGGACAGGATGCTTCCAGTAGGCATCCAAAATAAAACACCAGATGACTTTCCAGTTTAAAAAAATGCACTAGAGCTACCTGATAGGGAATTCAAATCTCTAATACTCTGACTTCTCCAAGAACTGAGGCAAAAAGCTGACAAACATGAGGAAAAAATAGACAAATTCATGGAAAATATGGACAAAATTTGGAAGAATTCAGGAAAATAATGCAGGAAAAAAATGCCAAAATAAATTCACAACTAGAAATTATACAAAGACAACAATTAGAAATCCAAAAGATAAACAACAAGATTTCAGAAATGGACAATGGCGTAAAGGGTTGAGAAGCAGATTTGAAATGGTGCAAGACAGGATTAGTGGAACTGAAGACAAACACTTGGGTACAACTCTGTTTCAGGAAAACTCAGAAAAAAGAACAAAGAAAAATGAAGAGACCCTGAGAGTTATGTGGGACACAATTTAAAGCAAAAATTTACGAGTGATTGGAATTCCAGAACAGGGGGAGAAAACAGAAAACACAGAGAGGATCATTGAGGAACTGTTGACAGAAAACTTCCCCAATATCATGAAAGATGAAAACCTGGACAGCCAAAAAGCTCAACTAACCCCATATAGAAGAGACCCTAAAAGAAAATCACCAAGGCATATCATATTCACACTCGCCAAAACCAAAGACAAACAAAGAATCCCGAGAGCAGCTCATGAAAAACAAAAAGTCACATACAGAGGAGAAACAATAAGACTAAGCTCAGATTATTCGGCAGAAACCATGCAGGCAAGAAGGCAGTAGGATGACATATATAAAATCTTGAAAGAAAAAAATTGTCAGCCAAGAATAATATATCCTGCAAAACTCTCATTCAAATTTGATGGTGAAATTAGGTCATTTCCAGATAAACAGAAACTAAGGGAATATGTAAAAATAAAACCAAACTTACAAGAATTATTAAAGGGAGTTCTTCGATCTGAGGAAAAACAGCTTCAGCCCTCAAGCAGGACCTAGGACACATGATTGAACCAGCCAGATACCAGTCTAGGAAATAAACTCTGAAGGGCTATCCAAAACCAAAAGAAATACAACAGGGAATCAGAGCAGTCAATCGATAGATGACAACAACATCAAACAACAATGAAAGAGGGAATAAACAACATAGGTACAGAACCTACTAATGAAGCGGAAGGCAAGGTGATACCAACTAATGGTAGACTGCTTCCAACTTAGAAAGATAAGGGTAAAATTTATGTTAACCACAAAGAAAGTTAACAAGCATACTCATAAAAAAAGACAAAAAACATAAAGTCTCAGCAAAAACAAAATAAATGAAAAAAAAAAATCCACAAACAAAAGCAACTCAGCACAAGAGATTAAGAAGAACAAAGTAAATTCAGCACCTAAAAAGAAAGCAGTACAAAATAACAGCAACAAACTAACATCTATCAATAATTACACTGAATGTAAATGGACTCAATGCACCCATAAAGAGACAGAGAGTGACAGAATGGTTAAGAAAACAGGATCCATCAATATGCTGTCTACAAGAGACAAACCTTAGAAACAAAGATGTGAATTTATTAAAAGTCAAAGGCTGGAAAAAAATATATCAAGCTAACAACTACCAAAAAAGAGTAGGAGTGGCAATTCTAATCTCAGAGAAAATAGACTTTAAAACGAAATCTACCATAAAAGACAAAGACGGACACTATATAATGCTTAAGGGATGATCTATCATGAAGACATAACCATAATAAACATCCACACACCCAATGACAGGGCTCCAAAATACATAAAACAAACTCTAACAACACTGAAAACAGAAACTGACAGTTCCACAATAATAGTAGACTTCAACACACCACTCTCAGTAAAACCAAAAGTTGGTTCTTTGAAAGAATCAACAAAATCGACAAACCACTGGCCAGACTGACAAAAGAAAAACAGGAGAGGACACAAATAACCCAGTAAGGAATGAAATGGGGGACATTACACAGACCCAACTGAAATAAAAAGGATTATAGTAGAATATTATAAAAAACTATACTCCAACAGATTTGAAAACATAGAGGAAATGGATAAATTTCTAGAAACACACGGCCTACCCAAACAACAACAAAGTGATGTTGAGAATCTGAACAGACCCATAGCAAGAGAAGAGATTGAAAAGGTAATAAAAAAAAACTCCCAACCAAAAAAAGCCCTGGCCCAGATGGCTTCCCTGGAGAATTCTACAAAACATTTACAGAAGAGCTTGTACCAGTTCTACTCAAGCTATTTCAGAGCATAGAAGAGGAAGCAACACTTCCAAATTCATTCTATGAAGCCACCATAACACTGATACTAAAACCAGGCAAAGACATCACAAAAAAAGAAAATTACAGACCAATATCTCTCATGAATATAGATGCAAAAATTCTGAACAAAATTCTAGCCAATAGAATTCAGCATCATATCAAAAAAATAATACACTACGACCAAGTAGGATTCATACCAGGTATGCAAGGATGGTTTAACATTAGAAAATCAATCAACATAATCAACCACATAAATAAAAGGAAAGAAAAGAATCACATGATCATCTCAATTGACACAGAAAAGGCATGTGACAAAGTCCAACACCCATTCCTGATGAAAGCTCTCAATAAAATCGGTATAGAAGGGAAATTTCTCAACATAATAAAGGGCATCTATGCAAAACCAATGGCCAACATCATTCTTAATGGAGAGAGGCTTAAAACATTCCCCTTGAAAATAGGAACAAAACAAGGATGCCCTTTATCACTACTTCTATTTAACATTGTGCTGGAAGTTCTAGCTAGAACAATAAGGCAAGAAAAAGAAATAAAGGGCATCCAAACTGGTAATGAAGAAGTTAAACTGTTCCTGTTTGCAGATGATATGATACTATACATAGAAAACCCTAAAGACTCCACGAGAAATCTACTGGAACTAATAGAAAGATTCAGCAGAGTAGCAGGATACAAGATAAATATTCAAAAATAAGTTGGATTCCTATACACTAGTAATATCCTGATTGTTGGACCCATGGGTTTCCTCTGACTCTCATTTTGTTAGGTAAACACTAACTTTTAACATCCACTGAAATTATTTTTCTTAAAGGTTTAAAGATTTATAAAGGCTCAAAGATTCATTAACAATCAAACAAACATTGATTTACACAAATTCACTATCAATTGGAAAGGAATCATCTAACTTAGAAATCTATCTATACAGAAGCGTCTAACTAGGAGAAGCAGAAAATATAGAGGAGTTTACACATAACAAATTTTCAGTGGGAGCTTACTGATTAACAAAATACAGGTAATTACTGATTATCAAAATAATAGCATAGGAAGGGCCTTCTTAAGAGGAGGTCTTCATCTTTCCCATCTCTTGTTTATGTAACTGGTAGCGAATGGTCCAGGCGAGGAAGACTGACTTCTGTTGGCAATGAGAGGCTTTCAGGGAGTAGAGACAGCGGATAACTACTATAAAGAGGCACAAAACTATTAAACATCCTATAGCAAAAAGGATCCAGACACAGAGATTGAGTCCGGAGAACCAATGTGTGGGATTAAGCCAGTAGGCAAAATCATTAAGTGTATTAAGTGTAGCCTTATTAGGCTCTGATTGTAATCTCAAGAGCTGTTCTTGTAATTGAAATTGTAATTTTTGAATATCACTTTTCAATGGAGAAGCGAAGCTAGCCAAAAGATTATTTTTAACATCGTTCCAGGAATCATTATATGGAAGGGCTGTAACACAGAAGCCAGTGTATTCAGCATCACAGGTTAACTGAGAATGTTCCCATAGGGCTTCTTGTCATTCTTCAAGCCAAAGGACTGAGGCTTCTAAAGCACCCAGACGCTTGAGGATCTCTTGATCAATATGTACCATAGTCTGCATTTCAGAAGTAACATTTTGCATATAAGTGTTAAACTGTTGGGCGGTTTGAATGGATTGAGAAAGAGCCACGGCAGCAGTAGCTGCCGTGGCGGCAATAGCAGTGGCTGTAATAATAGAAGTGATAAGGATTCCCAAAAATCTTTTAGTCCATATTTTCTGTAATACTTTAACAACCTGAGCAAGAGGGGAACTATCTTGCCAGGGGCGTGTGAGGTTAACAGGTAGCCAAAGGTGGCTTCTTTGGCGGAGAACAAATACAGAGCTGATATTAAGAGTAGAGACATTTTGTCTAGATAAACGTGGTGAAATCCATGTAGCGCCACTGGATAGAGTTAATGGAAAAGAAGTATTTATTTTAATAATATCTGGAGGGTTAGAGGTTATAGCAAAAATGTATGGTCTGGATGTGCATATAACTACAGAATCATTATGATCATGAAGGGTCCATTGAAATTTTGGGAGTGGGTTTTTGGCATTTTTTGTTTTTTAACCTATCACAGTCCTTTTTAAAATGTCTAGGCTTACCGCACCCAAAACAGGTGGCAGTGGATGGACGGAGAGCTGCCGCTAATACTTGCGCTTTATGAGTTTCTGTGCCAACATTTTGACATGCTCTAATCATTTTAGCTAAATTAGGATTCTGCACCTTTAAGGGTGTCAGAACGGCTCAGCAGTCTGCATTAGCATTCTCGTAAGCAAGTTGGAGACAAAGAACCTCAGCCGCTTGTTGATAGTCTACCTGTCGGGAGATTGCTGTTTGAAGGCGGTTTATAAAATCAATGTAAGGCCCGTTTGCTGTTTGTCGGATAGTGGCAAAGGAGCCTGTAGGTGTTTTAGAGTCAGGGACCTTACCCCATGCTTTAGCGGCAGCATTTGATGCTTGACTAAAAGTTTGTCTATTCATTTGGCTTTGGGCTTGGGGGGTAGAATAATTTCCACTACCCAGGAGCATATCAAGGCTGATAGGAATATTATGATTGAGGTTGTCTACGGCATAAAGGTTACAATGTTCTTTATAATCTTGGCTCCATACACTAAATTGAGCAGGGGTTAAAACTGTTCGCATCAAAAGGTTCCAATCCCATAGGGTCATCTCATAGTTCTGTCCCCGCTTCCAGGAGAAAGAGAATCCCCGATAGCGAGGAGGAAACGGAAAAATGAAGAAAAGAATGATAGGAAAGCTCCTGGCCTGAAGCCTGAAATCCCTTGAGAGCGCACGGGAAAGCCTCGTTGCCCTTGGGCTGTACACCCAGCCTAATTTGAGAGCGTCGGGATAGACCTCGTCGCTCTTGGGCTATAAACCTAGCCTGAGTTAAGAGCGTTCCTTCGGATTCGGTCGCTCTTGGGCTATGAACCTAGCCTGAATTGAGAGCGTTCGGGAAAGCTCTGCAAAAAGCTCCGCGGCTCTCGGGCTGTCACCCCAGCCTGATTAGGACGCGACCTATACTCACCCCCTAAAGGGATTTGAGTGCGACGGCGTTTGCAGCTCCGATGAAGATCCCTCACACGGGGCACCATCTGTCACAGCGGCGACGGTAATCAAGACGGCGAAGACAGTAACCAACTGCACAACTCTTACAGAGAAGTGGGGCCAGGAAGGTCACTCTGAGGAGACGACCCCCACTTCAGTCCCAGGAGTTTATTTTATAGTCAGTACAGCAATCAACAAGGCAATTAACAAAACAATGGGCTTTGAGTACCGGCAAAGGTCAATCAGTACAGGGACAACAGGTTTGGGAAAACACATCCAGACAAGTCTCGACATGTTGGAGACAAGTCTCAACATGCTGTGCGGCATAGAGGCCTGTGGGGGCTGCAGTTGTCAATAGTGCAGCCATGTTTAAATGGCATATATCCCCACAATTGACTTTATATGGAAAGGGAAGATGCCCCGAATAAGTAAAGCACTACTGAAGAAGAAGAATAAAGTTGGAGGACTCACACTACCTGACTTGAGAACCTACTATACAGCTACAGTACTCAAAACAGCCTAGTACTGGTACAACAACAGAGACATTGACCAGTGGAACAGAATTGAGAACCCAGATGTAAATCAATCCACCTACGGTCACCTGATCTTCGACAAAGGCCCAAAGTCCATCAAATGGGGAAAAGACAGTCTTTTTAACAAATGGTGCTGGCAAAACTGGGTATCCATTTGCAAAAAAATGAAACAGAACCCATACCTCACACCGTATACAAAAACTACTTCAAAATGGATCAAAGACCTGAATATAAACCTTAAAACTATAAAGTTCATAGAAGAAAAAATAGGACCAACACTTTAGGCCCTAATACATGGCATTGACAGGATACAAACCATAACCATCAATGCACAAACCCCAACAGATAAGCTAGATAACTGGGATCTTCTAAAAATCAAACACCTATGCTCTTCAAAAGACTTTACCAAAAGAGTAAAAAGAGAACCTACAGACTGGGAAAAATTTTTTGGACAGTACAAGACAGACAGAGGTCTAATCTCCATAATCTACAAGAAAATCCAACACCTCTACAACAAAAAGACAAATAATCCTATTAAAAAATGGGCAAAGTAAATGAACAGACACTTCACCAAAGAAGACATTCAAATGGCCAACAGACACATGAGGAAATGCTTGCGATCACTAGCCATTAGAGAAATGCAAATTAAAACCGCAGTGAGATACCTTCTGACCCCAGCATTACTGGCACAAATCAAAAACACTGGAAATAACAAATGTCGGAGGGGCTGCGGGGAGATCAGAACACTTATGCACTGCTGGTGGGAATGCAAAATGATACAACCATTTTGGAAAATGCTATGGCACTTCCTCAGAAAGCTAGAAATAGACATACCATTCGATCCAGCAATCCCACTCCTAGTAATATATCCTAGGGAAATCAGAGTAGTCACTCAAATAGACATATGTACACCTATGTTCATGGCAGCGTTGTTCACAATAGCAAAACGATGGAAACAACGTAGGTGCCCATCAACAGATGAATGGATAAACAAACTATGGTACATACACACAATGGAGTACTATGCAACGAGAAAGAACAACAACGAATCTTTGAACCCTCTCCTAACATGGATGAAACTGGAAGATATGCTGAGTGAAGTAAGTCAATAACAAAAGGACAAATATTGTATGAGACCTCTACTGTAAAAACCCATGAAAAAGTTCACACACAAAATGTAACAATCTTTGTTGGTTACCAGGGATGGGAGTGGTGGAGGGGAAATACTAAATAGGCAATAGATAAGTGGTATCTTGGGTGAAGGGTGAGACAGTACACAATACAGGGGAAACTAGCACAACCTGTACAGGGAAAGGTCATGGAAGCCCCGTAGACACATCCAAACTTCCTGAGGGACTGAATTGCTGGGCTGAGGGCTCTGGGGACCATGGTCTCAGGGACCATCTAGCTCAATTGGCATGACACAGCTTATAAAGACAATGCTCTACATTCTACCTTGATGAGTAGTGTCCGGGGTCTTAAAAGCCTGTGAGCGGCCATCTAAGATACTCCACTGGTCTCATCCCTTTGGGAGCAAGAGAGAATGAAGAGAACAGGATACAAGGAAAAGATTAGTCTGAAGGACTAATTGTCCACAGCTACCAAGGCCTCCACCGGACTGAGTCCAGTACAGCTAGATGGTGCCCGGCTACCACCACTGACTGCTCTGACCAGGATCACAACAGAGGGTTCTGGACAGAGCTGGAGAAGGATGTAGAGCATAATTCTAACTCACAAAAAAAATGACCAGATTTACTGGTCTAAAGGAGTCTGGAGAAACCTCAAGAGTATGGTCCCAGAAACCCTTTTAGCTCAGTGGTAAATTTACCTCTGATGTTCACCGTTCAGCCTGGGAGTGGACAGCCCCATAAAACCAAATGAGACTAATGAGGTACAGGAGTCCAGTGAGAAGGGCCAGAAGGCAGAAGGGGACAAGGAAGCTGGTGATAGGGAACACACGATTGAGTAAGTATATTGTTGATGTGTTGAGATTGTTAAACATTGTCATAGGGCAACATTTGTAGTTAACTGTTAAATGAGAGACTATTTTGTTCTGTAAGCCTTCATCTTAAGTGAGAATAACAGCACAATTCGAAGAGCGTAGTCAGTGTCACTGAACTGTGCATGTAGAAATTTTTAAAATGCTGTATCTTTGGCTATGTGTATTTTCACCAAAAAAAGAAAAGGTTGAGAATTTAGAGGGTTGATATGTTGTGGGGTTGTTAACCAACGTCATAAAATAACATGTGTACTTCTGTTTCATGAGAAAGTATTTGTTCTGTAAGCCTTCACCTGAAGTACAATAAAAAATAAAAAAATAAAAAAAGAAAGACTATGACACATCAGAATAGAATCAAAAATAATATATCACAATTAGAGTTAAAAAAAAGAGAGATTCTTCTCATAGTGGAGGATTTAGAAAAGCAAGATGAATACATGCTACATGGAATACTAAGGAAGTGCCTAGGAAAACTATTATTTATGTAACCAGTGGATAAATAAATTCACTTTTTACTCATTCATTCTTTCACTGTTTCTCAAGTGGTTACAACCTGCCAGCTGGTGAAGGTATGAAAGCTAGCAAGACACAGCCTCTGCCCTCAATGAGGTCATAGTCTGGTGGTAGACCATTACAAGGTGACCATAGCAGGCTGAGATCCTGGGAGTGGCCCTATACACCTTATGGCTTCCAGTAATTTCTGAAATTGGATGGAGTTGCAAGAGAGAGACATGAGCACTGCTGTACGTAGACCAGGCTGGAACATCGCTGGTCTGCTCTCATCCTGAGACATGTGTTGAAAATGTGATAGCTTCTGGGTGCAGACCCATGGATCAAATCGACCAAACTATTATCCAGACATGCGTATGGAGACAGGTGCTATTTAGGGGAGAAAGTTGGAGAAAAAAAATAAATCGATACGGCAAAGGGATAAATTTAAGACCTATAATTATACTGGGTGCTGCACTTTGTGTTTTCAGTGATGGAAATACATTTGAGTATGAAAACCATCAGAGGATAAATTCAAAGTTAAATGGTTTGTATTGTAGTATGCCACATAGTAACAGTACCAGCTGCCATGGAGTCAACTCCAATTCACGGTAATACCATGTGTGTCAGAGTAGAACTGTTCTCCATAGGATTTTCAAAGGCTGATTTTTTTGGAAAGAAGGCCTTTGTTCGGAGGCGCCTCTGGGTGGACTCAAACTTCTAAACTTTTGGTGAGCAATCGAGCGTGTTAGCCATTGGCACCTCCCAGGGACTCCCTTATGCCACCTACAAAACAGTAAAAAGGGGGTTTTTCTTTTCTTTCTGGGAAAGAGAAGCCAGTAAAAAATATGAGAGCTGTCTTTGAATATGGGGGGGCTGCCATGTGGAAGAGGGAACATATTGGATCTATGATTGTTCAGACCCAGACTTCCATCAAAGGGGTGGATGTTGTAGAGAGTTGAAATATGTGTACTATATATATATATATATATATATATATATATATATACACATGGGGTAAGGTGAGGGTGTTGACCCTTGAAAGATACAAATGTCCTCCCTGGAGGTATTCAGGTGCTTGGCAAGGATGCTATCGAGGGGTGAGGATGGGTGAAATGAAACAAAGAACCTTTCTTTAGGATCCTCTGAGATTTTAATTGTCTGATTTCAGCAGATTGACTCCAATATGATCATGCATGATGCCTCCGTATTGCATGCTTCTTCCTTTCGTGAGAATTAATGTTGCAAACTTGAACTAGGATGTGGGAAGCTAAATGTCTTCTTTGTGCAGGCAGGAATTACCCAGTAAGGAAGGTAAGCATGTGCTTAATGCATCAATAACAGGGGTACCAGCTGTCCAAACCAAAGACCCATAGATGCCAAGCAGACAGGACACAAGGAAAAGCAAGCATATGACAATGATTCCAGAAAAACTTTATTCATTGTCCTTATTATGTATGGAGGTAGATATGTATGGAGCATCTTAGCTGTGATGAAATCACTGAAGAATTTGTAAGAGCAAAGAATAGAAATAAGTTCTTTTAATTATAACATGTTAGAGACGAAAGATCTAGCTAAAAATAAAATATAGTAATTCGTTGTACTACTTGTTTTCGGAGCATTAAATTTTCATTTATGACATCTTTTTGTTTATTCATTTATAATTATAGCATTTATTACAAAACAAGCATCAAAACTGAAGTATGAGTCATTTAAAGCAAAATTAGTAAAAGTCAGTTCTTCATCGTGAGAGATTCACAGAATTTTACATTGATGAAACAGCTAAGTTCATGGACTCGTTTTTAATTGTTGTAGAATATGTGAGATATTATTTTTGTAGTAAATGTGGTATATAGTAAAAATCTTAATACCCTGTATCGCCTAAAAATTTTGTAATCTATTTCACCTAATTCTGCTAAAATAGCATATGTCAATTCTGCATTCAATTGCTAATATTATAGTCATATTTTAAAAGAATTTAGATCATGGATAGCAAAGCCACACACACACGCACATACAAGTATATATATGTATATATATATATAACTCTCATATCCTGTTTGAAAATGTGAGTAAATAGGGGAGGGGACACCACAGATTATCAGTATTTAGGGCCTTGTCTTTATATATATATATATATATATATATATATATATATATATATATATGCGTGATGCTAACTATTGACGTATGTATAAATAGGAAGAAATATTGTCATTTGTAGAAGTACTTGAAGGTCATCTAAACCTTTATTAAACTGAAGGAGTTTCTTTGCTTTAATTCCAGATATGAGTGTTGAACAGTGAGTTGGTAAAAGTTTTAAAAAGCAAAGATGTCACTCGGATGACTAAGTTGCCCTTGATCCAAGCCATGGTCTTTTCAATCTCCTTACATGCATGTGGAAGCTGGACAATGAAAAGAAAGACTGAAGAATTGATGCATTTAAACTGTGGTGTTGCTGAAGAATATTGACTGTACCATGAACTGCCAGAAGAATGAACAAATCAGTCTTGGATGAAGTACCACCAGAATGCTCCTTGGAAGCGAGGACAGAGAGACTTCGGCTCGCTTATGTTGGACATGTCATCAGGAAAGACCAAGTGCTAGAAAAGGACATCATGGTGGGTAAAGGGTCAATGAAGATGTGGGAAACCCTCCATGACATGGATTGACACAGTAGCCACAGCAATGGACTCAGACACACCAATGACCCTGAAGATGGCACAGGTCTCCGCAATGCATTGTTTTTTTATGTGTAATGTCACCATGAGTCAGAGTCGACCTGATGGCAAGTAAAGACAAAAAAAAAAAAGAAATTATTGTATGAGTTTGTTGGACTTGGAAAAACCATGCACACTAAAATAGTCACTGTGCCCTAATATGAGGTAGAAGGTGCTAAATTCTTACCAATGTGCATGACCCAGAGCCCTCATCACCATCACATCTGGAGCCCTGGTTTTGTGCAGGTCAATCAAACTGTTTCGTCCCCCTGAAGTTCACGAGCCATTTGCAGCCATGCTTAGCGTGGTTTTATTGGTTTTATTAGTTTTGTTGTTAAAGAGATTGGCTTACTTTTTTTTTTAAGAAATAGACAAAATAGATAGCCTGTGAGGATTTTTCTGCACAGGCTCCATAGAATCAACATGGTTTAGCGCTTTCTCGGCAGAACGCTCAGCCCCGGTTGGCTTTTGGGTCTGTGAGAAGGTCTGGTTATAGCCCCTAATAGATGGGTAACCATGAAAATGTGCCCAGAACGGCCATAAATCTGACCCTTTGTTGCAAGCTCAGCAGAAAACCTGCACTGAGTTAGCTGGAACAGTGATTTATCCTCCCGCAAGGAGGGCGGCCCCGCCCTGGGCAGCCTCTTTCGGCTCCAACTATGTCAAGAGCGAGAGCTTCTTTGGCAGCCCCTCGGGGTGAGGATTGGAGCAGGGACCAGGATGGCAGTCAGACAAGGTGGTAAGTCCCAGGAACCCCACGAAGCTCACCTGCATAGAGAAAGCCAAAGGTCCTGCCTAGTCGTTTAAAGGAGTTACGGTATACGGTGCATGTACTGTGTACCCCAAATAAACCATCTCAGGTGACCCCCACCTAGGGCTGCTGGACAAAATGCAGGACATCCGGTTACACTGGACTTTCAGATCAACAATGAATGATTGCTTCATGTAAGTATCTCCGAGCTACTGCCTGGACTGTGTTGACACCAAGACAACATTCACTGTGTATCTAAATTTCAGACTTGACTGGAGTCTTCTGACTTTATTTGCTCAGTCTAGCAATGCTGTGCCTGCCGTTCTCTTCACACACTTATGACCATTCTCTGCATTGCACGTGAGCTCCATGTCCTCCACAGTCTCATTCTGACTTACGTTTTCTTCCAGAGCCTTTCCTGCCGATTGGCTCAAAGCAGAAGGTTTGCAGCATTTTATAAAATTTGAAACTGCCTGACATACTAAAAGATGCACTTACATTTTTGTGAGGTGTATGCTTTTCTGAGCGGAGGGGAGGTGGGAAGTAAAAACATCCTCATAATGCAGTGAGAAGCCTAATTCATGTTCTGAACAAATTCTCCTAGGGACCCAGTAGAGTCGATATTTTGTTCAGGCTGAACTGTTGCTGTTGTTATTTGTTGTCCAGCTGGCCCCTGAATCATGGACAGCCCATGAAGGATGGAACAAAACGCTGTCTGGTCCTGTCCCATCCCTAGAATGAGTTGTGGATCAAACTATTGTGATCCACAGGATATTCACTGGCTGATTTTTGAAGTAGATCACCAGGCCTTTCTTCCTAGTTCATCTTAGTTTGCAGGCTCAGCTGAAACTTGTTCAGCATCACAGTAACATGCAAGCCTCCACTGACAATGCTTGGTGTCTGTGCTTGAAGCTTACTGCCTGGAAATCGAACTCAGGTTTTTGCATGGAATAGTTCAGTGAGAATTCTACCATTGAACAACTAGTGCCCCCAGACTATTACTAAACAATCTTTAGAAGCAAAACTGCCCCACGTGACTGAATGGTATGCCTCACTGTTTACAAGGGTTTTATATTTGCACCCTGCTAAGTAATTTCATAGCCTCTTGGTTGTTCTGGAGAGTCATGAGTGCTTTGAGTTACCTGAAAAGCCTGGAGGTAGGGGAGGAGGCTGCAAGTCAGGCACTGGGGCCTGTCCCTGCTCTGAGCAATGACACTGTTGGACCCAGCCCACCCCCCGCCAGGCACTCACTGGAGGGTGGAGCCCTGTCAACCAAAAGCATAGCCTGTCGCCCAGTGCCAACCATGGACTCCATGCTGGCTGTGCTGTGTCGGCCACAGCACGGAACACCGGATGCCACATCAGCGATCCTCCACTAGGGGGTGTGCAACTTGTGTCCTCCTTTGAGGCAGCCTCCCCCACACCTGTTGCCCAACCAGGTGAGTCTGTGAAGGGAACAATCCATGTTGTAGCCACAAGACTGCTGTCCTTGACTCTCAGCTCCATCCAGCATGTGAGAACGATGTCACACTTTAACATTGTGCATCTTGAAGATGATCCATTGCCAAGAGAATGATAACAGAGAAGGGAGGAACCACCCAATGGCAATCTCTCTATTTCCATTCTGCTCTCCAAAAACAAGTTGGAACAGAAATCCAGCTCACCAAGCAGAAGAGAGGTCAGCTGCATCCCACACAGTTTTACAACGTATGTGATGATGAAGAGGGACACAGGAAAGTCAGGGCCAGTGTCCTGCAGTCCTGGGTAATTCTGCCCCACCTGCGGGCAGTTGCCACACCCCACCCCCCTCAGTCAAGCCGTGCACTCTGAGGCATGCTGCAGAGTCTTTGCTGTGGGAAACCAAGGTGTTGGCATTTGCGTATCTCCCCCATGAAAATGTGAGCAGTCCTGATAGGAACATAAAAAGGAGGCTTTGGTCTTGAAATTTCTTTTCTTTTCTTTACTTTAGCAAGCCGAGTTGACATCTCAGAAGCCAGTTTGTAAGTGGGTGGACTTGCCGGTTGTGCGATGGAATTTGAGTGTTCTCGCCTTCATCTAACATGAGAGAAAAATCTTAGTTCTTTTTCTTTGAGCTTCCACAAGGATAACCCTGAGCCACTCCCCTTCTTGTTTCTGTATCTGTAACTGATGCTAAAGAAATGAGCTGGGAAGATCAGAGTCAGCCCATCTCTTCATGCCTCCTACTAGTTTCACACCTACTTTTGAAGAGCTTCAACATCTCCAGGTGGTGCAAATGGTTAATATGCTTGGCTGCTAACTGAAAGGTTGGAGGTTTGAGTCCACCCAGAGGCACCTCAGAAGTCAGGGAAGAGTTTGGGGTGATGAACTGAGATGTGGAGATGCCGATACACCCTCAGTCTCCTGGATCCTGGGAAGAGAGGAATTCCAGGCTGTGATCATTGGTCGTTCAACGGAAATACCCTCGAGTCCTTTCCACAGACCTGGTGCTAGGCTGGTCATCTTGGGTTTTGGTGGGTGACTTGTAATAACCCCACCCACCAGAGGAGATACTACTAGGATGACCAGGTAAGACACGCTTGAATTGATGTGCCCTGAGTGGTGGAAACCGTTTGTCCTGAGGCTGACATCTGCTGTCTTCTTGCTCTGCCATCAACTTCTAGTGACCTCATTTGTAAAATACAAAGGCTCCTGAAATCCTGTCTGAGTTTGGGGTGCCGCACAAGGAGCCTGAGATTAGGATTTTTATGTGAGAAGTGACCCCAGAACAGCAGTCCAGCAGGGAGAGGGGAGTGAAGCTGGGAAGGTGGAGGGCACGAGGCCAGGACAGGCGTACTACAGAGTAGGTACCACTGAGGGCCGCTGCTCAGGTGGAGAGTGGAATGCCCCCACCAATCCTTGCCCATCATGGGTGCAGAGCTGCTCATGGGGCTGCCTTCCTGGTGGTCCAGCCTCTTCTGGGCACGGGAGATGCTGCTATGGCAGAGGAAGCCCTCTCTGCTGGGGAGCTGGTGGCATGGAGGCAGAGGGCAAGTGCCACTGGGACACAAGGCAGGGACTGACTACATCTGAACAGGGCCCTCTTCATTCTCAAAGTCTGCATCCACCTCATTGCCCCTGTTCTTACATTTGTTTAATAATTGACAAAAGAGCCACTCAAATGCACTTCAAGGCAGTATCATCATTTTCCAATCCCCCTTTTCACCAACTCATTCCTTCATTCATTCATTGCAGGAATCCTCATTGAGTGACTACTGTGTGGCTTGTTCTGCATTTGATGCAGGGGTTACAGTGATGTAGTGTACAAATGGGCCCCATTGAGACTCTTCAGAGGAATCTATCATGATCTCTGAAGGCAATGCTCTGATAAGCCTGGTAAGGATTTTGAGCTATGACTTACTCACCGGCAGAGGTGTATAGGTTACAAGTCAACTACTTGAAGGGAATAAAATTTATTGAAAGTACAAATTCCAGAAAATACATTACAAAATCAATTATACCACTTTGTAGTTTATCAGGTATATCTGAGACCTTACTGAGAAAATTCCTCAGATGCCAGCTCGTGGGGGTAGAGGGTATCAGTTCTTCTTTCTCAGAAAACACACTGAAGTTGCCCGTTGGTCCTCAAGTGTCACCCCGAGTAGTCTAAACTTACTTCTGCTCCTTTCCCCTGATACAGAATGAGCTGCCCACAGCAGGCCCCAAATACTCCCTCTGGATCATCTGAAGGTTAAACAGCCTCCTTCGTCCTACAGTAAACACCCATCCCTTACAATCTACCCAAATATCCCTTTCTCTCCCCTTCAAGGCTTTGCAGAACGTCACTTAGCCTTTCAAATCTTTTCTCTCCCAATGTCAAAATCATTTTCTCCTATAAGATTAGTCCTTAAAATATTGATCCTTTTAAGACTAAAATGCACCCCGATATCCTGCCAGCACATTGCCTTAGCAATGCTGCCCTCAATCACTGAAGTTTTAAACACTGAGATAAAATGCAGTCTTGGTCTTCAAACACTGGCAATTTTGGCAAATGGGCTTCTTCTCTGAGGGGCCTTATTGCAAATGCTTCCCCTTAGTGGTGTTTAGGAGTCCTCTGGGCTGACCAGAGCCAACAGATCCACCTGTCCGCACAATCTTCCCTTCCCATCCATCCTTATCTTGCCCCCCTGCCCATGTCAGTCATCTAAACTTTAGACAGAAACAACTGTGAGAAGACTCTTGCATGGGTTTATCTACTAAGAAGGAGCCATCCAGACCCAGAGCAGGAAGGCTGGTCATTGAGCAGCTTGTTCAGACAGACTCTAGGACTGCATTTCTTTTGGAAGCCTGGTAGGAGAGCTTGGGAACCGAGCCTTACCTTCTTTTCTAAGTGCCCTGGGTCAGAATCACTGGAGAACTCTTTTCTGAGCAGAGCTTGTAAGAAGAAGCCGGGGAGGATGGGTGTGGCTGGGAAGCTGCCCAGAGCTGTGGAGCAGGCACGAGTTCAGGACCCTGCATGGCTGTGAGGGGGAGCACTGCCCACACGGGCCTACATGATGCCCTTCAGGGAGCACCTGGATCATGCCCCAGGCTTGGAAAATACCAGAGAGTGACAATACTCTCTGCCTGTCCATCTGGCCACGCCAGCTACTCTGTGGAGTTTCAGAAAGTTCTCTACAGCAATTCAGGGAGATCATGCAATGGTGCCGAGCAACTAGTAAGCTAGAAAATTCTGTGGCCATGTGTGACTCCTGTGGACATCTCTCTTAGTTTCCTGGGGCTGCCACAACAAAGTATCACAAATTGGAAGGTGTAAGAGGCTAGAAGTCTGAGTTCTGGATATCAGCAGGATCAGACCCGGCTCTCTCCAAAGGCTCTAGGGGGGAGATCCTTCTTTGTTTCTCCCAGATCCTGGTGGCCCCAGGCGTCCCCCTGGCTTGTGGCAGCATCACTCCCATCTCGCATCCATCTGACATACATTATCTCCTTCTGTGTGTGTTCTGTCTCTTTGTCTCTCCTAGTAAGGACACCAGTCATACAGGGTCAGGACCCACCATAATCCAGCTTGACAACATCTTCAAGGACACTGTTTCCAAGTAAGGGCACCTTCACAGGACCAGGGATTAGGAGTTCAGTGTATCTCTGCAGGGGACACAATTCAACACATAACAACACTTGATATTTTATTTCTGCTTCACTACACATATAATACATATTTGCCAGAGCCCATCCTACAGGGGGTCACTTAAGGCTCCCTCTAATGTAACTGTAATCTATGGCTGTCCTGGGGTGTAGGATTGGGGGTATGGCCTGGTTGAATGAGGGGGAAACGTGACGGAGCCTGTGGATCTACAGTGTGGCTTTGGTATAACTGCTTAGCCTCTCTAACCCTAGGTTCCCTGGTTTCCAGGTAAAATAAAACTAGTAATTATGCATGTATCATAGAATTACCACGTGGATTAAATAAGATCATGCAAGTGTATGAGAATTTATAAATTGTTGTTGTTTTTGTGTGCCGTTCAGCCAGTTCCCACTCATAGTGACCCCATGTGAGACAGTAGAACTGCCCTATAGGGTTTTCTAGGCTGTAATCTTTACAGGAGCAGATTGCTAGGTTTTTTTTCTCCCTCAGAGTGGCTGGTGGGTTAGCTGACCTTTCAGTTAGCTGCCAAACACTTAACCTTTGAGCCACCGGGGCTCCTTGACTTTATAAGTGGTAGCACTATATTGGAGCCCTATGGCACAGTGGTTAAAGCACTCAGCTGTTAAACAAAAGATCGGCAGTTCAAATCCTCCTGCTCTGCTGGAGAAAGATGTGAAGTCTGCTTCTGTAAAGATTTACAGCCTTGGAACCCTATGGGCAGTTCTACTCTGTCGGATAGGGTCGCTATGAATAGCAATACACTCCATGGCAGTGGGTTTTGGGTTTTTATATTAGGATGGTATGGTTGGGGCAAATGGTTAAGACTTGAATACTAGCTGAAAGATTGGCAATTGGAGCCCACTCAGAAGCATCTCAGAAGACAGGCCTAGCCATCTGCTTCCGAAAAGCAGCAACCTTGAAAAACCTATGGAGCACAGTTGTAAGCCACTCCTGTGTGGTCGCCATAAGTTGGAATGGACTTGAAGGCAACTAATAACAGCCGCACGATGTGAATGTTAGTTTTTATTAAGTTGCCGTGATTATAACGTGTTCTTAAAATGCTGTCCTTTTTCCATTGTGATCTTGAATCTAAATGCACAGTCACAGCCGGCAGAGGGCTTGCTGCCCATGTGGACCTGTGAGATGCTGCTTCTGCTGCCTTTGGACCCTGCTGAGACTTTCATTAAATACTGCACTGGGAAAGGAAAGGTTTAGCTGAGCTTACAAAATGTAGATGTTTGAATTCCATCGCTAAGTCCAGACGGCTCTGAGTCTACTGGTTTTGGCTTCTGCAGGGGTTCCAGGTCCTAAAGCACGGTGAAGCTCAGACACGCTCGGCTGAGCTACAGTCTTCACAGGGCGGAGGCGGCATGCCTAATTTGTCCTCAAACAGCAACGTCCAGAGTATCTTCTTCCAAGACAAAATCGTTGGCTCACTGCTATCTACAGAAATGAAATAAAAAATAAACTCCTTAAAAAAACAAAGATGGAAGTAGAGGCAGCCCTGTGGGAGGGGCGTTCCCTGGTGGTGGCTCTAAAAACATCTGGGAGCTCACCCCAGTGTCAGCTTCCTGCCCACGCCTTGGCACACCTCACAGCCAGATAGCCAATGGCGGTGATATTTGAGCTGCGTGTCCTCCCTCCACCAGTTCAGCCAGTTCAGCTAGCCGGCTAGTGCACATGGCGAGGGCTTAACCGTGTTAACATAAACCCTCATTAGAGGGGATTAAGAGAGAAACAGTGACAAACAGGACGGACAGTAACCCTCAGAGGCTCCAAGGCAGACGCCACGCACTAATTATCCTTGTAAATGACTCCAAGATGCTGAGGATGAGTATCGGCATATGTATGCGGGGCTGTTCAGGGAATTGTGTTTTGCAGATGACAACCGGTTTGTGTTTTGCAATAGTATTATGTTCTGTGCCCCCAGACTCACACACACTCTCATGCACTCACACACACTCATATATGCATATGTACACACTCACACGTACACTCATACCCACACAAACACTCACACACAGGTGTATACATACACTCATATACACATTCACACACACTCCCACACACACTCATGCACACACTCCTACACACACTCTCACACATGAACACACCACACACATTCACTCACACACACTTAGGGGGTACACTGACAATTGAGGCACACCTGAGAAAGGTCTGGGGGTGGCACCCTCTCTCCTTGTTAAGTCCTTGTGCAAGAGCTCCTTCTGGGTGCCACCTTTCGACAGATGTCCCCACTGTCCACTTCCAGAGCGGACAGAGGTATCGAGGACATTCTGAAGGCTGAGTGAGTCACAGTATCTTGTTGGGACTGCACGGTTGATTCAGTTTATAGGGGGAAATGTGCACAATGGGACTTCCAACTTCCCCACAACCACACTTGGATAGTTTCAAAAGGATGCCATATTGATCTTCTGTATAAAATCAGTGGGTTGGTGTTAGTCTCATGTTTATACCCCCTGAAGAGAAAGCTCCTCATGTTACGCTCTTTGCTCCAGGCTGGTCACTGCTGGGGTGAGGTAGACACACACACACACATACAAACACACACACACACACACACACACACACACATACAAACACACACACACACACACAAAACCCCATTACAATTGAGTTGATTCTGGCTCATAGTGACTGTATAGGACAGAGTAGAACTTCTCCATAGGGTTTCCAAGCAGCAGCTGGTGGATTCGAACTGCTGACCTATTGGTTAGCAGCCACGCTTTTAACCACTGCACCATCAGGGCCCATCTGCCAGAAATCGGTCTCTTCCTCTCCTCTCCCCACACCCCCATGCCTTTTGAGAACACACCCTCCTTGTCAGCCTGTTCAGTGCACTGACTCTGGGGTCCACTTCTTCAGAGCTTTGTTTGGCAGGTTCAGGGTGCAGCCCTGGAATCTAAATCTTTCAATATCCCCTCAGGTGAATGCCCTGATCAATTCTAGGTGTTGCCTCCCTCATAATCTTGAACCTTCCATCAGGACAATATCTGTGTGTTGACTTCTTAGAAGGACTCCCAGGACTCAGAAAGCAGTTATACTCACCATTATGGTTTATTAAAGCAGAAAGATACAGATCAAAATCAGCAAAGGGAGAAGTCACATGCGTGACAGCCAGGAGAAGCCTCCACAGACAGGTGGGTCATTGAGGCGCATTGGCTGGGAACCCAGCACGGGTCTCCCACACAGAAGGTGAGAATGAACCACCACTGCCCTCTAGACTCACCTAGAGAGCAAACAACAAAAAAACAATTCTGGGTTCTACTTTAGGTGAACTGCACCGGAATCTCCAGGATTGGTCCTGAATACCCATAGGTTTCAAACCTCCCCAGCTGATTCTAACGCCCAGCCTGGGTGGAGAAGCATTGGGTTAGTTCTGCAGGTCCTGCTAATGGTTTTCTCATTCATTGGTGGCACCTAAACCTAATGTCCCACTTAGGCCTTCACCCATGCAAGACTTGTATGGTAGAAGATGCAGCCTCCCAACCGCCTCGGTTTTTCAGGTTCTGAGAAGCATACATTTACAATCACTCCCATGGTTTTGTGAGTGGATATAGTTTATTTTCACTAGAGAATTGATGCTAATCATTCGATGCATACTATTGGTACCATGTTTGTTGACTCCTTGACCATCTCAGTGTGTCATTTAAAATTTTCAGCTATACCTAACTGCATTTTTATGAGGGGAATTATATTCCCTGGTGATACTTGCAAATTTGGAAATTCACAAATGTCTTAGAATACATCTGCCATGAATACAAAGAGTGTGCCACTTCTGAAAAGCCATTGTCTGAGGACAGAACCAAACAGAAAGAACTTAAATGAAAAAAAAGAGATGGTATTATTATAAATCTGAGAGAAGGAGCTTCTGTGGGGTACTAATTACAGATACAGCAACAGAGAGGTTGCATAGTCCATTTAACTGGAATTCTTATCAGGAATGGAGTCTAAACTGGTCTTGGCTTAGGACAGTGCTTAGTCAGAGGTTGAGTGCATGACCTGTACACAGATCTTGGAAAGACTTCACTTCTACAGCTGGAAAACAGAGGGGAGGTGTGACATGCAATGGGACTGTCCATTTTTCTCATCCATTACTAGAGTTACCACAACAGCACTTTTGTGAAGGTTGTAAATGTTGCATGATGTCAGAGAAGAATTGCATAGTATCACTGTGGTCATAAGAGCAAATATTTCTCTAAACATGACCAAAGTGAGCAATAAATCCATTGTCATTCAGTTGATTCTGATCCTGGCCACCCCACATGGCGACCACAGCTGCACTCCATATGGTTTTCAAGGGCTATCATCTTGCAGAAAGGAGCCCTGTTGGCACAACAGTTAAGAGCTTGGCTGCTAACTGAAAGGCTGGCATTTGAACTTGCCCAGAGAAAGACCTGAAGAAAGACGTGGCAATCTACTTCTATTAAGATGATAGCAAAAAAAGAAAACCAATAGGGCATTTCTACTCTGTCCCACGGGGTACCTATGAGTTGGAATCGACTTGCTGGCACCCAACAACAATCTTACAGAAAGACCCCTGGCTGGGCACAAATGGTTTGCATTCAGGTGTTAATCTAAAGGTTGGCAGTTCCAACCCATCTCACAGTGCCATGGAAGAAAGGCCTGGAAATCCACTTCCATAACAACGACAAACCTTACAGAGCAGTTCTACCCTGTAACACATGGGGTCACCATTAGTTGGCATCAGTTCAACAACAATGCATTCGGTTTGATTTTGGATTTTAATCTCACAAAAATAGATGGCCAGGCCTTTCTTCCATGGCATTGCTAGGCAGATTTGAATCTCCAACCTTTTGATGAGTAGTCAAGCACACACTGTTTGCACCATCCATAGACCTGAGTGCAACAAACATCACAAAATTGTACACATACATTTGGTGATGGAATAATCTTGATTAAGAAAATAAAAATGAGTAACTCAACCCTCTGAACACCACCTATAAGCTAATTTGTCCAACAGTCTGATGGTGTTTGTTAACTTCCGATCCTAAACCCCTTGTCTCCACTCCGGAGCCAGTCCTTTCTCGCTCTTGTTCAAACCTAAAATGCACCGACATCCACAGCTAATGCATTGCGCGCCTCTGCCGGGACGTAAGAAAGACTTCACGTCTCTAAACTCTCAGCTGGAAAAACGGGGGGCTTTCTACCATAATCATATTGAATGTAATTTTTGCCCTAGGACTGGAAAACGTCCCTTCATGGGATCAAAGGATAGTCATGCCGTTTTGCAAGCTCTCCATTAGGTTTCTCATTAAAAATGAATGCTGCTAATAATTTCATTTATATGCATTAGTATTTTGGAAAAAAATACCTTGACTGAATTTGCCTTGAAATTCAGAATGCTATCAGGAAGCACCATGACAAGTCATAATATCATGGTATTTTCCTGATGTATCTCTATTTCTTGATTGTAATATGTCGTTATTATATGACAAAAGTATTGCCTTAGGAAAAACACACTTTTTTTTTGTTTGTTTTAAGTAGAGCTCATCTGTTACTTTTAGTTCCAAGCTAAAAGTAATGGACATTTTAATATCTATGTTATAATGCACACAGCATTTTTGACTGTTCCTTCATTGGATGGGTTATTTATTTTAGACCAAGATAATCAAATTTAGAATTAGATGGGTAAGCTGTATTGGTTGATACATTTCTGATACCTGTTTTCCTTCCTTTTGAGTATATTAGTGTAGCATGTACAGAAACAATGTATAGGTTCCTAATGCATGTATTTAACTATGGTAATATCCACATGCTACCTTTTGCCTCTCATATAATGCCCCTAAAGGCATTACGGGTTAACGGTGATTTAATCCCCTTATGCATGCATAATGTGACAAGCTTTGCATAAATAATAATAAATAATTGGTATGTATAAATAATTTATCATTTATTTTTTCAGTAGAAGTGGGATTCTTTAAACAAAGGGAAAAGTAAACATGATCTTAATCAGAAAAGGGGTTAAATTTTCTTCAAATACTACTTTCAAAGCATACGTGCATTCAATGTATATTAGTGATGTCTTTTGGGAGAGTTTATTATATCGCAAATGTCTTTGAAAGCATGGTATGGTACATATATCAGTGTTATAAAACTATAAAAAGTAAATTCGAAATTGCTGATTTCTTTTCCAAATAAGCTGAGTAATTTCTTATTAAAAAAAATTTTTTTTAAATACTTTTTTTTTCCTACAGAGAATCTAGTCCATACCATCACAGACAAATACATCATTCAATGTGAAAATCCTATAATTAGTTTGATAAATATTTCAGATTAAACTTGGGTCTCTAAATCTATGTATATGCAAAAATATTGAGAAAAATCTAACAAAATTGAAAAGTGGTCACTTACCAATCTGGGGGACTGGATGAAATAGGAGACTGAATTATTGCACGAGTCACTGATAAGAACGACTCTAAATTTTACGGTGTATGGTGCCTGGTAGTCTCCAACGCTGACCACCACAGCGACAACTGGATGCTGCCACACCAGACAGGAGAGAGTCCTTCCCCTGTCTACCTACCGAGATGTCTCACTTTCTGAGTCCTTTCCAAACCTTTGTCTCCAGCTGAGGGTCTGGCAGTAGAATGCCCTCGTGGACAGCAGAACTGGGTGACCGCAGCAGCCACACAAGAGCCACATGCCAAAATGGGGAGGACGAGTCCCAGGCAGATAGAGATATTTTCTTTCATCAAAGATGTGTTTCCTAATATTAGCCCAAGAGACAAAAGGACCACATAAACCAGAGACTTCATCAGCCTGAGACCAGAAGAACTAGATGGTGCCCGGCTACCACCAATGACTGCCCTGACAAGGAATACAACAGAGAGTCCCTGAGGGAGCAGGAGAAAAGTGGGGTGCAGAACTCAAATTCTAGTAAAAAGACCACACTCAGTGGTCTGACTGAGACTGGAGGGACCCCGGAAGACATAGCTCCCGTACTCTCTGTTAGCCCAAAACTAAAACCATTCTTGAAGCCAGCTCTTCAGAGGAAGATTAGACTGGACTATAAGACACAAAATGCTACTCATGAAGAGTGTGCTTCTTAGCTCAAGTAGATACGTGAGTCTAAATGGGCAGCTCCTGTCCGGAGGCGAAATGAGAAGGCAGAAAGGGACAGGAGCTGGTTGAATGAACATGGGAAATCCAGGGTGGAAAGGAGGAGTGTGCTGTCACAGTATGGGGAGTGAAACTAGGGTCACAGAGCAGTGTGTGTATAAAGTTTTGTATGAGAGACTAACCTGAACTGTAAACTTTCATATAAAGCGCACACATACACACACAAAAAAGATGTTTCCTGTATCTTAGATTTTTCTTCTTTCCCTTTCCTCCCAATGTTATGGGTTTTTTGTTTTGTTTTTTAATTTCCAGCAAATTATATCCATCTGGCTCAATCAGTTTCAGTGAAGAATGTTTCTATGACAATTGGGAGCCGTAAGAACTTCCCAGTGAGTCTAGACCTGCAGAGATCCAGGGTCCCAGACTGAGAGCACTGGGTTTGTGTGTTCCCCTCCCCTCCCTCATCCTCTCTGTTAGCCCAAAGACCATGTTCTGGGTCCCGGACACGTCCGTCCTCCAACCAAGCCCACGACGAAAGCATTCACTCACATCCTAGTTAAAAATTTTAACCCAAAACATTATACTTACTTGTTGGGCCATACGCACAACCTCTTTGCCTTCAAGTAAAAATAGTTATCTTTGTATTTCATTGGTGGGTGGGCTCGAACCACCAACCTTAAGCTTCATCCAAACCAAAAAACCCATTGTTGTCTAGTCGATTCCAACTCATAGCAACCCTGCAGGACAGAGTAGAACTGCCCCATAGAGTTTTCAAGGAGCGGCTGGTGGATTCTTCTTTTGGCTAGGAGCCTGAGCTCTTAACTGCTGTGCCACAAGAACTCCAAACCAAACCCATCGCCTTTGAGTAGATTCCAACTCACAGCTACCCTGCAGGACAGAGTAGAACTGCCCCATAGGGTTTCCAAGGAGCAGCTGGTGGACTTTTTGGTTAGCAGTCAAACGCTTAACCGTTGTGCCACCAGGCCTCCGAGTGCAAATTTTTGTGCCACCCAGCGACCTAATTAATAAACAGGAGTTTTGCCATCAGACATACTCCATCCATCCTGAGTCTGTCCTTTATGAGCCCAGTGATTTCAGAGAATTTATTCCTCATGTGTAAAACGAGACAGTGTTAACCACTGCCCTGAGATAATCTTTAAATCTTAAACCAAAAATACTCCCTGAAGTCTCCTTTAAACCAAACAACAGTTCAGCTTAATAAATGAGAAATGTCTGCTTTGAGCACTGTGTTCTTATAAAGAACTATCCACAGGGGATCAAACTGATAACAGCAACTCAAAACGTTAGACAGGAAACTTAGGGGGCAGTGAGTTTATGTTAATGGGGGAGGAACAATTCTGAAAAGGAGGATGAGAACAGTTATACAACTTGAAGAATGTAATCAATATCACTGAAATGTGCATATAGAAGTTGTTGAATTGGTGTATGTTTTGCTGTGTATATTTTCAACAGCAAAAAATACAATAAATTATTTTTTTTAATGGAGACAATGCTTACTTTATAGAAATTTCATGACATTAAATGAATGTTGCATATGACATGCCAGCCCCTGCCAGGCATCCTACACCCACATATCACTGGAACTGCCAGCTGGTTGGATCCCCTGGACCTTATCTCAGGATGCTCCCAGGATCCCCCCAACTCCTGTACCCCATAACACCTTGCCCAAGCTTTCCTCTAACCCAGTCTCTTTACTTGTTAGTGCTCCCAGAGAACCAAGGTCCCGATTCCTACATGTTGGAGGCACACACTCTGGTTCTAAGACATCATCTTCATGGGTCTGTACAGCTCTGCTCTTGCCCATCTGATGCACGGAGTCTCTCTGGCCAGCCTGGCCCTCTCTTAACTATTTTTCTTCTTTTACTCAAAGATTTGCAGTATATCCATCTGCATATTTAAAATAGTTTCACCAGTGTGCTCAGAAACGGAGATAATTTTATCTTTACATGTAAAAATCTATTAGTGGCTACCAGGGGTGGGAAAGAGAGGGAAAGAAAGAATCATTGTTTGGCGGCCACGGAGCTTTTGTTAAGGGTGATGAAAAATTTGGAAATGGAGAGTGGTGCATTATGCAAAACTTAATGAAAGTAATTAATGTCACTAAATTGTACTTGCAGAAAATGTTGAAATGGCAAATGTTTGTTATGTATGAACTTGCCACAATAAATATAAATAGAATTTTTTTTATTGTTGTACTTTAAGTGGAAGTTTACAATTCAAGTTAGTCTCTCATACAAAAATTTATACATACATTGTTATGTGACCCTAGTTGCTCTCCCTGTACTGTGACAGCACACTCCTCCTTTCCACCCTGGATTTCCTGTGTCCACTCAACCAGCTCCTGACCCTCTCTGCCTTCTCATCTCCCTCTAGACAGGAGCTGCCCATTTAGTCTCATGTATCTTTTTGAGCTAAGAACCACACTCTTCATGAGTATCATTTTACTTCCCATAGTCCAGTCCAATCTTTGTCTGAAGAGTTGGCCTCGGGAGTGGTTTTAGTTCTGGGTTGACAGAGAGTCTGGAGGCCATGCTTTCCAGGGTTCCTCCAGTCTCAGTCAGACCATTAAGTCTGGTCTTTTTGCTAGAATTTGAGTTCTGCACCCCACTTTTCTCCTGCTCCATCAGGGATTCTCTGTAGTGTTCCCTGTCAGGGTGGTCATTGGTGGTAGCCGGGCACCATCTAGTTCTTCTGGTCTCAGGCTGATGAAGTCTCTGGTTTATGTGGCCCTTTCTGTCTCTTAGGCTAATGCTTTCCTTGTGTCCTTGGTGTTCTTCTAAATGGAATCTTTTTTTTTTAATGTCAGAAAAAAATGTATTGAAACATGAGTACTTACGATGCTCTCCCATCTCTGCCTCCTAAAGGCAAGTGTGGATGAAGCATTTGCCTGTTTCTCAGTGGTCCTCTGGCTCAACTTGGCAATGAGAGGAAAGAGAAGGGATGGTCAGGGGAGGAGGATGAGGGGATTTAAGAAGAGAGGGAGGGAAGAAGAGCATTGCAGCCAGGGGTGGGGGGCAGTATGGGGTATGTATGAGCTAGAGGTGTATGGTGAACACAGTGCCTTGTGGAATGGAGGATGGTGTGTGGTCCAGAAAAGGATTTTAGGAAGTCTTTCTTTTTGTTGTTCAATTTAGTCCTTGTCTTCCTGTCTACATGCTCACTCACGCTACTCCCACATCACTCCTAAGAAAATGTTTGTGCTTTGAGGTGTTTGTTAGGAATGTTTGGAATCTCTGGGCTAGAAGACCTCCAAATGTGAGATTGGTTCTACAACTTTGATTACAAGTTCAGGACTCCCATGAGGATAGATAGATAGGCAGATAGAAAAATAGATAGATGCCATCCAGTCGACTCAGACTCAAGGTGACATCGCCCAGTCCTGCCTCATCCTCACAATTGCTGGCATATTGGAGTCCATCCTTGTGGCTATTGTGTCAGTCTACGTCACTGAGTGTCTCTCTCACCCTAGCTGGCCTTCTACTTTCTTAAACATATGTCCTCCTCAGTGATTGATCCCTCCTGATGATGTGTCCAAAGCAAGCCAGTCAGACAATGTTCTGTTGTGATTCATAAGGTTTTCATTGACTAATTTTTGGAAGCAGATTCCCAGGCTTTTCTTCTTCGTCTGCCTTAATCTGGAACTTTGCTGAAACCCATCCACTCTGCTTGTATTTGAAACACTAGTGGCATAGCTTCCAACATTACAGCAACATGCAAGCCACCACAGTATGACAACCTGACGAACGAAGGTGATGACAATATGTAACTCAATGTAAATCATAGGATGAATTCACTCCTCCAGACCCTGGATGTAGACAGAGAATGGAGGGAACCTCAGAGTGACCATAGGGAAGCCAAGGAGGACCAAGAACAGGGAGGGAGGCACAGCGCCATGCTGAAAAATCTGAAACTCCCATTGCATGAACATATTAGGGCTTATGTGGGAAAGACCATATGTAAGGTGAATGAGCAATTTTCCTTCATAGTATGAATTTCTGAGAGTCCCTGGGTGCCACAAATAGGTAAGCGCTCTACTACTAGCTGAAAGGTTGGTAACTCGAACCCACTCAGATATGCCTCAGAAGACAAGCCTGCTGATCTACTTCCGAAAGGTCACAGCCATTGAAAACCCTGTGGAGCAGTTCTACTCTGCACACATGGGGTCGCCATGACTCAGAATCAGCTGGACGGCAACCAACAACAACACGCGTTTATGAGAATGAAAAGGCACACGGTCCCTACTAAAACTCTACTATGAAACTGGCTGTCCATTCTTCACTTTGGTCTTGTATTTTAGTTTACAGCCCTGAGGCTTCTTTATTGTGCAGGGTGTGTGTGTGTGTGTGCGCGTGTGTGTGTGTGTGTGTGTGTGTGTGTGTGTGTTTAGATAGCCGATCTTTTTGTTAAGGTGCCTTAATTCTTTATTTTAATAGAAGACGTTGTTCATTGATCTGATGTAGGCCAGTGTATCTTTTCACTGATTTCAAGAGCAAGATGCTCTTTGAAACCAATACTATCTATTTCCTTTATGAGACGTCCTTGCCCTGAGGAGGGAAGTACATTTGATAAAACTTCAGGAGGGTGTGTTCAATGGGAAGAATAAAACAACCAGATTAAATCTCTCATCGAAGTTAATTTTCCAGTAATGACTCTCAAAGGAAGGACAGCGTGACAGCTTTGCAGGAAGACGAGACCACAACGGCAGCCACTGTACTTCCACTAAAGGTGGAGAAGTCAAGTGAGCTGGTTCTAGTGTGTCTGTTGGTTTCTCTCTCTAAGGAACACTTTCCTGCTGTAGGCACTTAAGGAACCAGTCCAATCACCATTGTCATTTCTGATCCACACGGAGAATCTGAGCCTCATAGAGAAAGCACTTTGGAGCGATCAGGGTTGCCTCTGCAACTTTGGTGCGACATGATTTCTTTTGGCAGGGGTCAGTGGTGCGCAACACACATCATCACCAACTTATTAGATCTTGAGGCAATTAGCTGAAAACAAACAGATGAGACAAGCCTGGTATTGAAACACAGAAACCAGGAGAAAATAGCCCATGGCAGTCCATTATTTCAAAGCTGCTTCAAAGGCAGCGACTGGTTTCATCTTGAAGAAAGGAGCGTATTGTTTTCATGTAATGTCTATACAGTAGACGGGCTAACTGCTTTATTTTTTTACTGATTCGAGTTACATTCAAGCTTGCCTTGAAATAATAGGTCAGTGGAAAGCACTTTTCAGTTTCCACCTAAGCCCAGTGTGCAACGTGTAGCATGATTAGCCAAGGATTAAAAATCCAATTAGACCCTCCCTTGACATGAGCAATCAGACGGGAAATTCTGAGAAATGCATTGAAAACCACTTTTTAATATGATTGAGTGTGATAATGTGGACTAAATAGAGGGCTGATATCCTAGGGACCCATTGAATCTTCAGAACAAATTGACTTTTGCCATCTTCAATCTAAATATGCTCTCCTTCCTATTAATTGTATTGATTGAGGACAGGAGATGTGCTTAAATAACTTTCCATGGGAACACAGTGATTTGTTTTTTATAACTGAAAACTTATTCATGTGAGTGGGGGCACTTTGTTCATAGTATATGCATGTTCTGGTTAGATTATGAGCCTTTTGGAAATACTGTGCATAACAACCGCAAAAAAAGTTTGCCTTGGAATTGATTCTCATGCATAGCAATCCCATATGTTGCATAGTAGAATGGCTCCACGGGGTTTTCTGGGCCTTAATTTTAAGGGAGCAGATCATCAAGTCTTTCTTCCATGTTATATATAACAACATTCATAAAAACGTTAAATGGAAAGATAATATTTTATCTTTGGCTTATCTGCTAAGGGATATGGACATAGTCAATATTATGTTATCTAATATGATTTCACTTCAGTTCCAAGTGGTAAATATTAGTGAATTTTGTGAGACAAGGGTCTTTGATTCATATCATGAAAAGAAAATGAAATGGAGGGATTTTGAATAATTGTAGTAGACGTATCTGGTTAGATTTATCTTCTCCTTTTTTATTTCTCTGTTATTTAATGCAGGAGCCTGGGTGGTGTAATCTGTAACCCAAAGGTTCGTGGTTTGAACTCACCCAACAGCTCTCTGGAAGAAAGGTCTGGCAAACTGCTTCCGTAAAGATTACACCCAAGAAAACCCTGTCAGGCAGTTCTACTCTGCACATGCAGTAGCCAACAGGCAAAATTGACTCCACGGCAACAGATTGAGTTTTTGTTTTGTTTGTTTGTTTTGGTTATTTAATGCACAATTTGATTTACACAGATGTGTATTGTACAGTTGCATTTTATGTCAATCATCTTTTTCCATCAGAATCAAATACTTAATTGTTTGACCTGCATAGAGCAGAGTTGTGCAAAGTGAACATTTGAAGACCATCCATATCTGGGACTGGGATTCATGAAAACTGTCTTATTTTTAGTATGGGATCTGTGGCATTCACTTGACAAATAAAATCCAAATAAACATTTTAATTTAAAAAAATGAAAAAAAATATTTTCCACAAAAGCATGCTAGTGAAGTTACATTTGAACCTTTCTTAAAAAATATATTTTTCCTGCTCAGTGTTGTGTTTATTAGCCTGTTGTCTGCAACTAGTGGCCTGGAACGCATCATGGCAGCTGTATACTTATTTGCTTTCTCCTTTTGTATTTATGCTTCCATTGTCCTTTTTGCGGTCTCCCTATATTCTAATCAAAGTCTTTATGAAAATTACCGAGCTATGGGAGCATAGTATTTCCAGTTCCACGGACTGACGCATGGAATGTCAGAATTTTGTCGAATTCTTTTCCACAAGAGGTTTCAATTTGTTTATATGCCTTCTTGGGATCTGATTTCAAGACAAGATGTGCTGATTTACTGCCATATCAGTTCAGCAGGCACAATGCCTTCACTCAGTATGTTAGACACAATGCTTTCAGATCAGATGCCCTGCAGTTCCTAGCTCTGTCAGGGTGTCGGATAACCGGCTGAGGGGTCCTAGGGAAGCTGTGTGACCTAAGCATCTCTGTTAAGTGAGTAGCTCTCTTTTCTATTTTCCAGAGCCCTGGTGGTACAGTGGTTAAGAGCCTGGCTGCAGAATCCACCAGCTGCTCCTTGGGAACCCCTTATGGGGCAGTTATACTCTGTCCTAGAGGGTCATTATGAGTCAGAATCAAATTGATGGCAGTGAGCTTTGGGTTTTGTGCTGCCTCGCCAGAGAGAAGGCCAGCCATTGCACACCGTTGTACTACCGAAGACTCCGACCTTCAATGTTTTCTCATCATGATTCTGATAATCAGGTTTGACAAACGTGAATGGCAATGCCTAAGGTTGGATTTTACGCGAGTTTGATGGACCTAAGCCATCTCATCCTGCTTTCTTCTCAAAAGATTGTAATTAATCCTTCTTTCTGCAACCAGTGCTGTGTTTCACTGCATAAGTGAGGTAACTCTCTAAAACGTAGACCTGGTTCTGTGTTTCCGTGTCTGAGCACCTTGAGATATTTTTTAGGAATATGTCTTCTCCAGAAGAAACACTGTCAAGGCATAAAGCCATGAGTTTGGTTTTGTTTACTCGCAAAACTGTTGAGAGAAATTTGTCCACCCACCTCAGTGTTATGCACAAGCTAACTGGAATCAAAATTGGTAATGCCTTTCCAAGTGGGAGAGCTAGCAAGTGGTAAAACCAGGATGGAGACCTGGGCTTCCTGATTTGTCTTCCATGGTTGTTTGCATGACACCTCTTAACATCAAAACTTGAATTTCTTTTTACTGGATTATGTAGATAACAATGAAGCCAAGTGTGAATGCTTCGAAATATCCTTACCCAAAAATTAAATGGTTCATCAAGCAATTGGATGATAGGCTAATTTAGAAGGCATACGTATAAGGGTTGTGTACGTCAATAAGCTGAACTTTGATTCAATTGAAAAGAGCATACAGTGTACCATGATCTTTGCTATCAACTATAGTACTGTAAAGGAGCCCTGGTGGCACAATAGTTAAGTGCTATCAGAAAGGTTGGGTGTTCAAACCTACCTAGTAACCCTGCGGGCCTAGCAGTTTGCTACCATAAATATTTAGAAAATCCTATGGGACACCTCTACTCCAACACACAGGATCACTATGAGTTGAAATTCACTCGACAGCACCCAAGAACAACAACCATCCCCTGGTCACAAATGAGCTTCTCTTTTTCTCTCATACTTGTTCCTGAATTCTTCCCCGAAAAAAGTTATGAAAGAAAAAAGAAAAAAAAGTTGTTTGTTATGGCTGTTGAACCGAAGATCATTGCTGCAGACATAAAAGTCATTTGTGTTGGCCTCTGATTTTAAATGTGTATGAAACATACAACTAAAGCTCCTGTCCTTCCAACCTATGTTAAGCTTACCTTCCTCCAAAACCATGTTGTGTTTGCATGCCATTATTCACTGCAGCACTATTCACAACAGCCAAAAGATGGAAACAACTTGAATGTCCATCAACAGAAGAACTGATAAACAAAATGTGGTACCTATATACAATGAAACATTACTCAGCCTTAAAGAGAAAAGAGGTCTGGATGCATGCTATGACAGGAATGAACCTTGGAAACATCATACTGAATGGAATAAGTCAATCAAAAAAGGGCAAATATTAGATGGATCACCTGTATAAAATATCTAGAATAGGCAAGTGTAGACATCAAGGCTTATTAGTGATTACCAGGAGTGTGCAGGAGGGGAGGGGGGAAAAGAAAGAGTCATTGCTTTGGAGGTTCTGAGCTTCTGTGAAGGGTGATGGAAAATCTTGGAAATTGATAATAGTGATGGCTGACCAATAAGGCAAAAATAATTAATGCTATTGAATTGTACGTCAAGAACATTGAAAGGGTAAATGTATTATTACCACACATACATACAAAGAAATAGAAAAAAAAAATCTTATTGTGTTTGTCCTTGAAGGACCTTCCAGTTAAATTGGCCCAATCCCAACAGTTGACAAGTGAGAAACTGGGATGCAGAGGATCCTATGACTTTTGCAGGGCCACGGTTTCTCGGCTTCTTATACTTCAGGCTTGTGGTTCTCCACTATCCCACAATGCTATGATTTTGCCCTATCCCTCCCACCTGCTGGAAATATGTGCAGATGCACACTATAAAACGAAAGCAAGCAAACAAAAACCAAAAAGAAAATGTCTTTCATCTTTTACCCAACACACAGCTGCTCCTTGGGATATAACAACTATAAACTCACCCTTTCCCTCAGGATGGGTTCCTCGGGTGAGGTGAAAAGGATGTCAGCACCTCACTGCCACAGCAGTTTTGGCTTCAAAACCAGAGTAATGAACCTAAAAGAATTTTTTCTTCAAATATGGGCTTCACTCTCAAACCTTCCACAGCATGCTTGGATCTGGGCCGAGGAAGACCACAGTTCCATCTGTGAGACCTCTCCCTGCTTCATTCCTAACTTCAAATTCAACTACAAGAGCATGTCTGATGTTTGGAGTCCTGCTTTCCACAGTGACTGAGTTGCAGAGGACAGAGGAGTTTATCAAAGTCCCCAGGGCCATCCGATCCAACACTGAGCCCTGTGAAGAATGCATGCCTGCTCCGGAGAGCTCTCCTTACAAGCCCAGCCACCTCAGCACCTGCATCCATCAGTTAGATTGAGACCCTCCACAATAAAGCTCTCAGGGTTCTGAATCACAAGTGGCTCCACAAAGACATGGAATGCTTGGCTTCATGGTAATCAGCATTTTGTCTCTTATTAACATCAAATGTTTAGTTGTGCAAACCCTTTATCTTTTATATTGACTATACTTGCTTTCCACCCTGTTTTTTTTTTTTTTTTTGTTGTTGTTGTTGTTTGTCTGTTTGTTTTTTTAATACTTGCTTTGAACCAAAGGACATGTCTCTGGGGCTTGGTGTCCAAGCTGAACCTTATTCAGTTTCTGGTGGAGTTGCCTTTCCCTGCCAAGGGAAGGGCCTGCCCTGAGTCAGACCACACAAGGATCCAGAAAGAGGCAAACCCGCAGGTCACCAGAACCCTGGATGATGCAGGCTGCAGGTCTGTCTTCCCAAAGGAAAGAGTCACGGATCTTGTCTACAGAAGGAAAGTTTCTCTTTCTCCTTCACTGACGCATCCCAAGAATGCTCTGTGTGAAAGGACATACACTTGGGTCATTTATGGGCTTCTCATTCATTTCTGATGGTTAACCTCACATGTGACTCAACTTAGCAAATAAATGCTGTAATTGTCTTTACTTAAAACACTTCTCTTCAAACTTCCTTGCTCTCCCTCAAGTCTTCACAGTGTGTGGTTTGTGTCCTTTTATCAAGTCATAACTCTCAAAAATAAATATTTTATGGACCTCAGAGCTGGGCTGTCATATCTGTGTCTGAAGCCCAGCCTACACAGGACACCCGTGTAAGTCAGTCATGAGAAAGTGCTTGGGGTGCTTCAGGGAAGCAAACCCAATATAAAGCATGCTGCTCAACAAGGAAAGCAACACACCCAAAAGCACATCATAAGAGAAGATCAAGCAGGCCTTCCCAGAGGCAAAGGAGTGTAGAAAGAAAGAAATCTTGCAATCAAGTGCTGGTAGTCTAGGTCCACTCATGTGTAAAAAAGGAAAAAAATTCCAACACCAAAGTAAAGCAGAGAAAAGTAAATAATAAGAATAAGAACAGAAATCAATAAAATAGAAAACAGAAAATCAGTACATAAACTCAAGCCAAAGACTGGTCCTTTGAGAAAATCAATAAAATTGATGTATCTCTAGCCAAGCTGATTAGGAGAAAAAGAGAGAAGACACAAATCACTAATGTCAGAAAAAACAGAGAGGGTATCACAACTGATGCAGCAAATAATAAAACATAAAATATTATGAACAGCTCTCCGGCAATAAACTTAGATGAAATAGACACATTTCTTGAAAGATACAAAATACCAAAGCTCATTCCTAAAGAAACTCATAACCAGAATAACCCTATGATAAAAGAAATTGAGCCTATACCTAAAAATCTTTCCCCAAAGAAAATTCCTTATCCAGATGGCTTCTTTTATGAATTCTGGAAAGCGATTAAAGAGCAAATAATAGCTATTGTAAAAAAACTCATCCAGCATAAGCATTACCTTGATACTAAAACCAGAAAAACATATTAGAAGAAAGAAAACTATGGACAAATATCTCTGAAGAAAATAGATGCAAACATTTTTAACGAAGTTTTATTAAATCAAGTCCAAAAATACATAAAAAATATAATGCATCATGATCAAGTGGGATGCATCCCATAAATATAAGGCAGGTTGTTCATTTGAAAAATCAATGTAATTCCTGTTATTAATACACTTAAAAAAATCAACTTAATAGACACAGAAAAATCATTTCGCAAATCTCAACATTCTTTCATTATAAAAACTTTCACAGAAAAGTAGGGATAGAAAGACACTTCTTCCACCTGATTATGGACATTAAAAACACAGCTGATAATGGGCATCTAAAAATCTATGCTGTTGTTGTTAGGTGCCATTGAGTCTCTTCCAACTCATAGCGATTCTGTGTACAACAGAATGAAACACTGCCCGGTCCTGTGCCATCCTCACAATTGTTGCTGTGTTTGATCCCATTGTAGCAACCACAGTGTCAATCCATCGTGTCTAGCAACTCCTTCTTTTCTGTTGACCCTCTACCTTACCAAGCATGACTTCCTTCTCCAGAGCCTGGTCCCTCCTGATGACAAGTCCAAAGTACTTGTGAGATGAAGTCTCGCCATCGCTTTCAAGGAGCACTCTGGCTGTACTTCTTCCAAGACATATTCGTTCATTCTTCTGGCAGCCCACAGTATATTCAATATTCTTCTTCAACACAATAATTCAAAGACGTCAATTCTTCTTTGGTCTTCCTTATTCATTGTCCAGCTTTCCCATGCATATGAGGCAACTGAAAGTACCAAGGCTTGAGTCAGGTGGACCTTTGTCCTCAAAGTGATCTCTTTGCTTTTCAACATTTTAAGAGGGATTTTGCAGTAGATTTGCCCAATGCAATACTTCTTTTGAAATCTTTGGTTCACTTATTTTACTTCATCAGTGCTGCCCAGGGCCAGCTATGTAATTTGTAGGATTTAGGGAAAAATGAAACAGACAACCCATGGTTCAAAAATTATTAAGAACTGTGAGATGGCAATAGCAGATCATATCACAGGTTGTACACCCAAGGAATTTTCCCTGCTCATCCCTATACCAGCTCCCTATCAGTCAAACATGAACATTCCAGAAAAAGGGTCTGTGCTTAATGGGCCATTCCTGAATGACCAGTGCAAACCCATGTCTTTCGTTGTCTTTCATCTCTCCAAGCCCCTGCATTTTGGGTCCATTGGCTTTGGGCCGATTCTTGTCTCTACTTGTTCTTCAGCATGATGCTAGTTGACTTGTGGAGTCCCTCTGGCCAAGTCCATATTCTCCCACTCAGTTCTAACAGAAGTTCCCTCAGCTGACTCAGGTGCATCTCCCTGAGGTTCAGGGTCCTTGACATCCTTGTCCCCAAATCCCAGTGTCTTAGATGTCTCACCCTTAACAGCCACAGATTCAGGACTCTGTCATCTTTGCTGGGAAGGCAGTTTGATTCTTAAGGATTTACTAACTGAGCTATTACTGCAGTCATGTGTAGAGCTACCTATATAGAATTGGTGATCTATTTAGAATACTCTTAATAACCTCTGTAGTTATTTGCACAGAGAAATAACAACAAAGGTTAAAATGAGAATTCTCAAGAAATAAAGATGCTAATGTTATTTTGGTTATGAAGCAAACATAGCAGGTAATTGTTTAAAAACAAACTAAAAATATACAGAAAGAATTTACTTGACGTCAAACAATAATGACTAATTTAGAGTGTTTCACAATTATTAAAAAGACCAAAAATATAATCACCTGCATTATAAATCTCCAAGAGAGCTTTTGGTAATGCTAGGGGAAGTTTACTCTTTATGACATCATTTAGAATTTCATTTAACAACTTGACATTTATTTGTTTTAAAAATAATTCTAAAATGGTATATAGCCTGCATTACATAATTCACAGGTAGAAACCTAGACTTTTGATTTTCTTTTAAGTATAAACATATTGTGTAATGTATAACAGCACTATAGAATTTTTAGAAACTGAAGAAGAGAAAAAATGAGCATAGGACAATAGTATTATTTGAATACAAACACTGGTAGAATTTTACTGTATCACATTTCTTTAATTCCCATGTATATTTTTTTTAATTTTAAAAAGAGTAACGATTTAAGTAGACATTTTTTATCTTGTCTTAAATAAAGTAAGAGTATGTAATTACATACGTATAATAAATGTCTCAACTGAATAGTGAAAGCATTTGTGGTTATAATTTTTTCATTAAGTATTTACATACACATCTGTCAGTTTGTCATACTATGGGGGCTTGCATGTTGCTGTGATGCTGGAAACTGTGCCACTGGTATTCAAATAGCAGCAGGATCACCCATGGGGGACAGGTTTCAGCTGAGCTTCCAAGACTAAGACAGACTAAGAAGAAGGACCTGGCGGTCTACTTCCAAAAAGAATTAGCCAGTGAAAAACGTATGAATAGCAGTGGAACATTGTCTGATATAGTGTCAAGTTAGCTAGTCCATGATTCCTAGAATTGTGTGATTGTCCACCATTTTCTCATCTGATGTGATTTTCTTATGTGTTGTAAATCCTACCTCTATGATGTTAGTGAGGCAGGATTAGATAAAGTTGTGTTAATGCATCAGCACTCAATCTTCAAGATTAGGTTGTTTCTCAAATCAATCTCTTTTGAGACATAAAAGGGAGAAACCATCAGAGAGGAGGACCTCATACCTTGAAGAAATCAACCCCAGGAGCAGAACACATCCTTTGGACCTGGTGTTCCTTCACAGAGAAGCTCCTAGTCCAAAGGAAGATTGATGACAAGGACTTTCCTCAAAGCTGACAGAGAGAGAAAGCCTTCCTCTGGAGCTGGCACCCTGAGTTTGAACTTCTAGCCTACTAAACTGTAAGAGAATAAATTTTTCTTTGTTAAAGTCATCTACTTGTGGTATTTCTGTTATAGCGGCACTAGATAATGAAGATAACTGGTAAGTTATAAATTCTACTCTGTGATACTCTTCTGTTGTTATCTTTATATTTTGTAGTAGCATATATTTTTTTAGTAGCATATGTTTCTTTCTCAGTGCCAAAATGATGCAATATCTATACCCTACCCCTCTCTCCCTCACAGCCTTTAGTACTACAGTAAGTCTCCAGGTTAAGAACATTTGACTTTCGGACCACTTGTACTTAAGGACAGATTGCCATAAAGGCTATTGTATTAAAAATTTGGGTTAAATACAATGGTTCATAATCATGAATGCACGCACTATTTTGCGATGCTCATGTAAACATTGTGTGAATTCAGGGTAAGGAAGAAGGAGAAGGCGTCTGCCATTTGAAGTTGGCTTACGTTGCTGTTAACACTGTGATGAGTGTGTAACTTTGTATGTGGCTTAAATTTTCCTCTTATTTACCCTGGTAACCAAGCCTCCAAGGTGTAAATCTTATGCAAGTGCTGGTGATACATCAAAGAAAAGGAAACCAATCAAGATAGAAAATAAAGAGAAAACAAGAAAGCTATTGGAAAGAGGTGAAATGTCATAGGTCATTGGAAAAGCATCAGGCTACAGACAGTCAATAATCAGAACAATCATAAAGCATAAAGTAAGAATAATGGAGTATGTGAAAGGCTCTGCCTCAATGAAAGCTACAATTATTAACTAAGCAACACAGCAGTTAATTATTGAAATGGAAGCCTATTGATAATTTAGTTAAATGATCAAATCTGCATAATATGCCTATTAGCCTTATTTAGTGCAGTTAAAGGCTCAAAGTCTTTCAATGATTTAAAAGCTGCATGTGCAGTGAGTAAAGGTAATTGTGATGAAGAATTTGTTTTGAGTAGGGGTTGATTCAAACATTTCAAACTGAGGGCAAATTTACAGTGTATTAAAGTGCGAGGTGTCTCAGGAAAAGACAACTTTCGGTGCAGTCACTGACACTTAGGTATAATATGCTGACCATGCTATCTAATTTTAATGTGGATTTCTAGACTAACAGCTATGTTTTTGAGAAAAACATCTTTTTCCTCAGTGGTCAAAACCAGAATGTGAAAGCGTATCCCCTGAAGGGTCTTAACCGAACGACCATCTGAACTCCTTAAAATACACATACTCAAGAAGAGTGCTATCTGAATGCTGTTGCCAACAAGATATTTTTGCAAGATAGACAAAGAAAATACATGTAAGTATCTCGTGACCATGATCCAAGCATCCCGTGAAACTTTCTGTAATCACTAGCTATACTATTAATAATCAGTAACCAGTCAGAATGGGATTATTACAGTATTCATTGATTTTCCTGTAAATTGCCCTCCTTGTGGTTTGGTTCCTCTTTCTGCTCCATAAGAATACTTGTATAATGAAATTGCCCTACCCGGTTCCATTTTCAATGGACTACGTAGTTTCCCAATTACAATTGTTTTAAACTCCTAATAAACCTTTTTGTTTTAACTTGAAACAGCAGTCAAGTTTTTCTCTACAACAAAGGTGAAGCAGCAAGTGCCTACGTGAGTGCTGCAAGTGATTTTCCTGAAATGTTGAAAAAAATTATTGAGGAAGGAGGCTATTTGCCTGACCAAATGTTTAATGTAGATAAGACTGGTTTATTTAGGAAAAAATGCCTGCAAAGACCTACATTTCGAAAGAAGAAAAAAATGCACCAGGGCATAAAGCATGGAAGGATAGGCTAAGGTTATTGCTTAAAGGAAATGCATCCGAGGATTTCAAGTTCAAACCTTTGCTTGTGTATCGCTCCCTAAGTCCAAGAGCACTTCATCGTATCATTAAAGCATCTCTTCTCATTATCTGGAATGCAAATGCAAAGGCTTGGGTTATAATCGCCGTCTTTGAGGATTGGTTTTTGAACCATAGCGTTCCTGCTGTTTAACATCATTGCTTGGCCAAGTAAATTCCTTTCAAGATTCTCCTTCTGCTTGACAATGCAGCCAGAAATCCAAGCACTTTAGATGACCTTCACCCCAATGTAAAGGTCATATTTCTACCCCCCAACACCACCTTGCTACTTCAGCCAGTGAATCAGGGAATCATAGCCTCCTTTAATCTCATTATTTACGGCAGACCTTCTCACAAGTAGTTAGTGCTACCCACTATATGATGAGCTTAAGGAAGTTCTGGAGAAATTATTATGATACCATCAAAAATATTGCTGATTCTTGGGGTGACATAAAGCAGTCAAATATGAAAGGAGTGTTGAACAAACTAAGCTCCCAATTTGTGCATGCTTTTTAGGGGTTTACAGCTGAGGACATCGTCCAAGCCAGGCGAGCTATGGTTGATATTTGTAATCAATTACAGCTGATGTCAGTGAAAATGATGTCATAGAATTATTCACTCCCATGATGAAGAACTGAGATAGCATTTGAGGAAGAAGACCAGGACCTAAAAACTACAGAATTGAAAAAGTTTTTGATGAAAGAGTTAGCTGAAGACTTTCCTCTCATTGAAGCAGGAATGGCAAAGTCAGAGCAAGATCCTAATACAAAGAGGTTCACCTAAGTTTACTGTACAACTAGCGAGGGCCTCAGCTGCTACAAGGCTATTTATGATGAGAAAAAGAAAAGCTCTACTCAAGCCTCCCTTGATACTACTTCAAGAAATTGACTACAGTAGTAAACCCCTGTCTCCAGCAGCAGAATCAAACCCTGATTCTCCAGCACCAGGTTCATCCTCTCCAACACCAGGCCCATTATCTTCTGTGTTATTATAATATTATAATGCTACTTCAGGAATCCTCACATGTCTGTCAATTTGTCACACTGTGGGGGCTTGTGTGTTGCTGTGATGCTGGAAGCTATGCCACCAGTATTCAAATACCAGCAGGGTCACTCATGGCGACAGGTTTCAACTGAGCTTCCAGACAAAGAGAGACTAGAAAGAAGGACCCAGTGGTCTACTTCTGAAAAGAAACAGCTAGTGAAAGCCTTATGAATAGCACCAGAACATTGTCTGATACAGTGCTGGAAGATGAGCCCCTCAGGTTGGAAGGCGGTCAAAATACGACTGGGGAAGAGCTGCCACCTCAAAGTAGAGTTGACGGAGTCAAGTTTTGGGACCTTCATTTGCTGATGTGGCATGACTGTCTCAAAATGAGAAGAAACAGCTAAATATCCATTAATAATTGGAACCTGGAAAGTACTAAGTATGAACCTAGGAAAACTGGAAATTGTCAAAAATGAAATGTAATGCATAAACACCAATATCCTAGGCATTAGTGAACTGAAATAGACTGGTATTTGTGACTTTGAATTGGACAATCATGGTCTACTATGCCAGGAATGACAACTTGAAGAGGAATGGTGTTGCATTCGATGTCAAAAAGAACATTTCAAGATCTATCCTGAAGTACAATGCTGTCTGTGGTAGGATAATATCCATATGCCTACAAGGAAGACAAGTTAATATGACTATTATTCAAATTTATGCACCAAACACTAAGGGCAAAGATGAAGAAATTGAAGATTTTTACCAACTTCTACAGTCTGAAATTCATCAAACATGCAATCAGGATGCACTGATAATTACTGATGATTGGAATTTGAAAGTTGGAAACAAAGAAGAAGGATCAATAGTTGGGAAATACAGCCTTGGTGATAGAACGATGCCGGAGATCGCATAATTGAATTTTGCAAGACCAATGACTTCTTCATTATGAATACCTTTGTAAACCAACTTAAATAGTGACTATACTTGTGGACCTCACCAGGTGGAATACACAGGAATCAGATCAACTACATCTGTGCAAAGAGACGATGGAAAATCTCAATACCATCAGTCAGAACAAGGTCAGAAGCCAACTTCAGATCAGACTATCAGTTACTGATATGCAAGTTCGAGTTGAAACTGAAAAAATTGGAGCAAGTGCACGAGAGCCAAAGTATGACCTTGAGTATATCCAACCTGAATTTAGAGACCATCTCATATGATTTGACTTGTTGAACACTAATGACTGAAAACCAGACAAGTTGTGGAATGACATCAAGGACATCGTATATGAAGAAAGCAAGAGGTCATCAAAACGAAAGGAGAGAAAGAAAAGACCTAAAAGGATGTCGGAGGAGACTCTGAAACTTGCTCTTGAATGTCAAGAAGCTAAAACAAAATGAAAAAATTATAAAGTGAAAGAGCTTAACAGAAGATTTCAAAGGGCAGCTTGAGAAGACAAAGTAAGGTATTATGATAACATGTCCAAAGACCTGGAGATAGAAAACCAAAGGATAAGAACACACTCAGCATTTCTTGAGCTGAAAAAACTGAAGAAAAAAATTCAAGCCTCTAGTTTCAATAGAAAAGGATTCTATGGGGAAAATATTAAATGATGCAGGAAACATCAAAAGAAGATGGGAGGAATACACAGTCACCATACCAAAAAGAATTGGTCGACGTTCAATCATTTCATGAGATAACATATGATCAGAAACCAATGGTACTGAAGGAAAAAGTCCAAGCTCCACTGAAGGCATGGGCAAAAAACAAGGCTCCAGGAATTGAGGGAATATCAACTGAGATGTTTCAACAAATGGATGCAGCGCTGGAAGTGCTCACTCTTCTACAGCAAGAAATTTGGAAGACAGCTACCTGGCCAACATACTGGAAGAGATACATATTTATGCCTATTCCCAAGAAAGCTGATCCAACCAAATGTGGAAATTATCGAACAATATAATCAATATTACTAGCAAGCAAAATTTTGCTGAATATCATTTTCAAGGGTCTGCGGCCGTATATCCACAGGGAACTGCCAAAAATTCAAGTTAGATTTAGAAAAGCACTTGGAACTATGGGTATCATTGCTGATGTCAGATGGATCCTGGCTGAAAGCAGAGAATATGAGAAAGATGTTTGCCTGTCTTTTATGGACTATGTAAACACATTCGACTGCGTGGATCATAGCAAATTATGGATAACATTGCAAAGAGTGGAAATTCCAGAACACTTAATTGTGCTCATGAGGAACCTGTACACAGATCAAGAGGCAGTCTTTCGAACGGAACAAGGGGACACTGCATGGTTTAAAGTCAGGACAGGTGTGCATCAGGGTTGTATCCTTTCACCATACCTATTCAGTCTGTATGTTGAGCAAACAATTCAAGAAGGGGGACTATATGAAGAAGAATGGGACATCAGGATTGCAGGAAGATTCATTAACAACCTGTGTTATGCAGATGACACAATCTTGCTTGCTGAAAGTGAAGAGGACTTGAATCACTTATTGATGATGATGAGAAACTACAGCCTTCAGTATGGATTACACCTCCATATAAAGAAAACAAAAATCCTCACAACTGGACCAATAAGCAACATCATGATAAATGGAGATAAGATTGAGGTTGTCAAGGATTTCATTTTACTTGGATCCACAATCAACATTCATGGAAGCAGCAGTCAAGAAATCAAAAGACACATTGCACTGGGCAAACCTGCTGCAAAAGACCTCTTTAAAGTGTTAAAAAGCAAAGATGTCACCTTGAGGAATAAGGTGCACCTGACCCAAGCTATGATATTTTCAATTGCCTCATATGCATGTGAAAGCTGCACAATAAATAAGGAAGACTGAAAAAGAATTGATGCCTTTGAAATGTGGTGTTGGCGAAGAATATCTAATATACCAGGGACTGCCAAAGGAGGAACAAATTTGTGTTAGAAGATGTACAACCAGAATGCTCCTTAGAAGCAAGGATGGCGAGAGTACGTCTCACATACTTTGGGTATGTTATTAGGAGAGTTCAGTCCTGGAGAAAGATATCAAGCTTGATAAAGTAGAGGGTCAACCAAAAAGAGGAAGACCCTCAAGGAGATGGATCGACACAGCAAGTGACATCTTTATTCTCTGGCAATTCTATGAAAGATATGGGAGGGAAAAGATTTTCTAGATTGTCATTCCATAGCACGTTAAGTGTAGGGGCACAGAAGCTTCCAGTTTTGGCCCCCTCCATTTCAAATTTCCCTTCTTGGATCATGTACTAAGGCTGATGTTGCTGATGCAAGTAGTATAAGCTCTCTGTATCAAGGATTCTATACTGTTTTCTCAATCTTTGGGACTGTGCTGTTTAAGGAGTGGCAAATTGTGTATGCATGAGATTCATAAAATTTACCACCTAGAAAGTCAAAAGGTTCAGCTCTATAGCTTGTTGCCAGAGAGAATTGTGTTGGCAAGTGGTTAATGTCATAACTGGTTGATTTCTTGGATAATCGTCTCTGTTGAACAGTGTTGTAGACGGGTCCATGTTAACTCCATGAATGTTAAGGCCTGCTTTAAAGTTTCTGTCAGTGTTGTGGAGTTTACACACAATTTTATCAGCCATAGAGCCTGGGGGGACTGGGGAAACGGTGAAAATGGCTCAGAGCTCCTTTGAAGGTGGTGTCCTCTGGAAGGGCATTATTCTATGGAAACGTGCCCAGTCGTGTTCCCGGTGGTGGCATACCTGGAACACCTCTCCGGAAACCTATTTAAATCTATCTGTTCTGGTACTGGGAGTGGGAGGTAAAAAAAATTAAATGTACATCTCAAAGAACTTGAAACACTTCCCCAGAGTGGGAACCTACCAGGGAAAGCATAATGGAAACAGTAGACACCTCCCACAAGAACAAGGTGGGTGGACTAAGGAGAGTCAAACTCCAGAAGCAAAATAAACCATTTTGTCTACTATGACAAAAAGAGTGTTAGTCAAAGAGGGGGTCATTTCAAGATAAAAAACTGGCTCTGGCCCCACTCCCCACAAATGTGTACTGAGTGTTGAGACCAAATCTAAAAGCAGAATTCCCCACTTCATCCTAAGACCTGGTGTACCTCCCCACATCTCCTCATGTCCAGAACAGCATAGCCATTTCAGGGAAGGGCACCCAAAAATCCTAATGGACACGTTGGGGAATTATGCAAAAGCACCTGGAGGATGTCAGATATGATCATGGTGAATGACGAAGACATGGGTTCAGACCTTATGTTCCAGAAGATACTTCTGGCCATGAAGATAATGGGTGCTCTCTCCAAGAAGTTATTCTCCTTGGGTGCTGAATCAAGTGGTGCTGAAATTCTGTCAGGCACAGACTTATAGGTATCAACTGCTGGGCAAGTTTCACCCTACTGATGTTGGATAACATGTTGCTGAAGTTCTCCAGGTAAGGAATTTCTTAGGATAAAGGCCGTCTGATGTCCCATGGCACTAGGACTTATGGGAACCAAGGTCAACTCAGCAGTCTGGGCAGTTTAGTATACAAATGACATAGAATTAAAAGCACTGTAAACATAGGGCCACTCTTCGTTAGCTGTCTGATTCCACGAGATTGCAATCACTCCAAGTGATGATCGTTAAATCCTACAGTTGCAGGCAAATGGGCTATCCCAATTTAGTGTTTTCTTGTCTCCAAGGATTATTTTCCTGGGATGAGCTCCTGTATCCCATTTGGGAAACTTAGCCAGTGAATACCATGAAGTAACTGTATTGGTCTCATTCCAATGGTGTGACTCTTTTCCAGTCAACTCCCCTCACTTTCAAATTAGAATCCATTACTAACAGTAACCATAGCTAAATTCATCAAGCGCTTATTATTTATTCTCTTAAGCAATGAATCTACCTGTAGATCAAGCTATTGAATTAAAGTTTGGGTCAGCAGCTGGAAATTACTAAGTTATTGTGTCAATTGGACACAGAGGTCACCAACAGCATGGGGAGCACTTTTCTGCCAGCAACATAGGCTCAACTCATGCTAGGATCCTGGTTCACCTGTCTGGTCAATCTTCCTAGCACTTCAGCCAGGGCCAGCTCATGGTGAAGGGTTCTGGGCTGCCATTTCCAAAGTGTCGGTGGGGTGTGGGTAGTCAGGGAGGTCATTCACATCACGTAAACTGGCCAACATAATAGCTGGCATCCACCTGTTCTACTGGATTGTCCATATTTCTTTCTCTCCTTGGGAGTAGGCATGTGAGAAGAAGTGGGAAAGGGGAAGGAGAATAATAGAATACCACACAACCCCACAACTCCTGCAGACGCACAGCATAGTTCCCTCTGGAGTATTACTCGGCTGCCAAAACAGAATGTACCTTTCAGCTCAGCAGTCGATCCAAACTAGTACCCCTAGTCATTAATTCTCCCTCTGTAGCCACACAGCTGGGAGAGTGGCCCCACCATTATGTGAAAACACTGGAGAGTGGTGATGAATGCTCTAGCTTCCGCAAGAGCCCCATAATTTGGGCATTGAACCTCTGGCACCAGGGATTTCAGGAGGGATGAGGAGGGGGCAGGGCCAGTAACTGAAGGGACAGCATTTATGTCCTTGTTTCCTTTAGTTGACCAGAGAGTCTGACATCAGCAAATAATGCATCAACTTATTTCTCTGGCATCATTATTAGGTTCCTTTCAAGGTCATGAAGAGTTAGTTATGGGACCCGAGCAACCAAAAAGAACAGATTACCAATAGGGAACTTGCTCCCCACTCCCTGCCCGGGAAAGCTCCTGGAAGCAGAGTCTATGGGCTGAGCCAAGCCGTGAGAGTATAACCAAAGTTACTCCTTGAACTCATTGCCAGCATGGAATGGAAAAATTATACTCTGGAGGAAGCTAATTCATACCAAGAATGATGAGGGTGTGTGTCAAATACCGAGGGAGAGAAGACAAGGTAATGGGAAACTGAGCTCTGAGTTCGATGGCCAGGAAAATTGAAAGAGACAGGACAAGATATGAGATACACTGTTGTTACTTAGTGCCAAGCGTCTGTTTCATTGGGGGATATCCTCTTCTAGTAGTTTCCTGGAGCTAGATAAATTCCAGTTTGTTAGTGCAAACAAAATAAAAGTAATCAGAGCTCTGCCGGGGTGGAATAGTCGTTTGTCTTCTGTGCCCTAAGCTTGCCCTTTCAGCTGACTTCCCTGTCCATGGTGTGCCAATGGCTTCCCCTGCAATCCTGCAATGCCTTGCCATCCTTCCTTCAATCATCATAACTAAAATTTATGGAGTGCCTACTGTATGCAAACACTGGGCTAAGTGGTCATTCTTTGGTTCTTTGGTAGCTATTATGAGTAACTGGAAGAGTGTTAAGATTTAGAGTGATTCTTTTTAATGGAAGAGTCTCAATATTTCATTTCATTCTAGGTCAACAGTGATATGGCATATGCTGATTGGCTTTTACTTGGGACTTTTTCACTCTTTTGCAAAGTTTCTCCTGCAAAAATATCAGGTAAAAGAGAAGGGCAAGTAATGTCCCCTCCTAAACTCTTGTGTGATGGACTTATTTATGAATGGTAAGTATGATATCTTGAATATTTAAATCCTTTCTTTTCTCTCTCTCGTTTAGTCCATCTGAACTAAAGGATAATAATGCAATAATGGTAGTTAATGAATGAATGCTGGTTCCTGTTCTATACTTGTGCTGGGGATGCTGCTCCCCCTCTATTGTCTGTTTGTAAGTTTTTTGGAAATCAATTATCTTGAAACCACAGCTCCTGTGTCCTCCATTGTGAGATCCAATACCTTACTCCACAAAACAGGTAAAGAGTACCATTAATTATTTTGTTATTCATACCAAAAGCAGGTGTTAGCATAGTTGGAGAGCTAAGTTCAATGTCATCATAGAAAGAAGTCTCCTATAAATCACCAACTCCTCTCCTCCTCTGCAGTCATAGCCTGGATATCACTGAGCCCTAAACGCTCCTGGCATATAACTCAGCTGTGACTTTGACACCAATATTCCTCCATACCAGTTTTAACAAGTTACTCAACATTTTCCTTTAGGCAAATGTGAAATTAGCAGAATAAACAGGCCTACCTCTTCAGTGGGTGGCAAGGTTCAGTGTGATGGATTGCTTTTATATTGCCTTTCTAGCCATGGTCTTGTAACACCCACCGTATGATTGGGTGTGACTGTGCAAATAAGCAACTTGTGGCCCACCAAGGGGATTGGACAGCTAGCTAATAATGCAAATAACGTGCATGGCACTCTTGTGGGGGTGGGAGAAAGCAAATAATGTGTGTGGAACCCTAAGGAAGGGATTGGTTAGTTTTGCCATCCACTAGACTTACATGTACGTCGCTTTGTCATACTGTGGGGGCTTGTGTGTTGCTGTAATGCTGGAAGCTATGCCACTGGTATTCAGATACCAGCAGGGTCACCCATGGCAAACAGGTTTCAGCTGAGCCTCCAGACTAATACAGACTAAGAAGAAGGACCCAGTAGTCCAATTCTGAACAGAAGTAGCCAGGAAAACTTTGTGAATAGCAGCGGAACATTGTCTGATATAGTGCTGGAAGATGAGCCCTCAGGTTGGAAGGCACTCAAAATATGAATAGGGAAGAGCTGCCTCCTCAAAGTAAAGTCGACACAATCAAGCTTTTGGGACCTTCATTTGCTAATGTGGCACAACTCAAAATGAGAAGAAACAGCTGCAAACATCCATTAACAATTGGAATGTGGAATGTACGAACTGTGAATCTAGGAAAACTGGAAATCATCAAAAATGAAATGGAACACATAAACATAGATATACTAGGCATTAGTGAGCTGAAATTGACTGGTATTGGTCATTTTGAATCAGACAATCATATGGTCTACTATGCCAGGAATGACAACTTGAAGAGGAATGGCATTGCATTCGTCATCAAAAAGAACATTTCAAGATCTATCCTGAAGTACAACGCTGTCAATGATAGGGTAATATCCATACGCCTATGAGGAACACAAGTTAATATGACTATTATTCAAATTTAAGCACCAAACACTGAGGGCAAAGATGAAGAAGCTGAAGATTTTTATCAACTTCTGTAGCCTGAAATTGCTCAGACATGTAATCAGGATGCATTGAAGATTACTGATGATTGGAATGTGAAAGTTGCAAAATATGGTCTTGGTGATAGAAACAATGCTGGAGACGGCATGATAGAATTTTGCAAGACCAATGACTTCTTCATTGCAAATACCTTTTTTTTTTCCCCAACATAAATTGTGATTATACAAGTGGATCTCACCAGATGGAATACACAGAAATCAAATCGACTACATATGTGGAAAGAGACGATGGAAAAGCTCAGTATCATCAATCAGAACAGGGCCAGGGGCTGACCGCAGAACAGATCTTCAATTGCTCATACGCAAGTTCAAGCTGAAACTGAAGAAAATTAGAACAAGCCCATGAGAGCCAAAGTAGAACCTTGAATATATCCCACCTGAATTTAGAGACCGTCTCAATAATAGATTTGATGTGTTGAATGCTAATGACCAAAGACCGGATGAGTTGTGGAATGACGTCAAGGACATCATACATGAAGAAAGCACAAGGTCATGAAAAAGAGAGAAAAGACCAAAACGGATGTCAGAAGAGACTCTGCAAATTGCTTTTGAATGTCAAGTAGCTAAAGCAAAAGGAAGAAATGATGAAGAAAAGAACTGAATAGATTTAAAAGGGTGGCTCGAGAAGACAAAGTAAAGTAATGACATGTGCAAAGAGCTGGAGATAGACAACCAAAAGAGAAGAACACCCTCTACATTTCTCAAGCTGAAAGAACAGAAGAAAAAAATCAAGCCTGGAGTTGCAATAGTGAAGGATCCTACAGGAAGCATCAAAAGAAGATGGAAGGTCTGTGTCAATTGGCATCACAAAGTTTATTCAGAAAATGTTCTGCATCCTACTTTGATGAGTGGCATCTGGGGTCTTAAAAGCTAGCAAGCTGCCATCTAAGATGCATCGATTGGTCCCAACTCACTTGGAGTAAAGGAGAATGAAGAACACCAAAGTCGCATGGAATGTATTAGCACAAGAGACAGAAAGGGCCACATAAACCAGAGACTGCATCAGCCCAAAACTAGAAGAACTAGGTGGTGCCCAGCTATCACCAATGACCGCCCTGACAGGGAATACAACAGAGAATCTCTAATGGAGCAGGAGGAAAGTGTGGTGCAGAACTCAAATTCTAGTAAAAAGACCTGACTTAATGGTCTAACTGAGACTGGAGGATCCCCAGAAAGCATGGCCCCTGGACTCTCTGTCAACCCAGAACTAAAACCATTCCCAAGTCCAACTCTTCATACAAAGACTGGACTGGACTGTGGAATATAAAATGATACTCATGAAGAGTGTGCTTCTTAGCTCAAGTAGATACATGAGACTAAATGGGCAGCTCCTGTCCAGAGGTGAGATGAGAAGGCAGAGAGGGTCAGGGCTGGTTGAATGGACACGAAAAATCTGCGATGGAAAAGAGGAGTGTGCTGTCACAGTATAGGAAGAGCAATTAGGGTCACATAACAATGTATACGTAAATTTTTGTATGAGAGACTAACATGAATTGTAAACTTTCACTTAAAGTACAACAATAAAAAAAAAAAAGGTCCAAAAAAATAATCACTGAGAGCTATCTTGGAGACTGGCTACCACACCATGGAATACCAGACCAGCCCCACCTCCAAACATCTTTAACAGAGAGAGAAATACATTTGTATCTTGTCTAAGTGAAAAAAAAAAGAAGAAGATGGAAGAAATACACAGTCATTATACCAAAAAGAATTGGTTGACGTTCAATCATTTCAGGAGATAGCATATGATCAGGAACCGATGATACTGAAGGAAGAAGTCCAAGCTGCACTAAAGGCATTGGTGAAGAACAAGGCTCCAGGAATTGACGGAATATCAACTGATATGTTTCACCAAACAGATGCAGCACTGGAAGTGCTCACTCATCTATGCCAAGAAGTTTGGGAGACAGCTACCTGGCCAACCGACTGGAAGAGATCCATATTTATGCCTATTCCCAAGAAAGGTGATCTCACTGAATGCAGAAATAATTGAACAATGTGATTAATATCACATGGACGTAAAATTTTGCTGACTATCATTCAAAAGAGGCTGCAGCAGTATATCAACAGGGAACTGCCAGAAATTCAGGCTGGATTCAGAAGAGAATGTGGAACCAGGGGTATCATTGCTGATGTCAGATGGATCCTGGCTGAAAGCAGAGAATACTAGAAAGATGTTTACCTGCATTTTATGGACTATGCAAAGGTATTCAACTGTATAAATTATAACTAATTATGGATAATATTGTGAAGAATGGGAATTATAGAACACTTAATTGTGCTCATGAGGAATCAAGAGGCAGTTGTTCAGACAGAACAAGGGGATACTGAGTGGTTTAAAGTCAGGAAAGGTGTGTGTCAGGGTTGCATCCTTTCGCCATACCTATTCAATCTGTATGCTGAGAAAATAATCCAGGAAGTTGGACTGTATGGAGAAGAATGGGGCATAAGGATTGGAGGAAGACTCTTTAACAATCTGCATTATGCAGATGGCACGAACTTACTTGCTGAAAGTGAAGAGGACTTGAAGCACTTACTGATGAAGATCAAAGACCGCAGCCTTCAGTATGGATTGCTCTGAAGCATAAAGACAACAAAAATCCTCACAACTGGACCAGTAAACAACATCATGATAAATGGAGAAAAGATTGAAGTTAATAAAGATTTCATTTTACTTGGATCCACAATCAACACCCATGGAAGTAGCAGTCAAGAAATCAAAGGTGCATTGCACCGGGCAAATCTGCTGCAAAAGACCTCTTTAAAGCAAAAATGTCACCTTGAAGACTAATGTGCGCCTGACTCAAACCATGGTATTTTCAATTGCATCATACACATATGAAAGCTGGACAATGAATAGGGAAGACTGAAGAATTGACGCTTTTGAATTGTGGTATTGGCCAAGAATTTTGAACATACCATGGACTGCCAGAAGAATGAACAAATATGTCTTGGAAGAATTATAACCAGAATGTTCCTTAGAAACATGGATGACGAGACTGCATGTTACATACTTTGGACATGTTGTTGGGAGGTATCAGTCCTTGGAGAAGGATATCATGCTTGGTAAAGTAGAAGGTCAGCAAAAAAGAGGAAGATACTCAACGAGATGGATGGACACCGTGGCTGCAACAATGGGCTCAAGCGTAACAACTATTGTGAGCATGGCACAGGACTCGGTAGTGTTTGGTTCCATTGTACATGGAGTTGCTATGAGTCAGAACCAACTCAACGGTACCTGACAACAACAACAACAGACTTAAAAGAGAGCCAGTCTCGGAGCAGAGGGGTGACCACACTTTTACCAAGAAAGAAGAGCTAGGAGCGGAGCACATCCTTTGAACCTGGGATCAATGCACTGAGAACCTCCTAGACCCAAGAGGCAGAGAGCTGTAACATCAGAGATGTTGAGAGATGGTGAGAAGCAGAGGCAGAGAAATAGAGCCAGCAAAGACAGCAGAACGAGGAGACAGCACAGTGGGCTTCCAGAAACAGAGTGAGAAAGCTGAGTGCCTTCACGTCAAGGCTTACTGGCGGAGTGGGGTGCTACTGGGCAGTTATTGGTGGAGCTAAAGAACTTTGGGGAGCCCTGGTGGCTCAGTGGTTAAGAGCTCAGCTGCCAACCAAACAGCTGACAGTTCGAGTCTACCAGCCACTCTTTGGAAACCCTATGGGGCAGTTCTACTCTGTTCTATAGCATTGCTATGAGTCAGAATCAACTAGACAGCAATGGGTTTAAAGAGCTTTGTAACACTTGCCTGGGCAGGGCAGAGGCTGGGCCAGCCCAAGAGGCCCAAGAGGCCCAAGGGGCTGAGGGACAAGAAGTCGAGGGTCAGGGAGAGGCCTGCCTGTGGGCAGGTCCTAGAAGGTGTCCTGACAGAAGAACTGTATCCTGAGTTGTTCCTGAGCCTGAATTGTAACCTGTTACTTCCCTAATAAACCCCATAATCATAAGTATTGTCTGTGAATTTTGTGTGAACATTGCAACAAATTATTGAACCCATCAGAGAAGTGAAGAGTACTGTGGAAGGATGGCTGGTGTCAGAATTGGTAAAAAGGTTGGGGACAGGAGTGTCATAAGATGAGTTCTCTAGAGAAGCAAAACCAGTGAAACATCTGTAGAGAGAGAGAGAGAGATTTATATCAAGGAAATGGTTCGCATGGTTGTAGAGGCTGGAAAGTCCCAAGTCCGTGGGTCAGACTGGAGGCTTCTCCTGACTCATGTAGCTGCAGGGGCTGGTGAACCCAAGATTGACAGGTCAGACAACAGGTCACTGGCACACACACTCCAAAAGCTGATGAATCTCAAGATCGATCGGTAAGCTGCTAGATCAAGTTCTGAGATCAGGAAGTCAGAGGATCAGAAGCCAGCTGCAGGATCCAGAGCAAAAGCCTTGCCAGAAAGTCCACCTATATTGGATGTAGGCCACAACCCCAAGAAAATTCCCTTTCAACTGATGGGCTATTCACAGCAGATCCTATCATGGAGGTGATCATATCATATCAGATCTCATCATGGAGATGATTACTTCAATTTACAACTGCCAAACTACGTCATTACTGCTAGACCACTGAGAATCACAGCCCTGTCAAGTTGACACAACCTTAACAATCACAAGAGATGTGTCTGATCTCCACTTCATAGGAATCAGTCTTGGGCTGTTGACCTTGATTCTCCTTCTCCCTTGTGAAGTTAGCCCTTTCAAGTCCCAATTATTTTCTCCTTTGAATTTTTTGTTGATAATATGCGTTTTCACTAATGAAGGCAAGCTGATTAAAGGACCAACTCAGAATTTTTGTCATGGGTTATGGATTTTGATACCCGTTATCTGGGATCACATGTGTCCTACAAGTCCCTGGACGACATAAATTCTGCTGATATAAGTTAATGATAATATTAGGTTTTTAATTTTTTCTTTATTTCATTTCTTGACAATTTGCAAAACATAAGGTAAAATATGAAGACACTTGGTAATGACTGCACATACGTTTTATTCTAGTCTCCTTCTTAACCTTTTTATTATTTTTCATAAAACTTTTCAAAACATGGTACAACACATTCTTTCTTACTACAAAAACAGTACTTAGAGCCCAAATAAATAAAGTCAAGGGATTTTTTATCTCAAGAAAATTAGCACTACAGTGCTTTCCTCATTACTGCAAAAGTAGTACGTAGAGACAAAATAACTAAAGCTAAAAGAATTTGAATCTCAGGAAAATTACCACTACTATGTACTCTTCATTATAATAAAAGCAGTACTAACAGCTAAGGAGCAGAATCAGATGCAGTGGTGCATTCCACTTGCTACATGTGGAAGCAATGATTGGGCCCTAAGATTGAATGTAGGTAAAAATAACTTACAGGGGTTCCAATCTCTAGAAAAGTACCGCTGCAATGCATTATTTGTTATTGGAAAGGCATTATTTACTGTTTAGAAGCTAGAAAAGAAGGGAGCCAGAAACACCTGTAAACATTGAATGACATAAAGGAGAAAATGGCCACTATGACTGAATGAAGACTGGAAATATCTTATTCTCATGATAAGTATATTCTCAGGAGAAAATAGCAACTGACAAACATAGTGAGGAGGCTTATCTCACAGAAATAAAGGCAAACCTGTCAAAAGTTTAGAAAATTCACGTATCAGAGAGACATCACTTCAGACAATGCTCTGTCTACACAAAAACGAGCCTCCCACTCAGGATTTTTGAGTTTCACACATTTCAGATAGCCCACACCTTGAGGCTAAATGTGTTAAAATCAGGCTACCTCCCTTCCAAAGAACTCCAGAGGCATAAAAAGTGGTTGGGGTAGGGTATGTTGAACTGGTCTTGAAAGGGTTAGAGGAGGTCAGACTCCCTTGCCACGCCATTTTTACACAAGGTGAGAAATAGACTGGTGAGACATTGGCTAGTTTACTTTGGGCATGTCATCAGGAAAGACTAATTGCTAGAAAAGGACATCATGGTTGGTAAAATAGAGGGTTAGCAAAAGCAAGGGAAACCCTCATTGAGATGGATTGACACTATAACCATAACAGTGAACTAGAATATGAAGATGGTGCAGGACAGGGCAACATTTTATTCTGTTATACATACGATGTCCCTGAGGCAGAGTCAACGAAATGGCAACTAACAATAACAACAACTATTCTATGAGAAGATGAAGGAGCTTGAAAGTGAGCACGAGTTTGTCCCATTTATCCACAAGGAAAGGTTCTCATCGTTCTCACAAATCACAGTGAAGGCTGGGTCCACAATCTGCCTGGTCTTAGAATGTGGCAGGAACTCTGTCTACCAGCACTGGCCAATGACCCTCTGTTCTAACACCGGGAACCTCGCTCATGAAATGTCTCCCTCTATTCCGCATAAATAAACGTCAAGTGCAAATTGAAATCTTATTGTAGCTGGTAGAAAATAGGATTTTAAAAGGTCTGAAAATAGGATTAACATGTCGTTATAATGTTATGGTCTGATTTAAACAATTTTGATTTCTTGTGAGGATTCCTCTTGAAATATCTATTTTACATGTGGTGCAAACCCCAACTGAAATTAAAACAACGACAACAGCAAAAACCAACTTGACATTACTCAAACAGTACTTTCTTATTAACCAACAAGAACAATTAGGAAATGTTTCAAGCAACTTTAATCGCTGTGCTTGAATACACATCGTTCATTTTCCTGTGTCAACAAGTGTATGCTGATGCTTTAAAGCAGATTTCTATATGCTAATTTACCTATTTCCCTTTCTGAGAGACTAGAGTTCCCTGACTATTAATTCCAGCTGACAGCGAATGGTTTTGCTTTTCATTCTCTGCAAAATAATGTATTGTTGCAAAGTGATTTACAATAAACAGTATCTAGGAAAGAAGTACAATGCTGATTGTTTTTGACAACCAAAAATGCATTATTAATGAAATAATAACATTGGCAACATCTTGAAAACAAGCTGAGTGTGCACAGTTTATTTTTCTGTCCAGAACCTAGATCCATTTAGAGCTCCTTTGAGATAAATGGTCATGGCTGGGAAGAATGTGGAAACACATATGTGCTATGTCGAGAGTTCAAATGTTTCTACGGTGAATAAGGAGTAGTAGTTTTTGCTTGAAACTGTGGCTAGTACTGTATTTCATTAAAATTATTTTTCAACTTTGCTTTGTATACCTTAATTATCCTAAATCAGAGATCTCTCAAACCACACAATCTATAACTAAAAAGATAATTTTAAAAAAGAAATCTGTTATTCTTAGAACCATGATAATAGTTGCCATGCAGTCAGATCCCACTCATGGAAACCTTACGTATGACTGAACAAAATGTTGCCTGCTTCTGCGCCATCTTCATGATCGTTGGCATGTTTGAATTCATTGCTGGGGCTATTGTGTCACTTCGTCTTATTTAGAATTTCCCTCTTTATCTTTGGCCCTCTAATTTACCAACCACGATGTCCTTCCTACCAGTTGATCTTTCCTGATGTCATCTCCAAAGTAAGCAAGTCAAAGTCTTGTCATCTTCACTAATAAGGAACATTCTGGTTGTATTTCTTCATAGACTGATTTGTTCGTTCTTCTAGCAGATCATGATATATTCAATATTCTTTGCCAACACCACAGTTCAACACATCGATTCTTCTTCTGCCTGCCTTTTTTATCATCTAACTTCTGAATGCATTACTAGAACCATAAGTGAAAGTAATATTAACAGTCAAGCACATAATGCAATGTATTCCATCCCCAGCTACTTCCAAATTACAGAAAGCATAAAATGGATGACTAAAACAGAACTTAAAGCAAAACTCTACCTTACTTCAATTTATGTGATGGAAGCAAAGGAAAATCAGTAATTTATCCCAACAAAATCCATAACTTCACAGTATAACTTCAGTCTCACAAAGCTCCAGGAAATGCTTCTTAATGCATTTGGTAATAAACTATTCTACATTTTTACCTTACTAAGTATACAAAATATAGTGTTTTATTTTACCCGTTCACTCCAATTTCTGTCATTGAACCCACTGGAATATTCGTGCTTCCAGTCGAATTACGATGTTCCTTATAGAGGACTGCTTTCTATTGTTATCGAGTCCTATATTAATTGTAGGATGAACTTTATTGAATTTACTGAAGTGCTTTCCTGGATAGTCTCCAAACACTAACAGGCAAATGAAATTAAATAAAGAGGGTCAGCTATATTTAAGAGCATCGTGTAAGTACTTTAGAGACTGGGTATAATTAAAGAGGTTGTAAACTAAAACACCACGTGCAAATGCCGCTCCTCACCTGAGTGCACCCTCCCTACAGGACAGCCTGAGTAGAATCCACCACGGAACACGGACCCTTGCAGCCAAAATGGAAGGGCATTTAATGGAAAGTAGGCTTCAAAACAAGATTTGACAGATACGTGTAGAATTTCAAGTGTGCATGTAAACACTGTGTAGTGAGTCCAACGGCTTCCCTACAAAAAGGTAAGCCTCATAGAATACCTGCATGAAAACACCATAAATGGAAGCCTTGGCAAGAGGACTTTTTGACCTGGATGATGTGTGCACATTTTGTTTAACAGCTTTACCCGATGGTGCTTCATTTAATATAATATCAGTTTCTAAAAAGACAAACTTCTTTAAGATAGCTCCTATTTCAAATTGCCATTATCTAGTGAACTGCTTGAGGACAGAAACTGTTATCTTTCATCGAGGTGGCAGCCTGTAAATAAACGCCTAGAATATAATATTGTTGTTGTTAGTTGCTATCAAGTCAGCTCCAACTCCTAGTGACTTTATTCGTAACAGAATAAAACATTATCTGGTCCTGTACCATCTTCATGTTTGTTACTATGTTTGAGTCTACTGTTGTGGTTATTGTGTCAATCCATCTCATTGAAGTTTTCCCTCATTTTTGCTGACCCTCTAATTTACTGAACATGATGTTTTCTAGCAATTGATGACATGTTCTAAGTAAGGAAGCTGAAGTCCATCATCCCTACTTCTAAAGAGAATTTCAGTTGTATTTCTTCTAAGACTGATTTGTTTGTTCTTCTGAAAGTCCACAGTATGTTCAATATTCTTCACAAATACCATGGTTCAAATACATTAGTTCTTCTGTCTTCCTTTTTCATGGTCCAGCTTTCACATGCATATGAGGCAACTGAGAAAGCCACAGCTTGGGTCAGGTGCACCTTAGTTAATGAAGTATTATCTTTGCCTTTTAAAAATTAAAGAGGTATTTTGCAGCAAATTTGCTAGATGGAATATGTAGTTTGATTTTTTGACTGCTGCTTCAATGGGCATTTATTGTTGATTCAAGCAGAGGGGAAATCTTTGACCACTTCAGTGTCTTTGCCACTTACCACGATTTTGTTGAAAGACCTAGTGATTTACTTTTGTAAAAACTCAGCCATTGAAAACCCTATGGAGGACAACAAAAGATGGGTCCCTAGGTTGGAAGACACTCCAAGTACACAGTGACCACATCAATGGACTTGAGCATGCCAACAATCATGAAGATAAAGCAGCAATAGGCAACATTCTGTTCTGTTATACATGGAATTGCCATGAGTTGGGGCCAACTCAATAGCCACTAGCTTTAATAACATATTTTATAAAGTCCCTGCAAACACTGTATGACCAAATACCAAACCTACTTGTGTTAGGTGGCTAAAATTTTTCACCATTCTGCACATGCACATGTCTGCAAATAACCACAAAAGTGTCATGCATTGACTTTGGGATTACAAATAAATTTTAGCAAGTAAGTGAATTCTCAAATACAGACTTTGCAAATAATGAAGATTGACTGTATATTCTTTTAAACCTTGGAACTGAATATGTTACAAAAATGTTCTGTTTGAGCTTGTAACTCGTTTGATTGTTTTGAAAACAGCATTGGGCAGAAGATTAACGCAGAGGGGACAGCATTAGCAGGACCACAGGATGCCCAGAAGCCCCTGCATTCAGTAAGAGGACTGCTGTTGGTCAGGGTGGGTGGCTATGGAGTATAATCTCATGTAAATATAATACCTTCCTTGGGCAACTCACGTCTCCAAATGCATTTTCATAATCTTATGAAATTTACCATGAGCTTTACAGAAGGCATTCTAGAAAAAGTTGGAAAATGTAAACAGAGATAAGGAAACACTGATCTGTTAATGATTAAAGGGGTATGTTACAAGCAATCTCTTTTGGTTGCCTACTATGGCGCTAACACACAGCCTTGAGCTGGACATTTACAAGTAAACCGAGTAGGCAGCTGCATCGTGGACGTGCTGTCTGCCAGTGATACAGAAGGTGCCATTCTGCATGAGGGTGCGAATGTGAGAAGTGATGAGGGCCCATTCTGATGCTTACATTTCAGAGTTGAGCAGGTTCATCCAAGCCAGTGATTCACCATCTAAATGGTTCACCATTTAGAAAGATCATCACCAGGTCCCAAGTCCCAACTCAGACTAATTACATCCAGATCCACAGCAGTGGGGCCAAGCATCTGTGATTTTTAAAACTTCTCTGGAACATCTGATGCACTTGCAGGGTGAAGGACGTCTCAGACAGGGAGCTTGGCAAAGACAAAGGCAGGGTCGCAGGAAGTCATCTGGACCATGGAGAGACACCTGTGAGTGATGGAGCTGGAGTGTTGGCAGAAACCAAACCAGAAGCCAGGGACGCTGGTCACTTCTGTGCAGTTGTACCAGGTCACACCAAGTCTTACCAATAAGTCTTGCAGACTGTAGATGGGGTAGGAGGTTGTTGGTTTGGGGAAATAGAAGTTGGGAGGCCAGATAGGTGCAGTTAAGACAAAGGTGGCAGCTAGGAGCAAGGAGAGAAGGTTTTTGTGTGGGACTTTAGAGTTGAGCGCGTTCAATCTCTTAATAGTTAGGAAAACTGAGGTGCAAATAGGTTAAGTGATTTGCTGGAAGTCACCAAAAATATGTGAGTGCAAGAAGAATACCTAGAATAACATACCAATACATACTTCATATGTGTATGTGTATGTGTTTTATAAATATATGTTATTGGTGTTGTTGTTAGGTGTCCTCGAGTCAGTTCTGACTCATAGTAACCCCATGTACAACAGAAGGAAACACTGACGGGTCCTGCGCCATCTTTACAATCGTTGCTGTTTGAGCCCATTGCTACAACCACTATGTCAATCCATCTCATTGAGGGTCTTCCTCTTTTTCGTTGACTATCTACATTACCAAGCATGGTGTCCTTGTCCAGGAACTGGTCCCTTCTGATAACATGTCCAAAGTACCTGAGACGAAGTCTCTCCATCCTCGTTTTCAAGGAGCACTCTGGCTGTACTTCTTCCAAGACAGATTTGTTTGTTCTTCTGGCAGTCCATGGTATATTCAATATTCTTCCCCAACACCATAATACAAAGGCATCAATTCTTCAGTCTTCCTTATTCATTGTCCACCTTTCACATGCATATGAGGCGATTCAAAACACTGTGGCTTGAGTCAGGTGCACCTTCATCTTCAAAGTGACATCTTTGTTTTTTTACGCTTTAACGAGGTCTTTTGAGCAGATTTGCCCAGTGCAATACATCATTTGATTTTTTGGCTGCTGCTTCTATGGGCGTTGATTGTGGATCCAAGCAAAATGAAATCTTTACAACCTCAATCTTTTCTCCATTTGTTACGATGTTGCTTATTGGTCCGTTTGTGAGGATTTTTGTTTTCTTCATGTTAAGGCGTAATCTATACTGAAGGCTGTGGTCTTCGATCTTCACCAGTAAGTGCTTCAAGTCCTCTTCACTTTCAGCAAGCAAGGTTGTGTCATCTGCATATCGCAGTTGTTAATGAGTCTTCCACCAATTGTGATGCCGCGTTCTTCTTCATACAGTTCAGCTTCTTGGATTATTTGTTCAGCATACAAATTAAATAAGTATGGTGAAAGGATACAACCCTAACGCACACCTTTCCTGATTTTAAACCACGCAGTATCCCCTTGATCTGTTTGATTGACTTCCTCTTGGTCTATGCACAGGTTCTGCAAGAGCACAATTAAGTGTTCTAGAAATCCCATTCTTTGCAATATTATCCATAGTTTATTATGATCTGCACAGTTGACTGCCTGTACGTAGTCAATAAAACACAGGTGAATATCTTTCTAGTATTCTCTGCTTTCAGCCCAGATTTGTCTGATATCAGCAATGATATCTGTAGTTCCATGTCCTCTTCTGAATCCAGCTTAAGTTTCTGGCGGTTCCCTGTTGATGTACTGTTGCAACCATTTTTGAATGATCTTCAGCAAAATTTTACTTATGTGTGGTATTGACGATATTGCTCAATAATTTGTGCATTCTGCTGGATCACCTTTCTTGGAATAGGCACAAACACGGATCTCTTCCAGTCAGTTGGCCAGGTAGCTGTCTTCCAATTTTCTTGCCATGGACTAGTGAGCACCTCCGGTCCTGAATTCCAAATTTTATAAATGTTAGTTTTGTTAGGTTCCATCGAATCAGTTCTTACTGATAGTAACCCTGTGTACAATAGAACAAAACATGTAATAAATATATATAAATACAACATGTAATAAATATATAAGTATATATAGTAAATATGTTATATATACTATATTATAAATTATATATATACTTATGTATTTGGTGAAAAAAATGTACAAACAAGTTCCTTCCACATGATGTATTGGGCTATGACATGAAATAAGTAATATGGCCCACTAACGTTGTTGTTGTAGTTAGATGCAATTGAGGCAACTCCAACTCATAAAGACCCCATGTACAACAGAACAAAACACTGCCTGGTCCTGCACCATCCACACAATCTCTGTTATGCTTGAGCCCATTGGTGCAGCCACTGTGTCAATCCATATTGTAGAGGATCTTCCTCTTCTTCTCTGGTGCTCTACTTTACCAAGCTTGATGTCCTTCTCCAGGGACTGATCCCTCCTGACAACATGTCCCAAGTGTGTGAGACATAGTCTTGCCATCCTTGCTTCTAAGGAGCATTCTGGTTGCACTTCTTCCAAAACAGATTTGCTCATTCTTTTGGCAGCCTATAGTATATTCAATATTCTTTGCCAACACCACAACTCAATGGTGTCAATTCTTCTTCAGTCTTCCTTATTCATCCTCCAGCTTTTGCACGCATATGAGGTGATTAAAAACATCATGGCTTGGGTCAGGCGCACCTTAGTCTTCTAGGTGATGTCTTTGCTTCTCAACACTTTAAAGAGATCTTTTGCAGCAGATTTGCCCAGTGCAATGCATCTTTTGATCTCTTGACTGCTGCTTCCATGGCTGTCAATTGTGGATCCAAATAAAGTGAAATCCTTGACAGCTTCAATCTTTTCTCCATTTATCATAATGTTGCTTGTTGCTCCAGTTGTGAGGAATTTAATTTTCTTCATGTTGAGGGGTAATTCATACTGAAGGCTATGGTCTTAGATATTCATCAGTAAGTACTTCAAGTCCTCTTCACTTTTAGCAGGCAAGGTTGTATCATCTGCATATCTCAGGTTGTTAAGGAGTCTTCCTCCAATGCTGAGATCTGCAGATGACACAACCTTGTTTGCTGCAAGTAAAGAGGACTTGAAGCACTTACTGAATCAGGATTGGAAGAAGACTCATTAACAGCGTGGTCTGCTAATATAACCATGTTAGTAAAGAACAAGGCTGATATGGTGCAGAAAAAAATAACCTACACCTTTCACAAGTAGTTGAAAGTAAACCCCTGTTGGCATAATGACTTAGGAGGACAGAGGATGAAGGATAATAAGCCACAATATGAACAGATGCAAAATTAAACTTCGCAGCTCCAACCCCAGTGTCTGCAAGATCCTCCCCCTTATGAGAAGCTCCACAAACATTTAATTCTATTTAGAGTGTGATCAGACTTAATCTTTGCATCTCTTGAGATTCATTCTTACATCTATACTGAATTCCAAATTTTGTAACCTCAGGGAAAGCACACAACTTTAATGTCAGCTCGACCCCAAAAACTTCATGTCCAGCCAAATACAGATTATACGGTCAAAGGGCAGTGACCTCATCCTACATTCAGCCGGGACCTGCCATCAGGCAAATAATAAGACCTCAACATCAAAAAGCCATTGTAAAATTGATTTAGATGAATGATGGCCGGGCACCAACTCTAAACATCATCATTTCCTTTCAGTATTGTATGGAACAAGACATTCTTGTAGATAGTTTATATAATTTGAATGCCTTTGAATTTTCTCATATACATCAAAATCGATATTATGTTAGTGTTAAATGTTTAAAAGCAGCTTGTAGAATAACAAGAAAATGTATATTCCCCTGGCTGATCCTAGTGGTCTTTTCTAAAGGGTTTTCTCCAGGCAATTCCATGATGGATTGGCACAAAAGCAGCAACAGTGGACTCAAACATACCAACAATCATGAAAATGGTGCTGGACCAGGTAACATATTGTTCTGTTGTACATTGGGTCACCATGAGTCAAGCCCGCTCAACAGTAACTGCAGCAACAAAATAAAAAAATTAAAAATGTTAATGAATATAGTTCATCAGTTTTTCCTGGATAGGAACATATTTCGCATCATCTGCATTATCACGGGGCTTTTCCAAACTTTCCCAGGATGCTATTTAACAGGATTGCACCCTCTTTGCCAAAAAAGCATCATAATCTGGAATTGCATGAGGCAAAACTCACCTTGAAAGAAGCTCAGCATCATTGTTTAGTGAAAAGAACAGCTGCAGAAGAGCAGGTATAATATAATTCTTCTTTTTTTTTTTTTTTTTAATGAATAGACAGATACTTACATATTCATAGAAATTTTCTGGAAACATAAATAAGACATTTGGTCAGGGCTCAAGGAAGAAGTCTTTTGTTTCCACGTTATGCACTTTGTATTTGAACTTTAAGCAAAGGCATTTATTACTCAAAAAAATAAAAAAGGTTAATAAAAAAACTATTTTCCAGACCGAGTGATGCCACAAATAAGGATGTGTTTGCTTTGGGTCTCATCCCCCCAGTGTGCTTGGAAAACGTAGACCAAGACAGTCTCCTGCCCCCAGTTTTTCGCCTAAGACACTCCTGCTCACTGCTTTGTTCCTGAATTTCCACACACTCACAGCCAAATCCCACTGCTCAACCCTTTGGTGAACCTGGAGGCAGCACATGGTTTCACATCATTTGAAAAATGAAGTACAACCTAGAATTACGTGCTATTCAAATAACATAAAATGGAGTGAACTTGGTCTAACTTCACCCTTCTACTGTCACGTGGGATAGATTTCAACCATCTTATTAATATGTGGGACTCTTGTTATGATTTACTCAAGGCAATTCTGACGGATCTTGTCCCTTGCGGGAGATGAGGTCATGTTCAACTGCAACATGTTTGGGGCTGGCTCTCTCTAAGGCACTTGTGATATGTAGAGGCATAGGCGTTACACTGTAACCCTGGGAACTTGGCGCTGGAAACAAATCATCGTTCCACTCTTCTAATAACATGAATACTTATTTGTGCTTCTTTACAGACTTCTCTGCAGACGCTTTCTCTGATGTGGTATAAATAATAGATATTGTGCGGCCATGGTAGGTGGAATGTAATTTTTTACTTTGTTCACTTGGAATGAGCACTGCTTTTGAATTATGTTATCATTTATTACAAGACCCAATGGCATACTATCTCTCTTCTTTGGGCTCCAAAAGTGTAAGTACTCAGAATAGACAGGGCAGGACATTTTTAATTATACATTGTAAGAACTTATGCCACAGGTATGCATGCAAGTGGACACACAGTTTCCGATCATGTCTGTTAACTCTGTGAGCAATGAGAACGACTCAACACCGCCAAATCAAGTAAATGTTGCCATTGACCTACTTTGAGGCACGATGAAATTACTGAGTGATAGCTGACTCCATTAATGGGTTAATAATTTTACATGCTATTCTTTTTTGAAAAGGCTTATTTAAATGTTTATCAGTTGTGCAAAGTGGAGCTGCGCCGGCAATTCACAGGGGAGGCCTCATCATTGCCTATGCATGGCAGCGTTGTAGGAAGATTAAAATAACATTGAGTATATTCTGTAAATGAAGAAGAGAACTAACAGAAGCCTCCAGAGTCCATTATAAATTTTAATAATACATCAAGGTAATGCAACTGAATAACCGATCTCTAAGGGAAGAAACACAACATTTGGCTAATATTACAATTTAAATTATGAAAACAAAAAGAGCTTTTAGTTAATCTTGTCTTTCTGCTTTTATTCTTCAGGCTCTTTTTTATTTTCCTTGAATCCAAAACACCATGTAAACAAATAAAAGTACTGGGAAAATAAACAGTTTGGCATCTCAGTAGATTAATTAATGCGCTTCAGCCTTGGCACCGGTAGGCGAAAATTATGTGCATAAATAATATCACTAATTAAAAAGATGCAGATTAACATGCAAATAATGTTAATGAGGATCTGCAATTCCAGAGTGGATTCGCATAACATCAACAATTTAATGGGTTGGAAGGCTTGTGTTTGCATTACATTAATAAATTTCAAAGACCTTGCATAAAAAAGTTCTGTTGGAGCCGGTGTTTCCCACTTGTGAGTTGTAAATTCTGTGGGCAGTAGCTAGTGCTCATCGGCAGATGCCAAAGTCATTATCTCAAAGACTGTTGAGAAGGAGCCACGTGCCAGCGTGACCAGCTGTTGGGAACTGGGCAGTAGGCACTATTCCGTGCCAATTATTCATATTATTTGGGTAGTCTTGATATTTATTTAAACTGATTAATATTTTGTGCTATGCGTCTTGATCTGGAGGGAAATCATTTTAAGCAAGGAAAGTTTAAAAAAACAAAACAAAAAATCCTTATCATCCTTTGATGACTCATGAATGTTGCATACATAATGGAGTTGATTAAGCAGACATAATTCTGAACCACAGACAAAAACAACATAAAATGTCTTTAATGATGTCATATAATGTCAAAATAAAGTATCACGGCATTAAATTCCAAGTGGGTCACAACACATTGGGCTTTATTTAAAAATAAAAGTGCTTGTATACTGCAGATCAGAGTTTGTTTTTCTTCTTGCTGCATGAATAACAACAACACGTCTACAGCTGGATTTTCAAGAAGAAAAGCCAAGATCGAGGAAGGACACATCACATTCTTTCCTAAAACACCCGATTACCTTCATCAATCTCCCAGGTGCCTGTCCTCACCCGATCCTGAGCTGGGGCTCTCCAGACCGCTTCTAAAGCATCATGATGTGCAGCTACAGCGGGAATGGCCATCAGCCACACGGGTCAACAAGATTCCCATCATCTGCCAATGAGCTGGCCACGCTCAGACTCACTTGAGTGTTGAAAAATGTCCTTTTCTGGAAGCTAGCTTTGCGAGTCCCAGGAAGCCATGAGAAGAGCCCAGTTTTACTAGCTACGAGTGCCAGGGTCAATGTGGTCAAATTAGAAAACAGCCAGCAACTTCATGCCAGGGTAAGGGTCCACCTCGAGTTGATTTGGGATAAGAAGCCTGCTGGTAGTGGAATGGTGAGCACTCTTGACACAGCTTCCCAGGCAGAATGGAGGCATTTCTTCCCCAAAAAAGCAAAAAGTAGCAACTGTTCTGTGCAAACCAAAACCTGCTTCCATTTAATGTTCTGCCTCTCCAATTTCCTGCATTCACACACACACACACACACACACACACACACACACACACACACATACACACACACACACACACAAGTGTCCTAGTTCCCAGAGAAAGATCCTGGTGCCTGCATCCCCTAAGCATGTTTGATTCAAGACAACTTTCAGACAGTTGTGTCTGTTGACCTCCTAGGTGTTCATCTAAAGCAAAATGAGGCAGTGCTGGGCTTCCTGGCCTTGAGGAGAGCTTCTCTCATGATGCTTCTGCTACCAACCTACCTTTGTGCAGTGCTGAAAGTGTGAGGGGTTAGGAGAGCTGGGAGAGCCTCGATAGCGAGCAGATTTCATGGATGTTCTCAGTCCCACCAATTTAGATACCCACAGGGAGAAACAAAACAAAATCTAAAGCTTTTAAAACTTCAAACACAGATGCAATGTGGAAGCTTCCCCAGGATACCGCCCATTCCCACAGCCGGCTCCATAGCAGCAATGAGTAAATCATCCAGAACTCTCCCTAAAGTCATTCATCTGCTTGGTACACACATGTGCCCAGACTCAGATCATGATACAAAGACCTCGTCCCTCCCCAAGAAAGTCCCTTGGTCCTCCAAGTACTGGTTGAATGAATTTCAAGTGACCATTCTTTCCACAATTCCCTATCATACTACCTTCTCTGTTCATTACAGTTACTGGATAAGAGGGAGTGTTCAAATGTCTTGCCTTCTGAAGACCCAAGCTTCTCAAACCACAAATCTGGCCCAAGACGTGGGACTAGGAGAGGACCCACATGCTTGGGAATTTTCCCATTTAGTCTATGAGTAAGGATTGGGAGGCATAAAGCCACGTAGAGGCACATTCAGCCATTTATGAAGTCTCCTGTGGAAGGAAGTGGTGTGTGGGTAAATGGGCTTTCCTGCCTATCCACATCTCTATAATGCCATTTTCTGCTTGTAGTATAACTTATCTACAGTACAGGGTCACCATGAATCAGAATCAACCAGCTGGCAACTAAAGACAACAGTAACAACATGGACCTACTGGAAAGGGCATGCTTGGTGTCAGAGAATAGATCCTATTTACCTTAGCATCCGTAGCATCAATAGTTACCAGACTTTAGTATATGCTCCTTGAGGGTCTAATGAGTTGGGCAGGTAGACCAGACGACAACTATACCATATCGAGATTACTCTCAATTAGTAATTGCCAGCAGTTGGAATCTTGACCATTTATTGAGTGTCTACTACGGATTAGACTGTACAAACCATTTTCCATGCTCCTCACTGCAACCCTCGAAGCTACGACTCAACTTCTCCCTCAATTTAAACAGACACATCATAACTCTGAAAATCTTGGTGTTTCCAATTTACACTGCCTGCCACGATGCAACACTTGGTATCTAAAGCAAGAAGGGCTTAATGTGAAAGGAAATAATATTGTACATGTTAATTCTCATCTAATGTTTCCACCATGATTAACAAATTGAGCCGTCTACAGCCAGCTGCGTCCTTAACTTCTCCATATTCAGTAAGATATGCACATCTCTTCCGTGCCTGATGATCAACCTAGATTCTCAATTTTCACACATAATGTTGAGAAAATGATGTGCTTTGTATTTGTGGAAGAAGTAAACATATTCCATATTTCTTATGTTCATATTTTTCTAAAGAAGGACAGTTATGAGGTGTATGCTTCAAAATACCCAGACCACACACTGGTGAAAAGGCCACTTATTGACATGTTCACCAATCCTGTTTGCAAGTCTGTGGTTTTAATGGTTTTAGGGCACAAAGATGAACAAAGGATGCATATCTCACACATCTTATAGCCATTCAGAAGACTTAATGAAGAGTTTACTCCAAAATCATGCATCTAGAGGTCCATGTGTATTGGGACCTACAGCATTCTGGGAATACCAGGTTAAAGCATGCGATTCTCACTCAAGTGTTCAAAGGATATCGATATTACGTGGGAGACAGGGAAGAGAAATGTGAGAGAAGAAACTAGAGGAAGAAAGTCCAGGGCCAGAGGTAAAATGATCATGGAGGGTACCAATGACTGTCCAAGGAACACAGCTCCTGGCACAGATCGCATTGTGATATACATTTGTTGAATGATTAAAATCATTTTTACAACTTATAATTATTAATCTGATTATATGTATTACCTACCCCTCTCTGATATCACTGAGGACAAGGGAAGAGTCTCTGTTCTAACCTTAGCATTTGCCACAGGGGGCTAATAAAGTAGAGAAAGGTGGAGAAGAGAATGGCACAGGCATCCCCATCTGGATTTCAGAGCACTGAAGTCCTTTCTAAGGGTTGATCCTTCACCATCCATTGTCACCAGAGTTTATATAAACAGGCACATGAGAAATTAGTCAGACATTCACCTTTCATAGGTCTTTTCCAAGCTGTTACTTGCCCTTACTAGCCCTTACCTACCCTTACCTGGATCTCCATTGTATGTACAGGGTGAGCATGGCACTCAGACAGAATTTAAAGCCAAATTCATTCACAGAAATACCCTCTCAGGCATTCAAGAGCACCAGTTGTTCAGAGCCAGGCTCACTTAAATGGAGACACAGCTGGCCATTTTCTCAATGGCCCCCAAGGAAACCCAGTAAATTCTGGCCCATCAGCAGTGGTGTTCCTGGCTCCATCCTGAATTCTTCTTCAGAAGTTCAGAAACCACATTGTCACATCTTTGAGCTTCCATGTACAGGATGCTTTCCTTTTCCTTGCCAACCTTATGCAATTCTAGACTTGAGCATATCATTTTACTCTAGAAAATCTAAACAACAGCATAAACAAAAAACTACTGCAGAGTTGGAAATATTTGCACCACTAAGTGGGAAAAATTAAAATTAATTTCCTTCTAACTTCAAAAAGACATGGAAGTCCTGAGGTTCTCATCCAACCACGCAGTCTTCATCCTAAATGATTTTCTGTTAGTAAAAGTCATCCATCAGGTCACTGCAGAGAAGCAATTTCCTCCGAAAAGTCTTCCATGTGCACAGTTTCTGGTCTGGACCAGATGAGGACCCTGATTTGGGCACTAGTCCTTCTTGGCAAGTATCCTTCATGTCTGCCATCCTAGTGATTGGTGAAAACATTCCCCAAGAACAGAGGTATTAAGTCATGTTCCTAAATCGGATCTTTTCTACTCACTTTTCTGAAAATAAGAACAGAAAAAAAAAAAAAAAAAAAAAACCTCAGGATATAAAGCTATGTAGAAATGGCAGGCAGGTGCATCTGACCTCCTTGCCTAACTTCACAAGGAGTGGAAGAAGAATTAAGAGCAACATCCCAAGGCTGATTGCTATAAGGCAGAAGTCAAACATACCTCCTCTCTCCAATCTTTTTACCAGTTCTTACACCAGCTGTCCCTCCCATGGCACTATCTACTTCTCTGCTAGGTTCGATAATTCATTGCAATGGCTATACAGAACTCACAGACCATGCTTACAGTTATGGGGTTTATTAGGGAAGTAATAGGTTACAATTCAGGCTCAGGAACACTCAGCATACAGTTCTTCAATCAGGACAGCCTCTTCCCAGCAGTGCCCGCAAGCATGCCTACCTCTGGCCTCTGCCCTGCTCTGGTAAGTGTTACAAAGCTCATGTACCTCCGCCGATAAGTGCTCCATGGGTCAGCACACCTAGTTCCACCAAGTGCCCAGGGGCACCCCACTGTCCCAGCAAGCCTCCTGCCCAAAGGCACTCAGCTTTCTTGCTCCGTGGGCTGGGCTGTTTCCTGTCAGTCTCCTGGTTCTGCCAGTTCTTTGCCACTGCTTCTCATCGTCTTTGGTGTTACAGCTCTCTCTTAGTCTCCTGGTTCCAAGATCTTCTCAGGGCTAGGTTCCCGGGTCCAAAAGACACGCTCCATTCCTGGCTATTCTTTTTTGGTGGTGGTAAGATGCTCTCCCTCCTGCCTCTGGGATGGCTCATTTCAAGCCTAACGGGATGGCAAAACTGACCAATCCTTTTGTTAGGTTCCACATACTTTATTTGCATAGCCCCACTCAATCATTGTGTGTGAATCACAAAGACTATGGCTAGAACAGCTAGATAAAGCAATCTATTGCGCCACAACTACTATTTGAGATTTTGCCTGTTTTAAAATTGTCGTTATCATGCTTTCATGTCTACAGTGGAAAAAAAAGTTGGAAATACTTGCTGGACTTGGACAGAAAGTGATTCAAAATAATTAAAGATCGAAATTTCCCTTAAAGATTTAAATTATCTCAATTGGCCATCAACAGGCCCCAAGTTAGCTAGACAATTTGCAACACTTTATTTCACTAACTATCTTCCAGTAGGGCTTAATAGGGTTGGAGTTCTACAGAACTGAGCACGGCTGTGATGCCAGGTGCCAGGCAGCACTTCCAGGCAAGAGGCCCAGCACCCGCACTGCCCATCTTCTACCCTGCTTCTCCTGGGGACTCTTTGCATATGATCTATTAAAAGACTATGCCAACACCCACTACTTCTCAGAGGCTGGGAAATTCATAAGCAAGGAGATCTTCTCCCCAAGGTGCCTTTCTTGCATACATGGTCAATAAGATCAGCAAATTGAGACAGCAAAGAATTCCTGCTCCATGAAAATGATTCCAGGCATAAAGACTGATTCTCAGTTGTTCTTTTCCTTGACCCTATATTACTTCTGTTGAACACTTTTTTCTATCTCCTGCTATTGCCATGAAGAACTGAAATGCTGGAGTTCCTGACAACATATTTATCTTTCAGGTTAGATGATCCTGAATTTCAGTTCACCATTTAAGTTGTCCTTGGAGTTAATATTTACCGTGATAATAAAAAGTTATTGTTTCTGGGTGCCGTCAAGTCAATTCTGACTCATAGTGTCCCCATGTGATAGAACTACCCCATAGGGTTTTATAGGCAGTGATCTTTACGGGAGCAGATCACCAGATCTTTCTTCCATAGAGCTGCTGGGTGGTTCGAATCACCAACCTTTTAGTTAGCAGCTGAGCCCTTAACCATTGTGCCACCAGAACTCCTTAATAAAACATAGCTCCTACTTATTTGTGCTTCATGTGTCCCACACAGTGAGTGAAGCATGACATATAAGTTGATAACAAATCAATGGAGCAGGTGGAGGTGATTGTATTTTATAGATGAGAAAGCAGGTTCAAGGCCTCAGGTGCCTGCAGAGACAGAGCTACAGAGCAGAAGAGCTGGGGCTGGAATTGACATCTGAAAGCAACCAAAGACTCAGTCTCAGCACTGCTGCCTGACAAATGATGCCGTGTTAGCCTTGAGTTGATTGCCATCAATTCATGTGTTTCTGAAGTCAGTGTGTTCGGGGCTGCCACGGAGCACCTGCAGCATACAGGATGGGGAGAAGATATATATGTCACAAGAAACAATGCCCAGGGCAGGCACACTGCTGCCTGCAGGGTCTTGCCTGGATGAAATAATTTTTCTCCCCTTTGTGTTCTCCAAGTCTTTGCTGATGGCTTTCTCACCATTGGAAATATCTTTGCCTCAGTTCTTCCTGTCAAAATCCTTTCCAACTGATAGGCTCTAATCTAAGGCCAACTGTCCCATAAAACCTTCAACACAACTAGACATGACCTTTGTCCTCTGAACTCATGAGGCCCTTTCCATCACTCTAGGGCACTTGCGAGATGCTGTCTTAGATTGTCATGTTTGGTTAGGCATTTGTTATGGACTTGTGTCCTCCAAAAAAAACATATGCTGAATTCCTAAACCCTGGTGCCTGTGAATGTGATATTATTTGCAGATGTAATTAGTTAACATGAGTTTATACTGCAGTAGGGTAGATCCTAATCTAATATGAATGGTTTTTCATATGAGAAGGCAAGACACAGAGAAAGAAACACAAGGAAGACAGTAATGTAAAGATAGAGGCAGATTGGAAAGAGGTATCCTTAAGCCAAGAAATACTTGGAACCACCAGAAGCTAGAAGAAGCAAAGAAAAATTCTCCTTTAGAGCCTTCATAGAGAACATGGCCATGCTAATATCTTTATTTCAGTCTTCTTGTCTCCAGAACTGTGAGAAAGTAAATTTCTGTTGTTGTAAGCCATCCAATTTGTAGTACTTTGTTACAGAAGTCCTAGGAACCACACACCATTCAATTCAGTTCAACAAATATGCCTTGGGCACTGCTGTGTGCTAGGACTGTTGATGCACAGTGGAGGAAGAAACGAGCATGGCGTCCATGAAGCTACCTAGTCTGTGAAAAGGGTAGTTCATGAACCCGTAATTCTGGTTCAGGAAGGCATGTCTTCTAAGGGAGCCCACATACAAGTCCTTAGCTTGACCTGGGCTACAGGAAGGGTCTTCTAGAGCCACATACACCTGCCCTAAAGAGAAACCCTGTAGCATGTCATCTAAGTTTGTGACAGAAGTAGGCTTCCAGAAAGAGCAAGCAGCATGATGAAACGTCTGAAGATGTGAAAAACTATGGCCAGGAGTGGCAAACCCTCACTTTGAGTGTGAGGCTGGGGCTATCAGATTGGTGGAGAGAAGATAGGAAATGAATCTTGGGGAGCTCCTGTTCAGGGGCTCACATTTTGTCCTACAGGCGATAAAAGTCATGGAGTACTTTTGAGCAGAGTTCCAACATCAAGTTTCCATTGAAATGGTTCTCCCTGGTGATGGTGGGGAAAATGGATAGGGAATGGAGGAGGATGCTGAGCTGAGCACACAGTGCTCAAAGGCAACATAGCCCGGTGTTTACAAGCAGAGGCTCCGGAGTGCAATGGCCTGGATTTGAATCCTGGCTCCTCTACATGCTAACCGTGAGATCACATATTCTGTGCATCAGGGTCTTAGAAAATGATGTTTTCCCCCCTTAAAGGATTGTCATAAGGAGAAAATACGTACCATTGCTGAAGGGTTTGACACAGTGCCTGGCTGTATGTTGAACCCTCTGTGCACCTGATTATTAAATAGACAACAAAATCCAGAGGAGAGATAATGAGTGCAAAGGGTCTGTGGCATTTGTTTTTACCTTTATTAACCTGCGTACAGCCTGAAAGAAAGGATCATGTCCTTTTATTTCTACTCCTCATTTTCTGCTTTTCCTGTTACAGACCGGTTCTCTGGAAAAGAGACTCTGAAACTCAGATTAGCATTTAAGAGGCTTATTGAAGAACACTCTCAGAAACAACATGTGTGAAGGGTGAGGTCAGCATTGAGAGATAGAAGCTGAGGAATGATTCGGCCACCAAAGACTCAACTAATCCCAAGGGGGCAGGATTTCTGAGATAGCCCTTCAGCATTCTCCTTTTTAGGGCAAATGGGTCAGGCCTTTATTCTTCACGTTAACCAGTTGTTGAATGTGAGCTGTCCCTGGAGATTTGTCATAACCTTGGATAAGGCAACATCTTTGGTCAAGGACATTTCTAGAGAAGGACTCAGTAGAATGATGTTGTTGCTGTTAGGTGCAGTCAAGTCAATTTTGACTCCTAATGACCCCATGTGACAGAGCAGAACTGCCCCATAGGGTTTTCTAGGCTGTAACCTTTTATGGGAGCTGATCACCAAGTCTTTCTCCCACAGAGCTGCTAGGCGAGTTCAAACTGCCAACCTTTTGTTTAGCAGCTGAGCACTTAACCATTGTGCCATCAGGGCTCTTCAGCAGAATGTTATCACCAGACAATTCTGACAGCTGAGGGATTCAGTGCCTCAGTCCTAAAAGGGAATTTAGCCAGTGCACCATAACATCCACTACAGTCCACCCCTTGCCCTGCTCAGAACCGCTTGCTTCATACAGTGATTCCTCATACAGTGTTCCTCATCTGGGAGCAGCTTCTCCACAGGGCTCTGGTTGGCCTCTTTTCCTATAAAAATTTACAAGAAGAAGGTGAGTAGGAAAAATATCAGCCCTTGCCACGGCAGCCATACTCAAAGTTGCAAATGCAACTTATCTTCTCCTTCTTCTATCACCCATTACAGATCCTCCTAGCCTGAGAGCACGACTTTAAGTCGAGGTGGTTACCTGGTGGTGTGGCCCACGCCCTCATGCCTGAAAGGCCTGATCTTCTTATTGCCAAGTACGTCCCAATCTGTGACCGCCACATTGGTCTATTTACTTATTATTACCTTCAGTCAGGGAAGTTTAAAGAGGTGCCCAAGGATTGGCTGGGTGTCCTAGGATCATTCCCTGTCCTCATTGTATAACACCTCCTACTTTTTGTTGCTGATTGTGGATAGTTGCCCTGGCCAGGATGGTGACTCCTTTTCCTGACTTCTAATTTCTTGTTGTGAGGAACCCAAAGTGACCAGTTGGCAGCCAGAACTTTAATGCTACTCTTACTGAGTCTCCTGGTGGAAGTAGTTCTTGTTTGTGAACTAGGAACTCTAGACCCATCAAGTTCACAGTTGTAAAACAGCAAATACAAATTCTTTCAGCTGGTAACTAGGAATGATAATAAGAAAAGACACTCTTACTTCCATACCTAGGATTCTAGACCCATGTATTCTAACTACCGAGAATAAGGCACAATATAGTAATCATTGATTTAGAGTATATACTGTGTCCTGGAGGCTGCTGCCCCAGCCCTACATGGTGTCTCCAAGCAGGAGTCTTAGTTGCATTTTCAAAGGGTTGTTCCTTACTCTGTGGGGCTGGCAGCGTGTGGGTTGTGAAACAACCAGTGGCTCCTGTGGTGAGCTGTCCACACTGCATTTACTTTGCTGTAAAGTGGATCTTATGGTCTAAAGTGATGTTAAACGGGATCCCAAGTGTCCAAGAAGAGAGGTAGGGATAGAAACTTAAGGGTGTGTGTGTGTGTGCGTGTGTGTGTGTGTGTGTGTGTGTGTGTGTGTGTTGCAAGGCAGAGAAGCCTCTCCTTCATCCTCAAGCAAGATGAGAGTGCTGGCCTTTAACAGAGAGGAGTGGGATAATTCTGGAAGCCCAAGAGTTCAAGGGAACGTGGGATTCAAGATTTTTTGAGTGTATTGACTCCAGTGTCCCTAACTAAGTCTCAGTTTTTTTTTATTCTTTACCAATTAGGGTGCTCCTTGACCTTGGCTAGCAGACTTATTGAAGTTGAGAATTCAATCTTTTCTGAAGCTCGCTGTTTTTCTAAGCCCTAGCCCTGACCCTCCATTTTTGTGCCTGTCTTCTGCAGAAGAGGAGAGTTGATTTGTATGTTTCCAAGGAGTCCCTTCAGCTTTCACACTTTGCCTCACAATAGTAATTAATCAGTCTCAGCCTTGTGTTGTCTTTCTCCAGGACATCGGTGCCCTCCAGCTTCCACCATTCCGCTCCCAGCGTCGCGGTCCTGGACTGGTCTGGGCATCATGCCATGCTGTCCTCCTTGATGGTATTTGTGATGACACTTAGCATGGAGGCTCACGCATACCAGACAACAGGCATGGGTTGAATGGGTTGATAGATGACAAAGACTGAATGAATAACAAAAATGACTGTTTGTCATTAATAGTTTGAAAAAGGTGACTTTCAGAAGGGATTCCATCAACTGTGTATAGGCTTTTGCTGGTTTCTTTTGCCTTATGATTTCCCTCATTTCTATCATATTAAGAGAAATTCTAGAATTTACTTTCCCTAGGCCTTGATAAAATATTGCCAAAATTACTCATGGGCTTCTTTACAGTGGTTGGATTACTTTGTTATTGTTGTTGTTATCTACTGTTGAGCCAATTCCAAGTCATACAGATCCTAGGGGACAGAGTAAGAACTGCCCCATAGGGTTTCCCAGGCTATAATCTTTATGAGAGATCATCTGGTCTTTTCTCCCATGGAGCCACTGGTGGATTCAAACAGCCGATCTTTCAGTTAGCAGTCAAGAGTTTTAACCATTGCACCATCAAGGCTCCTTTGGATAACCTTAGTGTTGACTTTTCTTTTCATGTCAAAAAGCTGGTCCTACTTTAAAAAATTGTGGATAACATTGTGAAGAATGAGGATTCTAGAACACTTAATTGTGCTTATGCGAAACCAGTACATAGACCAAAATGTAGTCTTTCCAACAGGATAAGGGGATAATGCATGGTTTAAAATCAGGAAAGATTTGCATCAGGGTTGTATCCTTTCACCATACTTATTCAATCTGTAAACTGAGCAAATAATCTGAGAGGATGGACTGTATGAAGAATGATGTGGCATCAAGATTGGAGGACGACGCATTAACAACCTAGGATATGCAGATTCACACAACCTTGCTTCTCGAAAGTGAAGAGGACTTGAAGCTCTTACTGATGAATATCAAAGACTACAGCCTTCAGTAGGTATTACATCTCAACATAAAGAAAACAAAAGTCTTCACAACTGGTCCAATAAGCAACATCATGATAAACAGAGAAAATATTGAAGTTGTCAAGAATTTCATTTTATTTGAATCCACAATCAACACTCATGGAAGCAGCAGTCAAGAAATCAAACGATGTATTGCATTGGGCAAATTTACTGCAAAAGACCTCTTTAAAGTATTAAAAAGCAAGTTGTCACTTCAAGGACTAAGGTGCATCTGACCCAAGCCACGATATTTTCAATCACCTCATATGCATGCAAAAGCTGGACAATGAATAAGGAAGACTGAAGAAGAATTGATGCCTTCGAATTAGTGTTGGAGAAGAATATTGAATGTACTATGGACTGCCAGAAGAACAAACAAATCTGTGTTGGAAGAAGTACAGCTAGAATGCTCATTAAAAGTGAGAATGGTGAGACTTAGCCTCAAGTACTTTGGACACGTTACCAGGAGGGACCAGTTACTGGAGAAGGCCATCATGATTGGTAGAGGGTCAGTGAAAAAGAGGGAGACCCTCTTGGTTGCAACAGTGGGTTCAAACATAGCAATGACTGTGAGGATGGTGCAAGACCAGGCAGCGTTTCGTTCTGTTGTATACAGGGTCATTATGAGTTGGAACAGTCTCGACTGCACCTAACAATAACTTTAAAGAAAAAGAAGATAACACTTTCCCCCACTCTAATTTCAACATGGTGTAAACAAATGGAGTGTTTTCAGCTGTAGAAAATACTGACACAAGTTGCTTGGTTTTGAATTATGAAATTAGTGTTTCTCAGCTTTGATTTAGGGCATTTAGCAGTCCCCTCTACTCCCACTACACCACAGCTCAAATCGAAATGCGAGAGCATATTTCATGCTGCTCTTCTCTGGCCTGTTTGACTCTTTGACAATTCCTTCCACTGCTAGGTAATTTTGAGACTATGACATCTGGGCTGCCCTTCCTCCTCTCTTCTAATGTTGAAGTCCTTTCCACTCTGAATTTACCAAGTAGAATTGCCTTTCTTCCCCGAAATAACATATCCCTCCTCAGCTGACAATGATTATGGAAAAACATTGCTAGATCTCCCCAAGATCATTAAATTACTTGTTGTTTGCAATAATGTAAGCTTATTAACCTGTCCCACACATTATCTAATAAACATGTTCTTTGCATCCTACATTAATAGCCTTATGAGACTGATACACCATCTGAACTTAGTCAAACGTAAGAAAAAGAATGCAGTTCCCTGAACCTCCAAAGAATTCTTGTCCAGAATTGTTGTACAAGAGAAGGCTCATGAAGGTAAACTTAGGTGCGTTGAGCACTGGTATAAATGAGTAGTCGAAGCGAGCACTCGTGGATGGAAGGACACTATTTGTGCCACAGGACAGAAGTCCAAATAGGAACCAGTCACCTGATGCATATTGAGCAGCTACCGTGTACCAGGCACTGCTCCTGAGGTGAGGATGTGAATGTTAGCAAAAAGGAGAAGCCCTAGGATTTCCAATATAGTCCACGGCTAATGGAGGAAGTCACAGCAACCAACCATCCAGGAGCCATCCCACGAGCCAACACTTGCTAATGCTAGGACTGTTTTGACAAACGTGGGTTTAAGGAGGAATTTCACCTCCTCTAAAACCTTGGTGGCATAGTGGTAAAGTGCTACAGCAGCTAACCAACTGGTCGGCAGTTCAAATCCACCAGGCACTCCCTGGAAACTCTATGGGGCAGCTCTAGTCTATCCTATAAGGTCACTATGAGTCAGAATCGACTCAACAGCAATAGGTTTGGTTTGGTTTTGGTTTATAAGGTCCAGAGAGAGGTAGAGAAAGACAGAGATGGTGGAGCCTACACAATAGGCACAGAGCCTTTCAGGGCAATCCACTTCATTGGGTGGCCACTTTTCCATAGTTCCAACTGTCACCTTGAGGCGAGTCCCTCTGTGGCCCCTCTGCTGGCACTTCCATCAAGGGCATAGCTTCCTTCAAGGCACCCACTCTTAGACTCAGTTATATCTTCTCCCATGGGCTCATGGTGGCTCCCCACAGTTGTTTGTCTTGAGGCTGTCCCACCTGCCCCTGTTAATAGCTCTTCCAGCACACTGTAACCAGTGCTCCATATAGATTAACACTCTGGCGTAGGTTCTGTTTTCTTGACTGGACCCTGATTGGCACATTCCTTAATATCTCCCCAGAGTTAAAGATCGAAAGCCCTGGTGTGTCCTTGATGTGACTTCTTAGTTAACATGCTCTACAAAATGGTGATCATCTGACAGGCAGTGTTAACACACATGCCCAAAGATCCCTGCACTCAACTTGTGAGGCTTTAACTGAGGAGAGCAGCCTTCAAGGGGCGTAATGCATCTGGTTTGCACAAGACTAGGACTTTTTTTTTTTCTCTTTGTAATTATAAATCTTTAATGTTGCTTCTCTAGAACCATCCACACTTAACAATCCTTTTACAGGGAAAAGAAACAAAAAGACACAATGGGATGGCTAATAGAGCCCTTATTCCAACGATTATTTTAAACCCTTTGTTGTTGTTGTTAGTTACCATTGAGTTGGCCTGACTCATGGTGACGCCATGCACAACAGAACAAAATGATGCCCTGTCCTATGCCATCCCCATTACCGGTTAGAGATCGGGTCATTGTGACCAGTAGGATTTTCATTGGTTGATTTTCCAAAGTGGATCGTCAGGCCTTTCTTACTAGTTTATCTTAGTCTGGAAGCTTCACTGAAACCTGTTCAGCATCACAGCAACATGCAAGCCTCCACTGAGAGATGGGTGGTGGTTGTTTGTGCATGAGGTGCATTCGCTGGGAATCGAACCTGGATCTCCACATGAAAGGCAAGAATTCTACCACTGAACCATCCGTCCTAGCCTTCTCTAATGCCCAGGCTCCCAGGAAGCAAAAAGGTTAGAAAAGGGCCTTAGAATCCTAACATCCATTTTACTGCCAGGCACAGTGCCACTGTGTTCCATAATGGAGAGTCAGGTATTCAATTAAAGACCAAGAGAGGGGAAGAGAGCATTTATTAATCCCTGTAAGCTGTGTTTAAAAGGGTCTAGGAATGCCTCATAAAAAGCACATGCTCCACAGAACTTCAGTTTGACCACTGTGGGACAGAACAGAAAAGAGCCATTCAAATCCTCTGAAAGATCATGTTACAAAGTAGGAGGAACACATCGAGTATCTCGCCATAAAGCTTTGTATCACCAAAGAATCACTTTTAAATTATTCGTCCATGGCTCTTCAGAGAAGAATAAAAGTTAAAAAGGAGCCAGAGAGGTGTGATAAAGCCATGAAGCCAGTCTTTCATGTACTTTCATTTTCTTGGAGCCTCTGTAACAAACATTATGGTAATTTGAGTGCTGAGAAGACATTGTCTTGGTGTGCAACTTAGGACAAAAAATAAAGCGCCTTCTTTTAATATGTTCACACTTGTTTTTTTGAGAATTTTTGTTTAAAGTATCTGTAATTTGCTTGAAGGACTCCTTAATTACATGCCCAGAAACAAATTAATCCCTTTGTCACATTCATTGTCCAAAGTTGTTTGTATTTTTGTATACCCAAGAAATTTACCACAGGGCTGTAAAATATTCATGTTTCATGTAGGAATATGAATGTACAGAGGTAGGCACCCACAGAGAGCCGTGATGTGCACATGCCGTTTGTCAGACTTTAGGGATAACGAAATTCTCATGAAGAAGGCGAATCTCTAGTGAGAATGGAAGAATCAACGCTGTCTGTCTGTACCTACTCATTACTTTCATCCTCCCTTTGAAGTCTTTCACTTAATTATTCCTCTTCATATGTTTCAGACCCCTTCTTTCTCATTTACTCCCCTAACTACTTTTTCACACCCATGTGCATATCCACACGCATGCGTGCATGCACACACACACACACACACACCAGTCTCTGTCACTCTTCTAAGATGCTGTTGCTATTAGGTGCCATCAAGACTGTTCTGACTCATAGCAACCCTATGTTCAACAGAACAAAACACTACCCAGACCTGCACCATCCTTACAACCGTTGTTATGCTTGAGCCCATTGTTGCAGCCACTGTGTCAATCCATCTTGTTAAGAGTCTTCCTCTTTTTTACTGATCCTCTACTTTACCAAGCATCATGTCCTTCTCCAGGGACTGGTCCCTCCTTATAACATGTCCAAAGTACGCAAGACAAAGTCTTGCTGTCTTGACTTCTAATGAGCATTCTGGTTGTACTTCTAAGATGGATTTGTTTGTTCTTCTGGTAGTCCATGTTATATTCAATATTCTTTGCCAACACCATAATTCAAAGGTATCAATTCTTCTTCAGTCTTTCTTATTCATTGTCCAGCTTTCACATGCATATGAGGTGATTGAAAACACCATGGCTTGGGTCAGGCACATGTTAGTCCTTAAAGTGACATCTTTGCTCTTCAACACTTTAAAGAGATGTTTTGCAGCTGATTTGCCCAGTGCAATGCCTCATATGATTTCTTGACTTCTGCTTCCAAGGGCGTTAGTTGTGGACCAAGAAAAATTAGTCTTAGAAGAAAGGCAACCAGAATGTTCCTTAGACTTGAGAATGACTAAACTTCATCTTGCTTACTTTGGATACATCATCAGGAAAGACCAATTGCTAGAAAAGGACATGATGTTTGGTAGAGAGTAGTGAAAATGATAGAAACCCTCAATGAGATGGATTAATACAATAGCCAAAATGGAATTAAACATATCAATGTTCATGAAGATGGTACAGGACTAGGCAACATTTCATTCTGTTATACATAACATAGCCATGAGTGACTTATATAACATAGCCGATTCAATGGCAGCTAACAACAGCATCACTCTTTGGGGTCTTTCTGACATTCCCACTTGACCAGAAAATTTTTCTCAGGTGCTGTCTGTCAGGAATTTGCCTGGAAGACTCCTGTATCAGGGATTATTTGGTGCCTTTCTCAACTTTGCTAAGGGCTTGGTGTCTACTTTGCTCTTAAAAGTGATGTTCATGTCACAGAAGGTAAAACAAAAAGAGTGAAGGCTTAGAGAATCTGTGCCCCGGAGAGAAAGTTTGTGAAAATTATAATCCTTGTGACAATTACACTACTGGCCAGCTTCTTAGACTTGTCTGGGAAGACATCATTTTATTACAATCCAACTTTTGCAAACCTGAATAGGCAGAAGGCATATTACTTTATCATCCTGTTGGTGGAGGTTGGGGAGAAAATACTCCCAAGAAACAAAGGTCGGGAAGGGCTCAGAAGACTCTCGAGAGAGATGCACATTGCTTGCACTAAAACCTACCCCTCATTGTACTGAGAATGTTGCTCCATAGCACTGCAGCATAAATGATGTCCTCAGGAAGTGCTCCTCCTAGAGCTGGAGAGAAGAAGATGAGGGGACAGCTTGGCCCTTAAGTCCCCTAGATATCAGCAGGATACCCAACACAACTGCATTAGTCTTATACTGCCTCCTGACTGTTGGGGTCATCAAAGCTGGGCCCCCAGAGTTCCAGAGCCAGCCCTCTCTGGACAGAAAGTCGTCATCAGCCTCCCCACCTAGAAAACCAGAGCAGCCCCTGAACTCCACCCTAAATGTGTCAGAAAGCAGCCATGTTGTTATTAGCTGCTGTCAGTTGGCCCCCAACTCATGACTACTCCATGCAGAAAGGAACAAAATGTCCAGTCTTGCACCATCCACATAATCTGTTGAGGATAGGACCACTGTGATCTGTAGTGTTTTCATGGCTGATTTTCAGAAGTGGATCACCAGACCTTTTTTTTTCGGTCTATCTTAGTCTGGATGCTCCACTGAAACCTGTTCAGCATCACAACAACACGCAAACCTCCACTGATAGACAGGTAATGTTTGTGCATGAGATGTGTTGGCCAGGTATCAAACTCCGGTTTACAACCTGGAAAGCAAGAACTGAACTACTGAACCACCACCGCCTCTGAGAGGAGACATAGCATCCACTATCCCAGTGTTTCTCAAGGTGAGGTCTTGGGCCAGCAGCATCAGAGTCACCCGGAACTTGCTAGAAATGCAAATTTTCTGCCCTGCCCAGAACTACTGAAGCAGAAATGCACTGGAGCAGGTAGTTTCCCGGCGTTCAATGTTGATCAAGGCCTCCACATGAGCCTGATGCAGACGCAAATTGGACGCCCACTTTCCTCACCCTTCCCCCTGCACCCACAACTCTTCTTTTTATAGGAGCAGGATCTGCCTGCGTTTCCTGGCCACATACCCAGAGTGCCTTGCTCTTCCTTCTCAGCACTTGCTTTACTCTGCTCTGACTAAGAGCTGCTCACTTGTCTGCCTGACTTCCCATAATAGATTACAAGGCCCTTGAGGCCAGGCATTGTGTCTTCTTTCTCCCCCAGCTCAAACTATCACAGGCTCAGCATTATACACACACATTAAAACCAAACCAAACCCATTGTTGTCCAGTGGATTCTGACTCATAGCAACCCTGTAGGACAGAGTAGAACTGCCCCATAGGGTTTCCACGGAGCTGCCAGTGGGTTTGAACTGCTGACCTTTTGGTTGGCAACCAAACTTTTAACCACTGTGCCACCAGGGCTCCATACATACTCATTAGAATTAAAATGAAAGTTTAGAAATTTAAGAGAGCAGGACATCTAAATGTCCTGTTGTTGTTGTATGCCATAGAGTTGAATCTGACTCATAGAGACTCCATATGACAGAGTAGAACTGCCTCATGGGACTTCCCAGGCTGTAATCTTTACAGGAGCAGATCCCCAAGTCTTTCTCCTGCAGAGCTGCTTGGTGGGTCTGATCCATCAACCTTTAGGTTAGCAGCTTAGCACTTAACCATTGTGCCACCAGGGCTCCTAAATAGTATCAAAGGAAGAAAAAAGAAATGCTTTGCCAGGCTTTCTCCTTGTTCTTGGTTACAAAGCTAAGGGAAGCCAAAGTAAAGCAAAATAAAAAATACTTGTTTTCTTCATCCTGGCCTCAAGGGTCTCCCATTCTCACTGTATTCACCTACTTAACTGTTACAACCTGAGCCACCTTGGATTGAAGTTTACTTGAAAGGGTAAAATTGGGTTATCTGATAAACTTAATGGAAAGCACATCAGAGTTAATGACACTGATGTGGAAAGTCTGGGACTCGAGTTTAGCAGCACTGTTTTCCAGTAGAGAAGGTACAATCTGCTTCCCATGGGCAATCTAACCACAAGGTCTCAGGGAAACATAAGTTCTGCCTAAAATAGGATGCTTATGCTAGAGGCCCCCAAATGCCCTGTGCGTCTGAGATAATAGCCGGAACCCCAGTGAAATCCTTTCATCCCCCTCTCACCAAAGACAAGTGCCAGAAAAGCATGGGATTGATACTGTCAACAGCTATTGGCAGGTTAAGAAGCATCGACAGAAAACAAGTGGCCCACATGGAAGAATTACAGATGAGCAGGATCTCACAATGCCTTCAACCATGTGTTCCACAGTTCAGCAATCACAGACACAACTTTCTCCACTTTTATTCAGACTCTGAGACCAATGTGCATCTTTCGATTGCCCAGGACAAGAAACTGTCTCTGAGTTTTCTTAAAAATAATAAAATGAAATGAAATGCAAGACATTTTTTCACAGCCTGTGCAGAATTTCAAACTTCTGTTATGAAACTCTCCCAAGAGCAATGACTCTTTACAGATGGACTCAGTAGGAGGCAGCACCCTTGGTGGGACCACTAGGGCCACATGGATGCCAAGTCATCAGTGGAGCTGTGGCTTCCCTGGGGGCAAGTATATCCAGTGGACCTAAGTGGAAGAGGAGAAAGGACTGTTTGTAAGTTTGCATCATCTCTGGGGTGGCCATGATCATTCAGGGAGAGATTTACAGAAGGCAGAGGCTCCTCAGGGTACCAGGAGAGGGGATAGGCAGCAGATTCGAGGCTCTATCCTTTCTGCACTCATGCATACCTTAGGGACTCAGTGCCCCTCTGCTCCTTATACCCTTCAGAGGCTGTTCTCTTCAGTTCACATGTGGTCGCCATGACCTGCCTTTGGGTGGAATGCTCCTCCTCAGAGGGCAGCAAACCAAGGATGTGACACCTGACCCAGCAGCTGTGCTCCAGCCAGGTGACAGGGTGGAGGGGGCATGGTGAGAATGCTGGTGCTTGGCTGGTTGGCCAAAGATCCATCACCCCCTTTCCTGGCTAAGCCTTGAGCTGAACTCTTAGTGAGAGAAGGGGAGAGAGACAGGTGAAGACCAGGAAAGCAGCTGGTTATGAAATGGAGTAAGGCAGGACTCAGCTCAAAGTGAGAGTCCCTGGGTGGAGCAAACGGTTCATGAGCTCGCTTACTAACCAAAGGTTGGAGGTTCAAGTCCACCCGGAGGTGACTTGGGGGAGAAACCTGGCAATCTACTTCCAAAAAAATCAGCTACTGAAAACCCCATGGAGTGCAGTTCTACTTTGACACAGGTGAGGTCACCATGAGTCAGTCAACTCGATGGCAACTGGTAGCTCAGAGTGGCCAATTCCTCAACCCTAAGTCCATGCTAATGCTGGGTACAGCCCAAAGCTCCTGTCTCAGCTGAGCTTGGGGCCTCAACCAAGGAGGGATCTAAAGGGACATCATTGTGAATGCAATTAACCTGCACAATTTCTTGATTAGAACCCTGCCTGGCGTTCTGTGTCACAGATTCTGGGTGCTCAGAGCTAACGGCACTCCTTGCAGGGAGGAAGTTGTAACTATGAGCTGTGATAAGCCTGGTCCTCCCGTATTAGTGCAACTTCATACTTTGCTTCCCCATCCTGACTTTCCCCACACTCCAACATGCTGTTTTTTGTTTTTTGTTTGTTTGTTTGTTTTCAAAGATCTCCTAGGCTAAAAATAATGACTTCTAAAATTTTCTCACAATATTCTGTCTTACATGTCCCACTGCAGAAAAGAGTATACTGTGTAAATTCAAATAGACTCGGAACTTCCAAGCATTGTATTTAAACCACATGAGATTTTATTTTAAAATGGAAAACATTCTGGCAGTATTTCCCCTCTTATAACATGAAACCTAGTCACTGTCTTTAGTGAATACCTAACAAGCTCCCGTATTTGTTACTATTTCATCAACTTTCGCTCACCCTGGGGTCCTTCTTCACAGTTGCCTGTGACTAGAAGGTCTCCGAACAACACCTGTTAGAAAGGTTAGAAGCGGAGGGCCCACAGACGGCTTCTGGGGACGTCAGTTCCTATTATGCTTGGTTGAGAATGAGCAAGGGCTGCAAGATTCAGCCAAAAGAAGCACAATGACCTCTTCAACCAGACACCTCAGCAGCTGGTCAAGAATTTATACATGACTTGCCTTGTGGTCTCTAGCGTGTCCTAAGAATTGCGCAGACAATGCAGGAAGGTGTGACAGGATGGTGATGGATTATGGGCCATACGTCTCATGTCAGCCATACCAAGGAGACATCATGCATGTGTTATGATCATTCATCCCATGGACAGGAAGGCACAGATGTTGATTACATTCTAGTATGTGCTGCCTACATAACCAGAACCCACAGGAAGGTGCAGACGGTGCTTAAGAACTACTGCAAGATGCCCGTAGGATGAACCTCAAGAAGCAAGGTCTTTGAAAATGAAAAGTTGATGACTGTCTGGCTTTGATGTAATTGTACCACTTTGTCGAATATACACTTAAGAAAAGGAAAAAAAGAATGTACTTATTGTAGTTTATGATGACTAACCCATTGCCGTTGAGTCGATTCCATTCCGACTCGTAGTGACCATATAGTTCAGAGTAGAACTAGCCCATAGAGGTTACAAGGAGTGGTTGGTGGATTCCGACTGCTGGCCTTTTGGTAAACTTTCATAGATAGCACTTAACCACTGTGCCACTAGGTCTCTTTATAATGAATGTTCATCCTTTTTCCTTCCTTTTCCAAGTAATATGGAATACTTGTCAAAACAAGCTGATAGTTGGCCCTTCTTAAAATAAAAATATATGGTGGGTAAAGATATCAATGAAATCTCATAGTTCAACATCATTCTCAGTAGAAAACACAGAAAGATTTAAAAGTAAAAAAAAGAAGAAGCTTTATGGAATTTAGCAAAGTAATTTCTGGTAGTTACTTTTGAAATTGCTAAATAGCACAACCAACCCTCATCTGCCAGTTTGTTGCACTGTGATGGCTTATGTGTTGCTGTGATACTGGAAGCTATGCCACCAGTATTTCATATACCAGCAGGGTCAGTGGAGCTCCAGATTAAGACAGACTAGGAAGAAAGGTGTGGTGATCTAATTCCGAAAATTAACCAATGAAAATCCTATGAATCACGACACAATATTTTCTGAAATAATGTTGGAAGATGAGCCCCCTAGGTTGGAAGGCACTCTAAATTCGCAATAGCCCCAACAATGGGCTCAAGTATACCAACAATTGTGAAGATGGCACAGCAGTGGGCAGTGTTTGCTTCTGTTATATATGGGGTCGCCATGAGTCATAGCTGACTTGAGGGCGACTAACAAAAAAAATCCCACACAAAAAAATGTTTTTTAGAGTTTGCTGGCATTTCTTCCTTCTTTGATTCATTCATTCTTTCAACAAATGATTATTAAACACCCTCATGTTAGGCATTATGGCAGTACTTCTTCCAAGACAGATTTGTTCATTCTTAGGCAGTCCGTGGTCTATTAAATATTCTTTGTCAACACCACAATGCAAAGGCATCGGTTCTTCTTTGGTCTTCCTTATTCATTGTCCAGCTTTCACATACATATAAGGCGATTGAAAACACCATGGCTTGGGTCAAGCGCAGGACTGGGCAGTATTTCATTCTGTTATACATAGCTTGGCTATGAGTAGGAACCGATTTGACAGTACCCAATAACAACAACATGTTCGGCATTGTGCTAGGAGCTGAGGCTACAATGATCAGCCTTCATGAGCTTCAAATCTTGTGGCAAAGATCTGTATGATTTCAATAATCACATAAATAATTATGAAATTACAACTGTGATGAAATTATTTCATAGAGGGAATTTTCTTGGTCTGGGAAATTGGGAATGGGTTCCTGAGGGAGAAGAAGCCTGAAGCTGAGGTCTGAACTACAAGTAGGAGTTGAGAAGGTGAAGGTGGAAGGGCAGAGCCTCCTGGGCAGAGGAAAGAGCCTGTGTAATGGCAGCAAAGTGCACAAGGAGATGTAAACAAGCCTACAAGTTTATGTTATCATACTTACCATCCAGCAGCCCGGTGTGATCTTTGCCTAGGGTTCAGAGAGAGTGCGTGGGAGGCACCTCACACAATGAGCCAGGCTTTTTTTCTTATTTAGATTTGTTATGAGAATAAAATTAGTTACTATTATTATTTTATTGTTATAAAAATATAAGTAACACAATATTTCCCAATTCAATATTTATCACTTGTATAATTCAATGAAGCCCATTATATCAATCATGTTGTATAGACAAATGGATAAAAAAAACGTGGTGCATACACACAACGGAATATCGTTGTTGGTGTTAGGTGCCATTGAGTCAGTTCCAACACATAGCGATCCTATATACAACAAAACAAAACACTGCCTGGTCCTGTGCCATCCTCACAATCATTGCTATGTTTGAGCCTATTGTTGCAGCCACTGTGCCAACCCATCTCGTTGAGGGTCTTCTTCTTCCTGGCAGACCCTCTTCATCATGTCCTTCTCCAGCGACTGGTCCTTCCTAATAATATCTCCAAAGTACGTGAGACAAAGTTGCTTCTAAACAGCATCTGGCTGTATTTCTTCCAAGACATTTTTTTTCTTTTTTAATATTTTTTGATGGAATATTACTGTGCCATAAAGAGAAATGAAGTCATGGGCCAATTTTAGCCAATAAAGAAATAAAGTCAAGTTGTGTGGTTCGGGTGGGTGGGAGGGGCTTTGTGAAGTCCTTAGCTCTCCGCATAAAAGGGACAGCAAAAGAGGAGAGTGGGTTGGTTCTCCCTTTTCCTTCCCTTCCTTCTTTGAAGGGCATGTCAGGCCTAAATGTCCCACCACGATGCTTAGGACTGCAAAGATGAGCATGAGCATCACATTATAAGGATGAGGTGGACAGCACCTGGGTCTTGAGGATATGAGGAGCTGCAGCACTCCACGCAGCACCTCCTGGCTTCCTGCTACATGAGACAGTGAGTATCAGATTGGCTTAAAGTACTATTACTCAAATATTTTGTTTCTGCAGCTGAACATGTCTTTATGGATCCTCTGGATTTTCCAAAATAGGGGTGTTGTGGATTGAATTGTGTCTCCCCAAAATAAGTGTTAAATTCTTGACCTGTGGATGTGACCCTGTTTGGAAATAGAGTTTTTCTTTTGTTATGTTAATGAGATCATACAGAGTGGGGTGAGTCCTAAACCTAATTGCTTCTGAGTTATAGAAAGAACAGAATAGACAGAGAGACACACACGGGGGGAAGCAGACACTATGTGAGGATAGTCTACAAGCAAAATGACACCAAGGAACCAAGGAACCTCCAGGGCTACTGAAAAGGAAGGAATTCACAGGGCTGTGACCTTGATTTGCTTTTAGCCTTCAGGACTGTGAGAAAATAAAGGTCTGTTCTTTAACGCCACCACTGTGGTATTGGTGTTACACCTGCACTCAGTAACTAAGACTATCCACAGGACTTGGGGTTTGACTGGCCAGGCGATCAGAGTAGAGGGAGAAATGGAATATGCCTCCCAGGACATGACTCCCTGAGCATCAGCCCTACGGCATGGCCATCACTTTTTCTAACCCCAACCCGTCCCACTGTTAATCAGGACTAGTTAGGGAGGGAAGCTTGGAGAAGTCAGCAATCACCAGGGCTCAAGACATGCTCAGAAGCAGTGTAGTAATCAAGCAGATTTAGCTGGGTGATGAGAAGCATATAGCAGGAGCAGAGGGAAGAGTCAATCCCACTCGGTGGCTTCTATAGGCACATGCAGTCTAGTTCGATCCCAGGCAGGGTCTCTGACCAAGGATTCTGAAACACGTGAGGAAGAGCACCCAGGGAGGAAGGCTGGTTCCTTCTGAGTATTCATTATCAGCACACCTCTAAAATGTGAGGTCCATGAAGGCAAGGACCTTGTGGTTTTGGTCACAGCTGTCTCCCCAGCACCTGAAACCATGCATGGCAAAGCTCAAGGTCAACACACCAGACAAAGGAGGTAGAATGTAGGCTTCCAGAGGAAGGATTTCGAGACAGTGAAGTGTGGAGTCAGGCTCAGCAAGAGGAAATGGCAGTGACTGCAGGGTGCACAGAACAGGGAGGGAGGCTGTAAGAAGAAGCCAGAGGCTGGCAGGTCAGGTCGTCGTGAGTGGGTTGCATGTCTGGTAGATCCCTACTCAGGATGCAGGTTCCTCTATGAAGCGTATGCAAATGGGGAGTAGTAGAGACCATCTCCCAAAACAGGAGTCCAAATCACTACTTCTCAGATGTTCAGGGGCATATTATGGATTGAATAGAGTCCACGAAAAATATGTGTTGTAAATTCTAAACCATAGCTCAGCTGCTAACCAAAAGGTCGGCAGTTCTAATCTCCTTGGAAACCCTATGGGACAGTTCTACTCTGTCCTATATGGTCTCTGTGAGTCTGAATTGACTGGAAGGCAACCGGTTTGGTTTTTTGAGATTTATACTTGAAGCCGTAATCCCATTTGGGAATACGTTTTTCTTTGTTACGTTACTGAGGCCATACCAGTGTAGGGTGTGTCTTAAACCAATTACTTTTCAGATATAAAAGGAGCAGATTTAGGCACAGGGGCAAGGAAGCATAGGTGGGGGAAGACAGATGCCTTCCACATAAAAATTGTCAAGGAACTAAGGAATAGAAGCTGGAAAGACACAAGGATTTTCCCCTAGAGCCAACGGAGAAAGAAAACCTTCCCAAAGAGCCAGTGGCTTGAATTCAGTCTTCTAGTCTCCTAAACTGTGAGAAAATAAATTTGTTTTTGTTAAAGCCACCCACTTGTGTTATTTCTCTTATAGCAGTACAAAGAAGCTAAGGCACAGGGTAAGCATGATAGGGGTTGAGAGAATGGGGGCAGGGAGTGAATTTGTATTTTAAAATTCCCAGTCTATGCTCAAATGCAAATGCATAGTTTGGGAGAGTAACCGGGTAACCTCCAGTCACACCCCCAGGGAAGCTGATTAGGCTCTTGGCACTTGATGGAGGAGGGAAGAGGGGTGAGAAGGTGTAGGGTGTAAGGCACTTTTGGGAAAGGACAGGACCATAGACAGCTTCAGGAATGGGGAGGAGATCAGTGAGATCATTGAGCCCCTGGGGTAGATCCCAGGGGGAGGGGAGGGAAAGAACAATAGAGGAGGATACCAAAGCCCAGCTTCTGCTCTGTTGGACTCTGGCCTGGAGGCAGCTCCTGCTCACAGTTCTTCGTCCATTACCTGAGAAGTCTGTGGACAATCAGGTCACCGGAGAACTTCTTCCCCAGGTCTTCCCAGACCTACCTTTTTAGAATCCCTGCACAATTTGGCTTCCGGTCTACTGGCAGGTAGAGATGGGGTGCTTCAGACTTCTGGCGCTGATCTCTTAGTGTCTCACTGTGGGTGAACTGGAATGTGTCCCATTTTTAATATTTTTATTTAATCTGTAACATGTTCATAAACTGATCAAAACCAATTGTGTATCTATTATTCTCAGAAAGATATAACATTGATTTTCTAAAAATTGCTTCATTTTATCTTGTGTTTTAAATCCAGCAATTTTTTTTTCAGTTCTCTCCATTTAATATTAGTTGGCATGCCTGCTCTTCTATGTTCTTTTCGATAAATTCAGCATCATAAAAGATAGAAAATACTTCCTCTGTGTACACATTATATTAGTCTTCCAGGAAACAATGTGATAATACCATTTGGATCAAGGGGCACTGATTATGTTAAGTTTCTGAATGTTTCAGAGAGGACTAGTTATATGTTATGGTGACAACTCACACTTCCTTCTTTTGTCTGTTAGAGTATGCTTTTGAAGCAACACCGATAATCATTTAGTACATGACGTCATATATAAATCACAACATTGGCAAGTGATTTCAAATCAATATATTAGAAATGAAATGAATTTCATAGCTTTGGTATAGTAAAAGGTTTGCCATTGATGCCATGGTGTCATAATGGTTAAGAGTTCAGCTGCTAATCAAAAGGTCAGCAGTTCAAATCCACCAGGTGCTCCTTGGAAACCCTAGGGGGCAGTTCTACTCTGTCCTGTAGGGTCCCTATGAATTGGAATCGACTCAATGGCAATGGGTTTGTTTGTTTGTTTGTTTTTAATCGATGCCATAATTATTTAAAAATTTAGCCCCCACTCCAGCCCATAAGCTCTGATAAAGATGTAATATTTGCACAGGATTTTACTTCTTCACTGTAAATCATCCTTCCTATAGTAATAAAGCCCAATGTCATTTAGTGTTCATTGTCTCACAGTTGACAACAAACACATTGTCATCAAAATCATATTCATTAAAAAAAGGTGAAGATTAAACATCTTACTGCACAAGTGTTACATAATGTCACATATCTATTACCAACAAGGTCTATTGCCCATGACCAAAGAGAATAACCTGATTTGAACTAGAAGAACGGAATAGAATTGTTAAACAATCCTTTGCATTTCAAGCAACATTTAATTAGAAACACACTTTAACCACCAAAATGATAAAAATCCAAGAGATTAAAATTTGAGTGTCAATTATCATAAAATTCATCATTGTAATTCTTATTAAAACTCAGTGTTTAGATAGGTAATGATTTTATAATATGCCAATTTGCATAAGGAGCCCTGAGATGGCTTATTATTTCGATTCTACACAATTACAATTCTAGCTCCATATATCAGAGCTCTTAGCAATGTAAAATCACTGCACTAATTAATAAGCCATTTACTGACTGCAGCTAGTTACGGTGGTCCTGCAGCTGACCTCGCGGAAGATGAGCCATCTCTGAAGTGCCTGTGTGTAACTACAAACATAATGATGTGCCAGGAGGGAATCATTAAAAATAATTTACACAAGCCTTCATTTACAAGATCTTTTGATAGCATGCTTCCCCGGTGTTTAGATCCACAGTGCAACCCCTACCATTTGGAAAGTGCCAAGCAGGGGAGTGAAGGAGGATACCTAAGTGGTTAATTAAGAGCCATTCGGACGCCACAAGAGCCTCCTGAAAAATCCCTCTGATGTCTGCTGTGTCAAATGTCTCTCACAGGCAGAGCCACAAGAGGCAGCAACCATCACAGGCTAATTACTGGGGACGAGGAGCAGCTGAGAATGGTCCGTCAACGGGCTCATGCTGTGAGCACCCAAGCTCAAGATTGAGCAAAGCAATCTTTTGTGTTACTGGCCTGGAGAGTGAGCAGAAAGAAGAAAGTGCAATAATCATAAATGACTGAGCCGGCAACCCCATAAGCATAGCTCTCTCTGAAGACGATTACCAAAGTCGATGGCGTCGCTTCCGTTTCAACTTTGCCAATTTCATGATAACGTTTTCAGACAATAATTCTGAAGACCTAATTCCTAAGAATGGGAGTTCTGTAGATTAATGCTTCAGGAAAGTAGGCAGCCAGAACCACAAATACTTAACAAACCCCGTGGAAATAACCGGAGGCGTACTCATTGACATGTATGTGGGTGTACATGCATACACAGATATACATGCACACATACAAACACACACATGCACACACACACAAGGCACAGCAAAACAAAGCAACACAAAAAAATAATTTTTAGAAGTCTTTACCTTAGGCAAAATATGGACTGATTAATATATAAAGCAATTGCATAGTTCTGTTGAGGATGATGGGAAAATTTAGAAAGGAATAATAGTGGTGACTGAACAACATGTTGTATGTAAGTAATGTCACTGGGTTGTATCTTCATAGAATGTTGAAATGGCAAATGTTTTGTTACAAGTATATTTGCCACAATAATAATTGCATAGGATTGTCATGACATATTTCACGAGAGACAGGAACCTGTTAGCAAAGCCAGCAAACGCATTGTCTTAGGAAACAGTTGATAAAGGTAGGTGGCAGGAAAGAGGGAAATGTGAGGTTGGGGGAGGTTGAAATAATCACTCTAGCCATTAAAAAAAAAAAGAAAGAAATTGATTTTTCAAAACTCCAAAGATACTAAAAGTAGTGCCAGTCTAGCTGGAATGGCTTCTTGCACTCTGGAAATGATCGGTGATAGAATTCCAATAATTTGTGTCTGACAGGACAAGTTATATCAACACACAAATCACTGAAACACCTCCATCCTTACATCTAATCCATTTATCCATGTACTCTCCAGATAGTGGAAAAGCACTCACCTCTAAAAGATTTTGATTAGAAATTAATGTGACGTTCCCATTTGATTCAGAGGGAAAGGATGGATCAAAGGTGGGTTTGGACACAATGTCTATAAATGAATATGGTAGTCAATGTTAACAGCAAGTCTCAATCTTGATTAGCTCTGGAGATATGAATTACCTATTTCAGAAGCAACATATTTGTCAGGGAAACCTAGGTCTCTTGAGCATTTTAGGGTAAGGAAATAAAAAGACAATTGTACTAGTCTTTAAATAAAGGTGTGTGAATTTCCCATGCTGAACTTTAAAACCTACTCTGTCTTGAAAACGATGATAGGTTTATGTATGTCATTAACTGTCGTGAAGTTTGTGCAAAGATGAGCTCAGGCATTTAACAGCAGAACTTTTGTTGTAATCCCAGTCTTTTAACACCGGCTTTAGCCATGAGAAGAGATTCAAATGTAAAGCATCCTTTGAAGTGGAGGCAGTTGTCTCCAAGACAAAAGGAAACAAGACAAAAATCAGCTCATGGCAGGGCTGTAATTAATGCCCAACTCCACTTCAGGGCAGCTTCACTTGTGAAACCATTGTTCCTCTGCAGACCCTTCTAGAAGTGCAGTAGAAAGAGGGCCACTTAATCAATTAATTAGCGTAATTATCCTTCAAGGTAATTGTAAGGTATCTGTACACCTACTTGAAGCAATGAGAACAGTTCTGGTGTAACAAACCACTTGGCTTGGTATCGATTTTGTAACAAGAGGTGGAGGGACCACAGATAGAGATGTTCTATACCCAGAGATACTCTCAAGTCCACATCATGTTCCATCTGATGTGGTGAAGGCTTGGGAAAGGTCTACTGAAGCAGGCAGTCGTGTGCTGTGCTGTGCAGGGTTAGGCTCCAACCAGCCCAGTTCCTCTCAGGTCTTCAAAATGGTTCTTCCCAGTTCAATCATGGCAGAGGAGCGACACTGGAACAGACCAGAATTTTTAAAATTTGAGTGAACCAGAACCAGAACCATAACAGGAGAAACTACACATCGGGGCCCTGCTAGAAACTTAGAAAACAAGGGCAGCATACGCATTGCATAGCAACCAAATCTCTTGCCCTTTAGATTTTGCACAAAGTCAGAAACTGTGGTGCCCCGTTCAAAGATGGCAGACAACTGTGCCTCTTTGAATGTGTGTCCCTCTCCTCAGTCCTGGTAATAATCCAGTCTCATGCTTCAAGCTCCTAAAAGGGCTCACTCCACCTCTCCTGAGTCTCTCACTTCAGGGATTGGACTCATAATTTTTCCTGTTCTGGTTATGGTTCCAGATCACCGAGATCATTCATTCTGGATCGATTCATCAGCCATGACTGAACAGGGTCAGACTAGTTTGAATCCCTGGTTCCTCTTGACCTTCCCCACACGGCTTTCTAACCCAGGAGAGCAAGAAGGCGAACCCCTCGTCCACACAAAGCAAAGTGCCTAACACACGTGATGAGAACAAACACGAATTCACGTATATGGACGGCTTGCTAAACTCAGCTAAAGGAGTAAATAAAAATGATCCACCTAGTCATGCAAAAAGAGTAAAGTCAACAGATTGGATATTTGTGGCAATTCATATGAATAATTTTAATTAAGACAATTCCCATACCAACAGAACCCGTAAGTCATGTGTCTTCTGAGAAAAAAAAAAAAAAAAAAAATCCTACTTAAAAAAAAAAACATTACATAGTGTTTTGCTCCAAAAAGCCAACAAAATATTCAACTCATTAAGGATTCTATGACTAAAATCATACTTCCGAGTTTTCTGGGCTATGGTTTCCAAAGACTCTTAGAGATCAAATTGAACTAGATGTATACAAATGCACTGATATTTCTAACAGATATGCCTAGAGCCAGATTTCCATGCAATTTCAACTACATTGAAAAATGAATTATTTTATATAAATATCCAATTGATGTATGAAATTTAGAACAGAGTTCGTGATGGTAGAGATTTTCCTAATTTGTTGATGGTTTTATGGTTTTGATTGGAGAAGTCCAGCTTGGGTCATCTGAGGGTATATTCTGAGCAGTTATCAGTCATTAAGTCTGGTTCTAAGAAATCAAAATAGAGAGGACACACCAAAACAAAAAAGAAAAGAAAAGTTTAAGTCAGCAGCATTTTATTGTTTGTTTGATAATTCTATTCATACAGCCTGATGGGAAAACCGGTATGGATGGGGTGGGGGAGAGAAAACATTTGAACAAGACTACCTCACAGCCAACTTCATTAGGTCATCTGTGGGAAAGAAATTAATGGTGAGGAACTTTTATCCTTAAATAACATTTATACAACCCTTCTCTCACGACTGTCGCTGTCTCACTTTATAATTCTCTCTCTCCACAGGAAAGGGCACTAGATATTTTTAAACTATCTAATTTGTTTAAACTAACTGTACTGAACTCAATAGTTTAAACGAATTTCAACTACTTCTAGGCTGAATTATGAGGTTTTGGTTAAAAAAGCACCAATAGTCCTTTCCTTTGCAGAGGAGGGCTATGCCCATCCCCAGGTCTTTGCAATGGAGGCACCATTCTGCAGAGGAGAATAAGGAAGCAGAGACCCGAAGGAGAAAACAAAAGTTGCTTTGCTGGAGGATAGCCCTGGCACCATTTCTGCCTGCCCAAGCGCCCATCTGACCCTCTTTGCCCGGTGGTTGAGCGCCAAGGACCATCTGAATAGCGCCTAAGGCTCCCAAGCCACCGTCCTCCCAGAGTGCAGACAGACTTCAAAAAGTTGCAATTAAGTGGGAGCTGCAGAGATTAGACTCCGATATTGACTATCATTAAGTGATTTCGGTGTGAATGAGACCAACATGCCTTCCCACGTCTCGCTGAAAAGGCCCCTCAAACCTGCAAGTTTAAAGGTAATTTGATAAATACCTGTACTTGTTGGGGTATTTGTCTGACAGACAGAACCACATGTATCACCTTTACAAAGACACCAATGTGGCTAACAACACAGGGCTCCGATTTTCAGAGGACAAGTCCCGGCCTGTCACACAAAAACCACACTGTTCATTGGGGGAGGGAGGCGGCGCCTGTCTGCCTCGCTTTAAAGAAATTAGCTCAGTTTTCTTAAAATAATAAACAGAGGTTCCTGTGCTTGAGAGGCCTTTTCACTCACATTGTATGTAAGCTTTTGATCTCTTATTTTCGGTTTAAGCATGACAAGATATTGGCAAAGAGGGGAAAAGAGAAGGAAAAGGCGAGGAACATTCGGTGGCACGGCAGAGGGCACTGTGCTAGACCAGGCTGCGATGGCTTTGCGAGGCGGTGCTCGGCCGCTGGCTGGGGGGAATGCTTACTCAAGGCTGCATCTGTGATCAGCAGCTGTCTGAGGAGTCACTGCTCTGGACCAGAGGGTGCTGCCCCTGCCGTGAGCTCTGATAGCACGTGAAAGCTTGGGCAGGGAGAGCCCCCACCCTCTTGCAGCCCCAGAAACCGGTCTGGCATCCCCTCAAGGTTGAAGAAACCCAGAAGCTTGGCCGTGCCTTCCAAACTCATTAAGATGTCTGAACCCTAGGCTGCAATTCTTGGATGGGAGGACATACTCATTCATGTTAGTTATCATCTACGCAAACTCTGAAAGTAGTTACAAATGATTCAATTCCATTTTTGAGGAAAGAAAATCCCACAAAATAGAGACTTGCAAGCACAAAAAAATTGTCAAAATGCATCACTAAAAATATATTAACTGCAGTCCCACAAATAAGGTCTTCAGACAGTGCATCTCAGATGTAAGTTGTTTTAAATTATTTTATAATACTATTTAAACCAGTAATTACTACAGATTAATTAACGCATTTCATTGAAGACTTACTATTTTCATGAATGCAGCCCAATCAGAGGCCAGTTTAACTGGGTTACCTCAAGCAGCCATTTTTATTTTATTTTATTTTGCTTTTGGTAATTAGTATTCAATTCATGCCCTTTTAATGAGATGAAAATTAAAGTTTCCACATTTAATACCATGTTTTCATGCTCGCCACGCTTCAGGAGTTTTCGTGAATAAACACTGGTATCAATGGGCTGCCAGAAAAGCCTTCCTTAAAAGGGCATGGAATTTGTTGACAAAGCTACTGTGCTGTGTGTCTTTGGAAATGTGGAACTAGCAGGACGGACATGCCAGAGAATGGCCGCCTCACAATCCCACTTTATTCTGAAGAAAACCACCCGATGATCCTCAGTTACAGTACAAACATATTTCTCTTCCAAGAGACGATTTCCTTTTGCTGGAACTATTTTCAGTCCCTTAATAATCTGACTCACTCTCAGAAGAAGCTCTCACCCAGAATTACCAACATCACACGGTAAATTCACAATTATTTTTGGAAAAGGCACAGTTTCTGCTTTGGCTTTGGATCCCCACTCAGTAGAGATGCTTTGGTTTCAAATGTGTCTTACCTCAAGTGACACAAAATCACATTTCCCCACTTTGCAGCTGGAAAGAGAGAGTTCACACAATTATTTTATTAGCCAAACCAACTTTATAACAATTTCCTTCCTCATTAGGTGGACATAAAATTTTCACGTGATTTGCATATGTGATGAAAGGAAACAACACAATTTCATAGCTTAAATTCAAAGAAGAGTCGAGAAAAAAAAATTTTTTTCACTTTACCGCAAAGAGCTGTAAAGGCCAACTAGAAGCAGGAGCCCTGGTCTCTCAGTGGTTAAGAGCTTGGCCATTAACCAAAAAGCTGGCAGTTTGAATCTCCCAGCTGCTCTTTGGAAGCCCCACGGTGCAGTTCTATTCTGTCCTCTAGGGTCGCTATGACTCAGACTTGACTCTATAGCAATGGATTTTTTAGGAGGACTCAACCACGAGGTAAATGGTCTGGTATACAAATGTAAGCATGCTGTATGGTTGAATTTTATTTTTCTAATGGTCAGAAAGTGCACTATTATTTTAAAGCAAGCAATCACTTGCTCAGAGGCCCCAGTGAGCTGCCCAAGAACGTTTTGCCCATATCATCATTGCTTTCACGAGCTCTCTCCAAGTTGGCTCCTGGATTAAGAATAACAAAACAGCCACCTTCAATCATTTTTAGATGTGTTTCTAATGTCTCATCAGTCTATAAAAGGATAATAAAAATAACAAGTCTGCATCCTCAATGCACATGCGAAGAGGAAAGATATTGACAAGGAAGAGGAAGGTCCCTCTCGCTGTCTTTCAAATGACCATGGAAATCACTTCTGTGGTAAATTAAATTGGCCAAGGTGCCATGCCAGCGTACTCTGAAGAGACAAGCAGATGACCGCTAGCTAGGTGATAATCGTGCTAAAGACACGAGTCCTCCCCATTTTATGTTCTTAAAACATGGGCAGCACGCGCCATAATGAAGGCTTAGCAATATTCGGAAGACAGGTGTGAATGCCAAAATACACTATCTTGTCTTTATCCAGTTATTGAGGAAACAATTATTGGTTGGAACCAAGAGCTGGCTAGAAAATAAATAGAAGCATAGTCTTCTAAATAATTGTTTTCAGTCATAGCAAATTATGAAAAAGGTTTGGAAGTTCCAGTGGGGTTAGATAGTTTAAAAAATGAAATCCTTAATTTGCAATACCAAAAAAATAGGACCTCTCTCCTTCTCAGGCACATATGTAAGATAAACACAGGAAAGGGGTAATGTATGCAAAGGCAAAGTTACCAATTTACATCGTTAAAAGCTGAGTAAGTTCAGTGGGAAAATTAACCTACTTAATTATTTGGCTATACAATTATAAATTTGGCTATATAAACTATACAGATAGTCCCCAGCTTAGTATGTGTTTGAGTTACAATGAACGCCCGTTACGACCAGCTGTTGTTGTTATTGTTTACATCTCATTGTTAGTGATATGTACTGCATACAGTGTTGCAGCGCGTACATAGTTCGCTGATGTTATCATTCTCAGATGTTCAAAGATCAGATTTATAAAGATACTGGTAATAGAAGGTAATAATAATGAAAACTAATTTAAAAGAAAAAGGTATTTATTTGACTTATGTTACAACGGACTTATGACGGAGCCATCTGAACAGAACCCTGTCCTAAGTCGGGGACTACCTCTACTTGTAGTTTTTATTATTCAGACAAATAAGGAGTCACTGAGTAGGAAAAAGAGCAATTTGCTTTTTTAATTCACTTACTTAACAAATACCTACTGAGAACATACCATAAACACACACCACTGTACTCAGTGTTAGTTGAGATACAAATTTGGAGAAATTATGATTCCTCCCCGTAAGGAACTAACACTATATTAGATAGTATTATCTGCTATCACACACAGACACACATACAAACACAATCATCCTCACATATACAGAAATATGTGTATATATACGTGGCTATATGTAAAAATGCTAACTGGTTATCTCTCAGTTGGGGACTGTAAGTCATTTTAATTTTCTTCTTTTTGCTTTACTGTATTACTTTCTACAAAGAATAGTTAATGCTTTCACTATTAAAAGAAAGCAATACAATAAATACTATTTTTTAAGAGTGGTTCTGCCCAAGTGACTTACCAAAAAAAAAAAAAAAAAAAAAAAAGCACTGCCTTTGAATGGATTCCAACTCATAGCGACCCCATAGGGTTTCCAAGGCTGTAAATCTCTACGGAAGCAGACTACCGCATCTTTCTCCCATGGAGCCCCCGGTGGTTTTGAACCACCAACCTTTCGGTTAGCAGTCAACTGCTTTAACCGCTGAGTCACGAGTGACTTAGGCATGATCAAAGGAAGGACTCCTATCTGTGAGAATGGACAGGTGAGATGTCATGGAGAGGCTGGTTTGTGAGGGGACTAAAATGAGGGTGAGGGTGTTGTGGGCAATGTAAAAAGTTCTGACTGTCAGAGAACCTACCAGGGAGGGGATTGGAGTGTCCGAGGTACCTGGTGCCTGCTGGGAAGTAATACGTGGTATTGGGGAAAATAGAAAGTGGGTCCACTTGTAGAAGGCTTTTACTGCCATGCAGAAGAATTTGAAGTGAAGTGCAATGGGGAGCTGGTGGAACTCCCTGAGCAGAATCACCTCACTGGGCGATTTCTTTCTCCAATAACACTGTCCTTCCATCACCTCTGATTCCACTGAAGCCTTTTTTGTTTCCCATTTGACTCTCAAATCTCTCTGAAGGCACTAAGTCATTGAAGGAATGATGCTTACCAACTTCAAAATAAAATAAAGGATGAAAATTCCAAACTCAGAATAGTCATCAAAAATCATCTGAACAAATTTATTTTTCTTTCTTATAAGAGTATCTCTCTCTGTCTCCTCTTCCCTGTGTATCTGTCTCTATAACTATCTACTTTGATTCTAGAGAAAAATATAAGCTTTTTGAAGTGAAGAACCTCATGTTTTAATTTTTCAAGAACACCACAAACTCTTAAGAAATGGGACCAGTATGTATAATTGAATCCATCATAACACAGCCCAACAATAAATGGATCGATGCATGAAATGGGTCAAATAATTATCTTGGAAACCCACTTCTTTATAAGAAACCGTGTTGGCAGACTTCACCTACGACTTCTCTTCCTTCTAGTTCCCACGTCAGCACTGAATTTCAATAGAGCCATAAAGGAATTGTTAGGATACACTGAAATCAATTTCATCTGTCAAAGGATGAACAGCACACATTAAAAAGTGCCTTCTCAAAGGGAAGTAAAAATGAACCTGACCAAGGTGGCATTAGATGCTTTCAAATACTGAGTTTTATAAAAATAAGAACTCAGTTATCTTCCATTCCCAAGAAGTGTGCACCTGCTAACGTTTAAGGGCAGTTTTACTTGGGCTACAGGTACAGAGAGAAAAGATTACTGTTTCCCAAATAGGAAGTCAAGGTACTTTCGTGATATCTGTACAAACTTCCTCTGGGAGCTGACTTATGTAGCAAGTCTGTCAGGAAAATTCCCGAGGACGCACTTGCTTCGTTGGGTCGTCCCGGTGGCTTTCCACAGCCGCATCCCTGCCTTAGCTCCAATCCAGTCAAAAGGTCTCTAATCCCCTTTACTTTGCAGGTGTTCTCAGAGGAAAATAATATCTTCATTCAAGCTTTACAGGGCTCTCAAACTCAATACATAATGCATGTCTAAATGAATAAGTTGCCGTTTTATGAAAGAATAAAAGATTTTCTCAGCATTTAAATATTTTCATTTAATCACAAAGTATGGTGAATCTTATACTGTAATCTCATTTAAATCATATAATGGATGCAATAATGAAAATTAAAATCCCAATATGCACGGTTGTGCCTCTTTTAATCTACATGTGATTTTAAATGTTTCCTAAGAGTCTCTTCTTTTATTTGGTGAAATTTGTCTCAGGGCTCAAGAATAAGTATCCTTAAGGAACTGCTCTTGTGATGTCAGACATTTTTCTTATTTGAAGAGGATTTACCAGTCTCCCACCCTCCCTCCATTCTGGCAGATTCCATAAGCAATCATAATTACAATAATGGCATAGATCATGCTAATAACAGGTGAATTTTCAGAGGGGGAAAAAATGAGCAAGGAAATCATTTAAAATAATTCTGGCAAATAAAGAAACAAATGCAGACCAGTTGAAGAAGGAAATAAACGTTTGGTAGTTTGTGGTAGAATGACGTGACTTTTCTTCTATGGATCTTTCTTTCTAAGCTTGGTTTCTTGGTACCAGCATCTTACACACCCTGTTCCTGGAAGACTAGCAATTATAATTTGAACATTTCTTAAAAATTAAGCGTCATCAAGCTTTGGGGAGAATGAGTGAATTGCCTTTCTATACTCCTCTGGAATGCAAGCTGGCCATATGGTGGCATTTTTTGTCCGTCCATTCATTTAACAAACATTAATTGAACACCTATTTTGTTCAAATCCTTTTGATAAATGTATGGAGATGGAAGCAGTTCCCCTTCAATGAGCATACAGTAAGCTATACCTGCTGAATCAAATAATGCACCACCAATTTACGTTGTTGACAATGAGTGTACGACCTTTAATATCTTTCTTCATGGTCAAACAAAAGCCATGTAA